>JAKSZT010054524.1:3750384-3929186 GCA_026826555.1 Tolypeutes matacus | reverse complement strand
GGGAGGGAGGGAGGGAGGGAGGGAGGGAGGGAGGGAGGGAGGAAAGCTGGTTTATGCGATTGAATGGGCTGGCAAGTCTGAATTGGTAGGGCAGGCTGGCAAGCTGGAAACTCACACAAGAGTTGATATTGCAATCTTGAGTCTGAAATTTTGCTAGGGTAGGGCTGGCAGTCTAGAAACTAAAGCAGGATTTTATACTGCAGTCTTGAGACAGAATTTCTTCTCCAGGACACCTCAGTTTTTGCTCTTAAAGCTTTCAACTGATTGGATAAGGCCTAGCCACATTCTCAAAGGCAATCTCATTCAAATCAAATCAAATGACTGTAGATGTTAATCACATCTAGAAAATACCTTCACAGCAACATCTAGACTAGTGTTTGACCAAATAACTGGACACTATAGACTAGCCAAAATTGTTTTCTTATCACTCACCAATGATTTGTGCAGGAATGAACATTTGACAGAATTTTAGCTAATGAGACATGAGAAAGAATCTGCCAGAAGGCTTCTGGCAAACTTTTCCTTCTTAAAAAGGGAGAAAAGAAAAGGACCTTCTTCTGTTCTCTGGATGTTATATGAGGATACCATACTTAAAGCTGTCGCAGCCATCTTGAATCCACGAAGGGACAGCTTCAGGACAAATGCCTCTATGCTGAGGATGGCCAAGGAGAAAGATGGAAATAAACTGCTCAATCACCTCTATATAGGTGGCTGAATTAATACTGTTGGAATTGCCCTTCTTCTGGATTTATTTGCATGAGATAATAAACCTTATTTTAAAACCTGTTGATTTGAAATTTCTATATATGTAGGTGAAAAGCAGCCTCAAAGGTCAAGATATTTTCTGAATTCAGTACTTCATTTTTAGATGGAGCCAGATTGATGCAGCTGCCACCAACCTGACCTCAATTTCCCTTGGTCTATTTTCCTATTTCTTTAGAGTACTTTTCCATTACAGAACTTCACACCATTTATAACTAGTTATTTAGGAGTTTAGTTGTGTGCTCTTTGATTGCGTATCCTCCCACCAGCTTTTAGCTTCTAGACAGCAGATATCATGTATGCTTGACTCGCCACTGAATATCATCATTGCTTAGCACACATTCTGGCAACGTGTGTGTGCTTAGCAAATAGATGCTGAATTAATTAATTTCATAAATTAAACTACAATTAAAGCACATTTCTGATCATAATTCTGCTATTGTAAATGCTTCAATTATTCCATATTTCCTAATCTTGGATAGAGATATTCACCATCAGGCTGGATGGTCCTTTGTGGCCTCATCTCCTATCACTGCCTGCCCATAGCCTCATGTTCAGTCCCAGCAACAATAACTACTCACAGTTCTCAGAGTATCCTTTTAGTGAGTGATTCTGCAGTCTGTTTAGGTAATTTGAGTGCAAATAATCTACTCACATGTGAGGGAATCAGCTGGTAAACTGGGTCAAGGAAGAAAGACAAAAACAGGATTTTTAAGAGAAGGGAAGAGAGGGGAGAAAAAAAGAACTTACATGCAGCCTGGGAATAATGAATCTCGTTTACATATTTTTTGCTTAAAATCATCAGCTGGGAGCAGAGAGGACAGTGTGGACATTGTGCCCTTGACAGGACTGATTAGGGGTAAAAAGAAAGCATTTTCGTTTTGCTGATGGAGTTTCTAAAGAACCTTGAGAGTTTACTTGTGGAGAAATACGACAGAGTCACTCAACCCAGTGTTAGCCTGTGTCCTTCCATGGGTACCACCACCTCAGCAAAGCCAAGTTTTCACCATTTCCCTCATCAGAATATCTCAATTCATCCTTAACCTCTATTTCTCTGGAGCATACACATCCATCCATCTAAGTCCAGTTCATGCCTCCTATAGATTTTTGGATACTAGATATTCTCTAAGTTTACTTAGGCTGTTGTAAAAAAAAAAAAAAAAAAAATGTATCATAAACTGGTGGCCTAAAACAAGAGAAATTTATTGTCTCACAATTCTAGAGGCTAGAAATCTGAAATCTGCAGGGGAGAATTCTTCCTTGCTCTTCCCAGCTTCTAGTGTTTTGCCCACAACCTCGGCATTCCTTGGCTTGCGGCTGCAGCACTTCAGACTGCCTCTGCCTTCACAGGGCGACCTTCTTTCTGTCTGCCTATGTCCGTCTCCCCTTCTTATAAGAACACCAGTCACAGTGGATTAGGGCCCTGCCCTAATCAAGTATGATCTCCTCTTAACTTAACTAATTTTATCTGCAATGACCCCATTTCCAATGAAGTTCACCTTCACAGATACTGGGGCTTAGGACTTCAACAGATCTTTTCAAGAGACACAATTCACCCCATTACAGATACCCAGCCTCTAAATCTCTATATCACCCTACACACATTTCTTTTTAGAACATACAACATGGCAACGTAATTGTCTAAATATGTGCCTATTTCCCTCTCCTGTACCATGGGAATGCAAGTCTCTGTGTTACTGACCTTTGTGTTTTCAGCATGTACTAGAGTGCCTACTATATTGTAGCTATTCCACACATATTTGTTAATAAAGTTCCTTCTAGCACTATACCACACACATAAACACAGTAGGCTGATTATTAGTAATTAAAGAAGAATTTCTTGACATCAAAGAATTTCCACAAAATGCAAAAGCAATTACTCCTAGACAAATTAGAAAAAATATACAATCTCTTACACAATTCCACACATGAATAGAATGGTTTATAAGCTTCTTAGTTATTGGTGGTGTTTTTTTTTTTCCAGTGGCAAATCACAACATAAAAAAAATGGAAAGAATGGAGCAGTTCTCTTTGAAGCTCTCTCAACTCCTTTTTTGTTGATCCCTGAGATACCAATATGGGAATCTGAAGCTACTGGTACAGAAGTTTTCTTAACTCTGCAGAACATTTATGGGAAATGTCATATTTTAGACTTATCAAGAAATGCAGAATCTAAATATTCTCTATTAATATAAAGACTTCTAAAAGGTGTGAGGAAGGTGATTTTAGTCTAGAAATATATTTCTAATCAATAGAGAACATTATGCCAAATAACTAACACATGAGCAAGAGGCTTCAAAGAGAGTTAAAAGAGCCTTCCAGTTTTGTGCTACTTTGATTTTGACAGTTCATTCATTTATTCATTTTTAATTGATTCAATAAGCATTTATTGAGGGACACAATATGTCAGGAACTGGGGATATAGAAGTAAACTAGGTACATTTAGTTGCTTACAATCTAGAGGTGGATACACAACTTAAAAGACAATTGAATGAAAATAAACTGTGGCCTTACGCCAGAACTATCTGCTAATAGCAGCAGAGTTGGGGTAGTTAAAAGTTGAGATATACTAATTAGCAAGACAGACGTTTTCGGCCTGGTCAGAAGTGAATTCCAGGGTCTAGGAAGAAGATGAGCCTCATCCAGATAAAGTTTTCTTAACCTGAGTTCCATGTAGAAGGAGAATTCATGGAGGACTTCATGAGTTTCATGAGCTTTAGCACAAAGGCTGGCTCTTAAGAAGTAATGAGTAAATGATAATAATTACCCTAATTATTCTTCACTACAAGTTCTGGTAAGTGTAGGGAAACAAGTACATGTCAGGGGCTGCCAAACTATCTGTTAAGAGTTTCTTAGTTGATCCAGCACTGTCTAAGGAGCACCGGTATTTCTCAGAATCTACACAATTAAGCCACCCCTCTAAAAGCTGTGCAACTTACCACATTTCCCCTCATATTTTCTTTCTGCTGTTTTATTTGCAATTTTGATGTCTGGCCCCTTCAAAGTTTTTGGTCATTGTGGTAGATTTCATTATTTGTTCACAATTAGTTTTTCCACCCCTACCTTTGTCCTATTTCCCTGTAGTGAGACTATTCCTGCCTACCTCACTGGCTTTGGGCTTGGCCGCTTGACTTTGGCCAAAGGAATGTGGGCAGAAGTGAACACCTTTTGGAACAGACGCTAAATGTATTTTTGTGGTTTGGCTTTGCCCTCCTGAGTTCCTGCCCTTTGCTGTGAAAAGTAGTGTGTCCCAGATAATGTCTGCTCCTTTGCCCTGGGTCCTGGAATAAAACTCATATGTTGCTGAGCCTGGCCACAGCCTCCAATGCCAGTGGAGCCCAGCTGAGCCCTGCAGTGTCATATCTGACCTACAGTTTTTCCTGAAACTTGAGTGAGAAATAAATATTTGCTATTATAAGCCACTGGGATTTTTGAGCTGTTTTGCTGTAGCAAAAGCTATTACAATCTTCCATTAACTGGGGCTTAAAATCTGCTAATCAAATTCGACAAGTGTTATGTTTCTTTCAAATGCATTTGCCTCATATAAATTTTGCACATGATCTGGGTTGGTTGGCAGTGTAAACATTCTTTGTAAGCATACTAATACAGGCCTAATTTTTTCTAACAGTCCAGTGTTCAAGGAGACAATTTTGATTTATGAGCCTTTGAGAGAATGTTAAATTCCAGTAATATAATATTTTTGAGGTATTTAATGCAGTCAAGATAAAAACAATCATATTGCATTCTTAGGATATATGTTTTCTACTAACTTCCTCCAAGTAAGTACCTTCTAATACCTAATAAACCTTTTCCTCAGCCTGGCCTAATCTTTCAAATCCTGAGATCAGTCATCTCCCTCCTAGACCTTCTTAGTTTCTCTCTAGGAAATCATGAAATTGACCATATAAACATTTTCCGCTTCCTTATCTCCCTTAACCCACAGAGAAAGGTAATATCTTTTAAGTGTTGACAAAGGGTTGAAGTATTGAAGTATTTCAGAAAGGCGATAGCTCTGCAAAAGCCACCCATCAAAATACCCATGAAACACAAACCTCCCTATAATTAGTCATCAGAAATAATATATCGTCATCACATGAGCCTTTACAGTCTCCACCAGCAATGACCTGAAATATCTCCCATCTTCTGTGATTGTCGATCAAAGGGAGACAGCCCAGTTAGAAAGCTGAGCTGACTCAGCAAGTGTGGAAGCAGGTACAGGCAGCTACTCAACATCTAGTAACATAAAATGCCCCAGGAAAGAGCAATCTAAAGGTGGTAAACATTTGCCTGAAACTAACAGAAATGGGAACCATTAAACACACGCTGATGCTAAAGGGTTGGTCTTGCATTCTGGAAAACTGGCCAAAATAACTACTGTTTAGGGGCCTGGGCAATATTTTTCTTCTCTTTGTTGTCCTCAAAGTCACCTTTATCTTCCATTATAAAACTTTCATGGGAATGCTAGTGGATGACTTAAGAAACCAAGTTCTCCAGCTATAAACAAACAATGTAAATGCAAATTTCCTCCTTTCTCCTGGGACCTTGGGGGACCATTGCCCCAGGCAGCTCTGTCCTGCTGGCTGAAGTTTTCTTTGAAGTCTGAAATACAGCCTTGAAATCTCTTCCACGGCCCAGGATACCTGAATCTCAGAATTAGTCATTAAATTGTTTGGGACAATGTGAAGTACATATGAACATTATTAAATATATATTCCTTTGTCCTGTTATTATGGTAATTTTAAGTGGAGAGATTTTTAACAGCAGGAATCTTTAGTGTTGGACATTCTGATGATTCTTTTGAGGACCTGAAATAAAATTTAAAAGAAGCTAGATCTAAAACAAAAACTCGAGGGTATGACTAATTTTGACCTTGACTTATTTTGCAACCTAAGGCTAGTGACAAAACCTTTCAGTCTCTGTAAGGGAACTATAAAATTTTGATGAGATGTTCTTTTACATAAATTCTGAAAGGTTTTATGTAATCCTGCAAATTCTGAAAGATTTTATCTTGTCTAATTTTTCCCTTTATGACTTCCAGATATTCAGCAACTAATCTTACTAATGTCCAGTCTCCACTTCCACCTTTGAACTTTCAGACACACACACATTGATAATAAGCTCTGTCCTATCTTGGTTTGACAACACAGGAAACATATATCAAAAGTCTCTACACCACAAACTCGGAAAAATGGACTTCAGCCACCCATACAGGCTTAGTGGCCCAGTGTTGATTGTTAAGGTTTTCATATAATGATCCTAAGAGCAGTCTATTCTCTTTGATTCCTGCTGCCCACTGCTCTAGTTAACTGTTAGGTCTGGGCTTCTGGCCTGCTCTGTCCCTCTCAGTCAGAGAAGCAACATGGCATATGAGGTTAAGCATATGGGCTTGGAGCTATCCTGCTTGGGTGAAACCCCAGCCTGCTCATTCATGAGCTATGTGAGGTTGTTTAATTCCTCAGCTGGCAAAATGGCAAGAATGAAAATAGTAAAACTGAGGCTGGAAACGAGAGAAGGCCGGTAGTCAGAACATAGCCGTGAGACCCTGCCTGGAAACCCCCTGAGGGAAGGCAGCTGCTTGAGAATAAAGCCTTAACCATTACAGCCAAAAAACCTGCTACGACCCTGGTCATGAGATCCCATTTGAAACTCCCGAGATCAAAAAAGTGCCAGATAAGTCCAAACAAAAAGGCCTCCCCATTGGTTCCCTGAAGGTGAGGTGAAGGTAGAAAGGCAACCAATCAGGACAGCAAATAGCAGAGATCCCTCCTTAATATGGGGAGGTGGGAGGAGGAAAGCCCTTAAAAAGGCCTGCCCTGGGGCCCCAAGTTGCACGCCTGACTCTCTAGCATGCCTGCACCCCTGTCTTGGGTGTGTACCCTCATGCTTTCTCATTTCTCAATAAATTCTTGCTACTGGCTTCATTTCTCTGGTGTGTCTCTGAATTCTTTCTTGTGACATAGCCAAGAACTTAGAAACCCAGCTTCCTTTGGTAACAACACCACTACCTAGGGCTGTTAGGAGGTTTCAATAAGTTAATATCTCTAAGGCACATAGACCAACGTCTGTCATATAACAAGCACTATATGGTTGTTAAAGAAATACAATGGATATAACTGTTATCTCTGAATACCAACCCCAACTCTCTACCTGAGTGCTTCCTTTACTCCTAGATATGACGACTGTTTAATGGAAGCCAAGTCAATATCGCCTGCTTGATTTCGCTACAGACTTGGGGGCACTGTGCCTCACTTGTCCACCTTTTTTGCTATTACTGTAGTTGAGTGTCTATCTTACCACTTTGCTCTTCAGAGTATGAGCCACTGATCGGCAACAGTACTATATTACCTAGAAGCTTGTTAAAAATGCAGATTCTCTGGTTCCATCCCAGACCAACAGAATCAGAATCTGCAGTTTAACAGTTCCCCCAGACAATTGGTTTAAGAAACACTGTCCTAAGAGACTTCCAGGATGATGGCGGACTAGTAAGACATGGGAATCTCTTCTCCAGAAAAATAGCTAGAGAACAGGCTGAAACCACCCTGAAATAGATCTTCTAGGGTTTAGGACAGCAGGTGAAGGCTGCACACCACCCAGAAGAGAGAGGGACAAAAGAGGGAAATCGTGACAACAGAACAAGAACCATGAGTTGGAACCAGCAGCAGCTGCTGCTGCCTGCACCCTCCCCCACACTCTTTAGAATTCTCAGGCCTCTGGGCCTGTGACTACAGACAAAGGGGGCTCCAGGGATCTATCACTCCCCGAAAGGGGAGAGAGAGGGACACAGCCTTAAGCTGACTCAGGTTCTGACTTGCAAATTTGGGCTGCGGAGCCCCATGCCCAGGGAGCCTAGGAAGTACTGGAGAAATCTGACCCTCACAACCTCCCTCTCTTCTAGCCTGGACTAATTGTTGAGGACTCCACAGGAGAGGGGAGAGAGAGCCTGGGGCTGACCCTGCTTTTGACTCGCAGGTTTGGTCTGCCCTGTCCCTAGAGCCCTTCCAGGCCGGGTGGGGCTGCACCATTGTTTGCCTTGGAGCCTACAGGGGCTAAAGATATACAAACCTCCCAATCTCCTCTGCTACTAACAGGGACTGATTGTTGAGGATTCAGAGGGGAGCGGAAATATTACCTAACTGGGAAAAGGGAGGGGGCTACCAGAGAAGACTGTAGAACTGTCTCATAAAGTTTGAATTACAAGGCTTATAGCCCTCAGACAAGAAGCTCTACGACATTGATCTGGTCTGTGTCACAACAAATACACTCCAACCAGGCATTGAACTGAGAGTTGCAAATGAGCGCCATCTACTGGCAGACCAAGGAAGTGCACATAAGAAAACTAAATAGGAGAGGATTTCCCTGGCCTCTTATAGCCTTCCTGCCCAAGGCCCTAGGAAACGACTCTACAACCAATTACTGGGTCCAGTGCCCAGTTTTGAGCAACCAGCAGGACAATTCTAATAATCAAGATTGAGCCAAAAATCAAAGAGCTGTGGAAACTCACAGCCTCCTGCCACTAAAACCCTATAAAAAAGAAAGAGATAGAGCATCTAAGTAAAATACAGTAAAAACCAGATGCCTAAATACCAGCAAAAACTTACAAGCCATACTAAGAAAATAGAAGACATGGCTCAAGAAAAGGAATACATCAAAGTCACAGAAGAGATGCAGAATTTGAGAGAACTAATCAGTGAGAACAGCACAAATTTCCAAAATCAAATTAATGAGATGAAGGACAATACAGTTAAAGAGATAAATGACATCAAGAAGACATCGAGCGAACACGAGAAGAATTTGAAATCCTGAACAGAAAAGTAAGGGAGTTCATGGGAATGAAAGACACAACACATAGGTGAAGTCAAAAACACATTTGAGGCATACAACAGCAGACTCGAAATGATAGAAGAAAGAATAAGTGATACTGAAGACAGAGCCGCTAAAATTGAAGAGAGAAAAGAATGGGAAAAGTTGAGCAGGGGCCCAGAGAGTTGAATGACAACACAAAACGCAATAACATATGTGTCATGGGAGTTCCAGAAGGGGAAGAGAAAGGAAAAGGAGTAGAAAGAGTATTTGAGGAAATAATAGCTGAAAATTTCCCAACTCTCATAAAAGAAATGAACTTACATGTCCAAGAAGCACACCGTACCCCAATGAGAATAAATCCAAATAAACCTATGCCAAGACACATACTATTCAGAATGTCAAATGTAAAAGATAAAGAGAAAATTCCTAGAGCAGCAAGAGAGAAGCAAACTATCACATACAAAGGACGTCCAATAAGACTTTGTGCAGATTTCTCTTCAGAAACCATGGAGGCGAGAAGACAGTGGTATGATACAATAAGGAAACTGAAAGAGAAAAACTGCCAGCTGAGAATTCTTTATCCAGCAAAACTGTCCTTCAAATATGAAGGTGAGTATAAAATATTCACAAACAAATAGAAACTAAGAGAGTTTGCAAAAAAGAATCCACCTTTGCAGGAAATATTAAAAGAAGCCTTAGAACCTGAAAGAAAAAGATAGGAGAGAGAAGCTTGGAGGAGAGTATAGAGAAAGAATAACAGAAAGGATAACCAAAAGAGTAAAAAGAGAGACAAAAACAAGATGACATATAAAAACCAAAGAATAAAATGGAGGAAGTAAATAGTGCATTTACAGTAATATCATTGAATGTGAATGGATTAAATTCCCCAATCGAAAGATACAGGCTGACAGAATGGATAAAAAAACATGAGCCATCCATATGCTGCTTACAAGAAACTCACCTCAGACGCAAGGATACAAACCGGCTAAAAGTGAAAGATTGGAAAAAGATACTCCACATGAATAGTAAACAGAAAAGAGCAGGGGTACTATACTAATATCAGACAAAACAGACTTTAAATGCAAAAAAGTGATAAGAGATATGGAAGGCCATTGTATATTAATACAAGGGATGATGCTCCAGGAAGATATAACAGTCATAAATATCTATGCACCTAACCAGGGTGTCCCAAAATATATGAGCCAAACTCTGGAAAAACTGAAGGGAGAAATAGACATTTCTACAATAATCGTCAGAGACTTCAACACCCCTCTCACATCATTAGATATAACAACTATACAGAAGATCAACAAGGAAACAGAGAACTTAAACAATATGATAAACAAATTAGACCTAACAGACATATACAGAACACTGCATCCAAACTCAGCAGGTTATACATTCTTCTCAAGTGCCCATGGATCTTTCTCCAGGATAGACCACATGTTAGGTCACAATTCAGCTCTCAATAAATATAAAAAGTTTGAAATTATTCAAAGCACCTTCTCAGATCATAATGGAATGAAACTAGACATCAATAATAGACAGGAAAAAAGTAAATTTGCAAATGTGTGGAGACTGAACAACACACTCCTAAATAATTGGTGGGTCAAAGAAGAAATTGCAAGTGAAATCAGTAAATATATTGAGACAAATGAAAATGAGAACACAATATATCAAAACTTATGGGATACAGCAAAGGCAATCTTGAGAGGGAAATTTATAGCCCTAAATGCCTATATTAAGAAACAAGAAAGAGCTAAACTCAAAGATTTAACTGAACAACTTGAGAAACTAGAAAAAGAACAGCAAACCAATCTCAAAGCAAGCAGAAGAAAAGAAATAATAAAGATTAGAACAGAGATAAATGAAAATGGCAACAGAAAAATAATAGAGAAAATCAACAAAACCAAAAGCTGGTTCGTTGAGAAGATCAATAAAATTGACAAACCCCTCACCAGACTAACAAAGAAAAAAAGAGAGAAGATGCAAATAAATACAACCAGAAATGAAAGGGGGGAAGTTACAAATGACCCCACAGAAATAAAAAGAATCATAAGAGGATATTATGAGAAACTATATGCCAACAAACTAGACAACCTAGATGAAATGGACAAATTTCTAGAAACGCACAACCAACCTACACTGATGCTACAAGAAATACAAGAACTTAACAAACCAATCACAATTAAGGAGATTGAATCCATCATCAAAAATCTCCCAGCAAAGTCCAGGACCAGATGGCTTCACAGGTGAATTCTGCCAAACATTTCGAAAAGAATTAACACCAATCCTGTTTAAACTCTTCCAAAAAATTGAAGAGGAGGGAAAATTATCCAACACATTTTATGAAGCCAACATCACCCTAATACCAAAGCCAGATAAAGATTCTACAAGAAAAGAAAATTACAGACCAATCTCTCCAATGAACATAGATGCAAAAATTCTCAACAAAATACTTGCAAATCAAATCCAACAGCATATCAAAACACGAACACATCACGACCAATTGGGATTTATTCCTGGTATGCAAGGCTTGTTCAACATAAGAAAATCAATCAATATAATACACCACATTAACAAATTGAAGGAAAAAAACCACATGATCATCTCAATAGATGCAGAAAAGACATTTAACAAAATCCAGCATCCTTTTTTGATAAAAACACTTCAGAGATAGGAATAAAAAGAAAATTCCTCAATATGATAAATGGCATATATGAAAAACCCACAGCAAACATCATACTCAATGGGGAAAGGTTGAAAGCTTTCCCTCTAAGATTGGGAATAAGACAAGGATGCCCACTGTCACCATTGTTATTCAACAATGTACTAAAAGTTCTAGCTAGGGCAATTAGACAAGGAAAAAAAATTAAAGGCATCCAAATAGGAAAAGAGGAAGTAAAACTCTCACTGTTTGCAGATGACATGATCCTGCACTTAAAAAATCCTGAAGTATCCAGAACAAAGCTACTTGAACTAATAAATGAGTTCAGCAAAGTGGTAGGATACAAGATCAACATGCAAAAATCAGTAATGTTTTTGTACACTAGTACTGAACAACCTGAGGAGGAAATCAGGGGGAAAATTCCGTTTTCAATAACAGCAAAAATACTCAAATACCTAGGAGTTAATCTAACCAAAGAAATACAGGACCTATATGCAGAAAACCACAAAACAATGCTAAAAGAAATTTAAAAAGACCTAAACAAAAGGAAAGATATTTCATGTTCATGGATTAGAAGAATAAATATTGTGAAGATGTCAATCTTGCCCAAACTGATTTATAGATTCAATGCAATACCAATCAAAATCCCAACAGCTTACTTTGCAGAATTAAAGAAGGCAATTACCAAACTCATCTGGAAGGGTAAGTGCAACCAAATAGCTAACAGCATTCTGAAAAAGAAGAGCAACATTGGAGGAATTTCACTGCCTGACCTTGAAACATATTACAAAGCTACAGTGGTCAAAACAGCATGGTTCTGACATAAAGACAGACACATCAATCAATGGAATAGAATTGAGAACCCAGAAATATACCCTCACCTATACAGTCAACTGGTTTTTTACAAACCTACCAAGCCCATGCTAATTGGAAAAAGCGGTCTCTTCAACAAATGGTGTTGGGAAAACTGGATATCTATAACCAAAAGAATGAAAGAGGACCCCAATCTCACCCCCTATACAAGAATCAACTCAAAATGGATTAAAGATCTAAATATAAAAGCCAGGACCATAAAAGTACTAGAAGAAAATGAAGGGAAACATCTTCAAGACCTTCTAGTAGGTGGTGGTTTCTTGGACCTTACAGCCAAAGCACGTGCAACAAAAGAAAAAATAGATAAATGGGACCTCCTCAAAATTAAACGCTTTTGCACCTCACAGGACTTTGTCATAAGGGTGAAAAGACAGCCAACTCAAGGGGAAAAAAATAGTTGGAAATCACATATCTGATAAGGGTTTAATATCCAGGATATATAAAGAGATGTTACAACTCAACAATAAAAAGACAAACAACCCAATTAAAAAATGGGTGAAAGACTTGAATAGACATTTCCCCAAAGAAGAAATACAAATGGCAAAAAAACACATGAAGAAATGCTCAACATCACTCATGATTAGGGAAATGCAAATCAAAACTACAAAGAGATATCATTTCACACCTATCAGAATGGCCACTATTAAAAAGACAGAGAACTACAAGTGTTGGAGAGGATGTGGAGAGATAGGAAGACTTCTTCACTGTTGGTGGGAATACCAAATGGTACAATCACTATGGAGGACTGTTTGGCAGTTCCTAAAGAAGTTGAATATAGACTTGCCACGTGACCCTGCAATACCACTACTGGGTATATACCCAGAAGAACTGAGAACAGTCACACAAACAGACATCTGCACACCTATGTTCATAGCAACATTATTCACCATTGCCAAAAGTTGGAAACAACCCAGGTGTCCATCAACAGAAGAATGGATAAACAAACTGTGGTCTATTCACACGATGGAATATTATGCAGCTGTAAGAAGAAATGAAGTTGTAAAGCATATGAAAACATGGATGAAGCTGGAGGACATTATGTTGAGCGAAGCAAGCCAGACACAAAAGGAAAAATACTGTATGAATGTGTTACTATGAACCAAATATATTCTGTAACATATTGTTTGAGTAAAAAAATTTTTTATATGTATCCATTACATTTAATTGAGAAATGTATATATTTATTCATCAGTGTTTACTTTTTAGTTTTTAATTGTTTGTATTTTCAATTATTAAATGTACAGAATAAGGTAAAAATATATATATGTACCAATAAAATTGATTTGTTAAAAGGAAAAAGCATTTAAAGTCCAAAAAAAAAGTTATAAAAGATGACATTTTCTGTTACTATTATTTTTTTATATATATAGCGCTTCAAGTCATTTCCCTACATCACTACTCAGCTTGTTACTGGGTGTGAGATACAAGAACTACTACTGCTTTAGGCTTATGAACATCCCTAATATTTGATACTATCCATATTCTTCTAACTAATTTTAAATTCAAAGATTCCCAGAGGATGCACCATAATCAGGAAAAGAAATAAAGCCCTCATTTGTCTTGAGATAGTAGAAACCTTTTGACATAAACCCAATTCTGGACATTCCTTTTTTTTTCTCCTGAGAACTGTAGCATAAACTTCTGCTAGAGTAAACCAGAGTTCTGATATCTATTATGGTTACATAAATTAAAATATCACTTGCAGAAATGCACTTGGGAGCAAACTGTTAGCCAGCACAGATAGTGGTACAGATTATTTCCAATCTGCCTGATTTTAGAAACGGGAGCTGTTAATTATGAAAACAAATGAACATTCCAAATGGTCTTTAAGGGTAATCCTAGATTAGTAAAATCTAAGACAAAAATCTCATCTGAAACTTACAAAGGTCTATCCTACAGCAGAGTCATGTCTCCAGAATGGTGATTGCAGAGACTTAAGCCAAATATGATATTAGAAGAAACATGATCCATAAGATCACCATCACTCCTGACGCCCTCACTTCTGCCCCCTGAATGGCAAGTTCAGGGCAGCAGTTCCTAAAACCACCTTATGCTTTGATAATTTGTTAGCAATGCTCATGCAACTCACTGAATGTTGTTTTACTCACAGTTACTGTTTATCACAGTGAAAGGATACAGATTAAAACCTGCCATGGGAAGAAATACATAGGGCAAAGTCAGGAGAAGTACCAAATGCAGACCTTCTATTTGCTTCTCCTCATGGTATCAAAACAGCATTACTCTCCTAGCATTTATGTGTGACAAAATGCATGGAGACGGACAATCAGGCAAGCTCACATGAGTCTGTTTTCAGTTTTTATTGGGGGTTCTTCATGTAGGCATGACTGATTTCCCACAAGACTGATCTGAGCCTCAGGTCTCCAACCCTTCAGGCATGACCCAAACAAAGCCCATGCCTTATATCACATTGTTCATATTTCTAGTGTGTTAAGTCCTCATCCTAAGTTGTGGTCAGCCCCTACCCTAAATAATATCCAGTGTGACTCAAGGATCCAGGAAAAGAAAGACACTCCTATAAACCAGGACATTCCAAGGGCCTAAGATCACCTCCCATTAGTTGAGGGCAAAGATCAGACTTCTTTTGTTTTGAGGTTAAATTCTTTACTACACAGTGATACAGGTTGTAAGAAATTATCTGGATCGTATATGAGTTAGTGAATGATTCTGGAGCACACTCTGGTGGGAAGGCTGTAGCACTAAAAGTAATAAATCCCCCCAGTTAATTGTGCTCACTTTATTGCCAAAAATTATCTTCAATTCATCTCAAGATATAATTGCCCTGAGTAAATAAAAATTAATTTTAAAAATGTTGATGTTTTCTTATTATATAATTAATATATGCTCATTCTAGATAATTTGTAAAGAAAGAAATTGTAAAGAAGCAGAAGAAAACAATTGACCTGATTTCACAGCTCAATGGCAACTGTTTACATTTTGGCATATTTCCTTTTAGTCATATATGTTTTTTTTTTTTCTTTTCTTTTTTCTTTATTCCTTTGCAAGTTCTTTGCCTTTATCTACCTGAACTGAGTCTAATCATAAACTTATGGTTAGGCATTTTGAATATTGTAGAATACAAATATCTTAAGATAATTAAGTGGATTTTTTTGTCAAAAGAAATGAACATTGAAAATACAAAGTTAATATCTGTTATGGGTCACATTGTATCCCACATAAAGACATGTTCAAGTCTGAACCTCTAGTCCTGTGAGTGTGAGCTCATTTGTAAATGGGATCTTTAAAGATCCTATTAAGGCCAAACTGAATCAGAGTGGCCTTTCATCCAATATGACTGTAGTCGTTAGAAGCAAAGGAAATTTGGACTTGGCAGAAGGAGTGAGGAAGAGACAGGAGACAGATCTCCAAGTGATAGAAGATTGCCGGCATGACACTACTAGACAGCTACAGACTTTGGAGAAAGCATGGCCGCTACCTTGATTTTGGACTTCTAGTCTGGAAAACCAGATATATTAACTAATCAACACCTGTAATATGGGGAACTGA
This sequence comes from Tolypeutes matacus, assembly GCA_026826555.1. Classification (NCBI taxonomy): domain Eukaryota; kingdom Metazoa; phylum Chordata; class Mammalia; order Cingulata; family Chlamyphoridae; genus Tolypeutes; species Tolypeutes matacus. Next base: position 3,913,555 of record JAKSZT010054524.1, on the reverse strand, counting down.
TCATATAATGTAACAAAGGTCATAGCAAAACTGAAACTCAGTATAAAGACATTTAAAAGCAAATAGGAATTTCCAAGGAATCCTTGGTATTGGTATTTGGGGAATAAAGGTGATCCTCTTTATTCCATCCCATTGTACTCTGTTGTGGTAAGCCCTAGTTAATTATTTAAGCACCTCAATTTCAGATGTTCCTCTAACAATAACCATTTAAATGTGTTTCAGTGTGGTAAGTTGCAAAAAATGGCCACAATTCTTTTCAGTTCTTTCCTTCAAGAGATGTAGTCTTTTTCCTCACTTCTAAAATCAAAATTGGTGTGTGACTTGCTTTTGACCAACAGAATGCTGCATAAGTGACATTATGTACCTTTCAAGCCTGGCAGGTTTTGCTCTCAAGCTATTAATACCCTTCACTACCCTTTGAACAAGCCCAAAGAGCCTGCTAGAAATTGTGGTGCCTTGTGGAGAAAAGCTCCAGTAGTCCCAGCTATCCTAGACAAGTCTATCACAAACCATTCTTCACAGCTCCTGGACATATAGTGAGCCTAACCAAGAATAGCCAAGCTGACCCAGACCAGGACTGTCTAGCTGAGCCAAGCCTAAACTACTGACAATTCAAAACCATAAGGAATAAATGGTGGTTGTTTTAGCCATTAAAGTTCTGGGGTGGTTTGTTATATAGCTAACTGATACATTCAAGAGCCAGCATAACCTTTCCGTTGTGACAATATATATCTTTTATGCCAGGGGTAGGAAAATTACAGTTCATGGACCAGATCTGGCCTGCCATTGGTTTATGGGTGGTTACATGCTAAGAATGATTTTTATATTTTTAAATGATTGAAAAAAATAATAAAAAGAATAATATTTCATGAAATGTGAAAAATTTATAGGAAATTCAAATTTCAGTGTCCATAAATAAAATATTTTTGGAACATAGCCATTCTCATTCTTCTATGTACTGTCCATGGATGTTTTATTCTACAATGCCAAAGAAAATGGTCTGAAAATCCTGAAGTATTTATTATCTGCTCCTTTACAGAAAAAGTGTGCTGCGCTCTGATTTAGGCTCATGCTTCTACTTCAAAACAAAGTGAAATTGGCAAATGTCAGACATTAAACTGATGGTAAATTCCATAGCAAATAAGAGTTAAGGCTCATTTTGAAACTCTATTGTTTTTTGTGTCTATGGCACCTTAATTCCAACAGTATGTTTTGCATGATCAGCAACCCAGCATCATTCATGCCTCACTTTGGTTTCAATTTCCCTTAAGTGCTGTGTATTGCCCTGTTGGACAATTTGAACTGATTTTTTGCAGTGACTCTAAAAGATGACTGATGATCTCTGTTGGTGCTCAATCATTCTTGGCATCTTGCAGTCAGTCTTGGCTATCATTGAGAATCCATGCCTTTCCCCAATGTCTGCCCCATTGTCTTCATGTTGGACATCAATTTCATTTGCACTTAATTGAGCCTTTCAATTCTAATTGCCCTCAAACTGTCTTTTTTTAGACTATCTGTGGACTCTTAAAATTATTACTTTTTTATTTTTTGCTTGCATAGCTCTGCATATTTGTCATTGAGGTATGACTGGCACAGTAATAAAATAATAGATCACTTTGAAATAATTATTTGGAACCACAGCCACTAAATAAGAGAAACATTTGAAAGAAGCATACATTTCAAACTTCAGCTGGTTGAAATCTTTTAAAATGATCTAGGAGAAAAAAATAACAAATTTGTATTGACTAGAGACCCCTAATATGAGTTCTTCTTGTGTCACAGAGTTGATATTAAGGTAACCATCCCAAATTTGCCATTAATTTTGGTAGAAATCATCCAGCCATTTTTTGTCTGTGCTGTGTTATCAGATATATAAACAGAGGCTTAATGTATTCACATAGATTGAATATGCCTATTTTTATAGTCTATTAACAAGAACATCTTCACTCAAGAATATTTCTTTCATTAACTTTATGTTCAATTTCGTTTAGGGAAAACGACTTCAAATTTGCCAACTATACACTACATGAAAATATGTAGATTATTTTCATTTTAATGTATTCTTATTAAAATGCCTTTATAAATGTATGAATTACTCCACTTTTAAGCAAAATGTGAATCAAACAATAGTACAAAATAACTTATTTCTACTGGAATTATTTTCTTTTCCCAAAGAGTCTTAGATTTCAAAGGTAAGGAAGGGAAGCAAAAAGTAAATTTCTTAGGAAACCTAATACTATGAAAATAATTTTAAACAGTATGCTTATGCTAAAAATGCATGCACTAATTTTGTGTATAAATTTGCCTTTTTGAGTGAAGGTTTAGAGATATGCCAATAAGAAAGGAAAAGGAAATATTAAAAAATATCACATAGCATATTAAACCAACATATACTTTCTCTATCAAATCTTCAAAAATCACTTGTTCAGTGTTCGAGAAGTCCCTCCATAAATCAAAATTGCAGTAAGGCATAGTTTTTGAAAACTCTACATAGAAACAGATGAGAATATTGGTAATTTTATTCAGGTATTATTTGGGCGTTAAGTGAAGACACTGAATTTCATCAAGAGGAAGCTGGAATACAGACTTCTTAACAGGTGTTCCAATTTATTATAATAGCTGTTAACACATCTGCATTTTGCACAGACTGGAAATTCTGGCTACTCTTCAAAAAATTCCTCTTACACGGAAAGCTGTAGTAGTTTACGAAGACCAAATAAATTTGGTATTAATTACATTGCAGGAGGAGTGGGAAGATGTGCCAGCTATGACTTGAAAAAGGACTACCAACTATTGTGGAGTGCTGAAAAAATTATCTTTGCAGAGAATATCATAACGTGATTATGGAGAAAAGTGTGTTTTGTTTAGTAAAACCCCATGGCATATCAATTAGAATGAGAAAATGAGTACCTGTGAGCATTGGTTGAAAAGGTTTAATAAAAGCCATAAACTAAAAAATAGATATTATATGTAACGATAAAGAGCAAAAAAGACAAGACTAGCAGGAAAAAGGTAAAAAAAAAAAACAAAAAAAAAAAAAACAACTACGTTCATTTTATGTTGTTTGAATGTTCAATCACTGTCAAAAGTTTAGTAAAGTCTGTTGCAAACCCAAATGCATTTTTATAGGTTTGCTAATTAGTGTGTGTGTGTGTAAATCAGAAAAATTAACACTGAATTTCTTGTGTTAGGCAATACAGAGGGCCCTGGAATGGAGAAATGGCTCATATACCCAACCAGTTAAGTCCAAGCTCAGAACAAGATGTAACTAGGGGAAAAAATGTAAGCTAATTTTCCTTTCCCACACTTCCCCATCCAAGAGATCATGGTTCTAGTACCTCCAGATACTCAGGGACTTTGGCAGAACTTAGGATGGGGTTCAAAGAAATTTTACTTGATCTTAATGGGCAGCATTCTTCAGCTATTATTTAATGTATTAAGAGATGAGAAAAAGACACCTTACTAAAGGCAACCAGGAGCAATGGGACAATCTCCAGTCACCTCGTTCTCTTGTATCACTAATTGCTCTTTCATGTTTCTCCCTGTCTCACCTCTTTCTCCTTCCCCTTTCTCCCTCCCTCTCTCCTCATAATTCTATATCAATCATGTAGGATTATCTCACATTATAAACAAACTCACAAACAAAAAAGCAAACAAACATTAAAAACAACTGTACCACCTTCAGTTTGAATCTTCTTTCTGCTACCACCTTATTTATTTGCTCCTTTTCAGAGTGGTACTCCTCTAAAGGGTTGTGTAGGCCCATGGTCTGACCTTTTATTCACCCATCCCTCTTAAACCCATCCCTTTCTGGCTTCTGTCACAATTATTACACTGAAACAGCTCTAATTAATGTCACTAGCAATCTTCATCTTGTCACATGCAACAGACAATCTTCTGTATTCATCACATGTAGTCTCTCAATGGCTTTTGGAACAGCCAGCTATTCCTTCCTTGTGTTGATCTTATATGCTCTCTAGTTAAGTGATCTCAACAGTCTCATAGTTTTAACACTCAAGGATTCAGAATCCTATGTCTCATGCTCAGACCTCTTCTCTGAGCACTGGGATGATTCAGTCTTTGAAATTTATCCAAAAGATGACTCTTTTCTTCTCTACTCTTTCCCTCAGCCTCTTCCTCCATCAGTCTTTAAGGTCTGTAAAAACAACAATCAAACCTAGAAATCATTCCTTTACCCACTAATTCTTTATTTTGAAATATTTCAAGCATACAATAATGTTGAAAGAATAATACAATAAACACTGATTTATTAATATTTTGCAACATTTGCTTTCTACCTATTTATATTCAGCTTTATTTTGACGGAAATATAAGTTGCAGAGATCATTACACTTTACCTGTAAATACTAACAACAAGATTAAGAACATATGAATATTTGCCCAAAAACATAAAAGGAATTTACTACTGGCATAATATTGGCTAATACAGTTTATACACAAATTTCCTCAAATATCCCCAAACTGTCCTTTGTAAATCTTTCTTTATCATCCTAAATATAGCGTCCTGCCTGTTGGAGTCAATCCCTGTTCTCAACCCAATCCTCAAACAACCTTTAATTTGATTTCAGTCTTTATACAGTTGTCTTTTCTTGAAGTTTTGTGTAAATGGATGAATAAAATATGTAATTTTTTGTGTCTGGCTTCTTTCACTTACCATGATGTTTTTGAGGTAAATCTGTGTTGCTATATGAAACATTAATTCATTCATTTTTATTGATAGGTAGTAATCCTTTGCTTGGATAAACCACATTTTGTTTATCCATTCATCTGCTGATGGGCTTGGGGATTTTTTTGTTTTGGGCTGCAAAATGCTGAATAATTCTGCCATGAACATTTATGTATAAGTCTTTGTGTGGTCATATGTTTTTATTTCTCTTGGGTAGATACCACGTAGAGTAATTGCTAGGTCATATGGTAACTTCTTATTTAACTTTTAAAAAGGGACTATCAAACTGTTTATTAAAGTGGCTGTATCATTTTACTGTCTCACCAGGGATCCAGTTTCTTCACAACATCATCAATATTTGGTATTGTAAGTCATTTTGCATGCAGCAATGCTAGTGGATGTGCAGTGGTATCTATAATAATAAGAGTTTCCAATTTGCATTTCCATAATGAGTAATTATATTGGACATCTTTTCGTGTAATTATCAGCCATTCATACACAGTATATTCTTTGGTGAAATGTATATTAAAATATTTTGCCCATTTTTATTGGTTTCTACATTTTCATTTTAATGAGTTGTAAGTTATTTATATATTCTGCATACAAGTCCTATATGAGATATGTGATTTGCAAATATTTCTTTTATCTTGTGGCTTGCCTTCTTATTTTTCAATTTTGATGAAGTCCAATTCATCTATTGTTTTCTTTATGGATCATGCTTTTTGAGTCAAATCTAGGAATTTGACTAGTTCAAAATTACGAAAACTTTCTCCTGAGTTTTCTTATAGAAGTTTTATAGTTTTAGCTCTTACATGTAGGCCTAATTATACATTTTGCATTGATATTATGCCTGCTGTGAAGTGGGGGTGAGGGATGGGAAATGAAGTTAAATCCTTAAATCACACCATGCATAAATATGAACCAATTTTGAAAGAGAACAAATCTGAAGAGGAAAAAAAATAATGTTGAGATGTTTAGATTTTCTGGACTAGATTATCCACTATACAATTCACTGCCTTTTGTTCAAATCAATTGACCATAAATCTGTTTATTTTTGGCATCAAAATTCTGTTCTATTGATCTATATGTCTATCCTTATACCACTATAAAGTAAGTTTTGTAAGTGGGCAATGTATGACCCACTTTTTTTTTTTCAAAATTTTTTTTCAACAAAATTTGTATGCATTTCCATATAAATTGTAGAATTAGCTTGTCAGTTTCTATAAAAACATCTATTGAGAATTTGATTGGGATTGTATTTAGTATATTTATTAATTTGGCTAACATTGCCATTTTAATATTGAATGTTCTAATCCATGAACATGGAAAGTATCTTCACTTATTTGGGTCTAATTTAATTTCTCTCCGCAATACTTTGTAGTTTTCAGTGTACATGCTTTGCATTTCTCTTGCTAAATTTATTTCAAAGTATTTTATTCTTCATGATGATATTTCAATGGCATTGTTTTATTAATTTTATTTTTAGATTTTTTTAAATAGTATATAGAAATACAATTGATTTTTATAGTGATCTTGTATCCAACAATCTTGATATACTTGTTTAGTATTCTACTAGTATTTTTATAGATTTGTTATGATTTTTTAAATACAGTATTATGTTATCTATGAATAAGGAAAGTTTACTTCTTCTTTTCCAATGTGTATGCTTTTTATTTCTTTTTCTTGCTTTATTGCACTGGTTATAACCACCAGTACGATGCTGACTAGAAATGGTGAGAGCAGTCACCCTTGCCTGATTCCCAATGGTACAGTGAAAATATTCATTCTTTATCAATAAATATAAGGTTACCTGTATCATTTTTGTAGATGCAGACACCCCTAAGATGGAGGAAGTTCTCTTCCATTCCTAATGTATTGAGTGCTTTTATCATGATTGAGAGTTCATGATTGATTTTTGAATATTAAACCAACCTTACCGTCCTGGCATGAATCTTATTTAATCATAATATATAATATTTTTTATGTTACTGAATTATGTTGCTAATATTCTGTTAATGATTTTTATGATAATGTTATTAAGGGTTATTGGCCTATAATTTTCTTTTCTTGTGATATCTTTGTTTGGCTTTGGTATCAGGGTAATGCCTTCATAGAATGAATTGGGAAATTATCTTTCCTCTTGGTTTTCTGAAAAAAAATTGTGAAGATTTAAAACAAATTCTTTAAATATTTGATACAATCTACCAGGAAGGACTTTGGGGCTTTATTTGTGAGGATATTTTTAATAACTAACATATTTTACTTAATTCTTACAGATATGTTCAGATTTTCTATTTCTTTTTAAATCAGTTTTGGTAGTTTTTATCTTTCTAGGTATTTTTGCATTTCATTTAAGGTGTCTAATACCATGAAAATAATGTTATACTCAAATAATATGCTTATGCTAAAAATTCATGCATTAATTGGCATGATGTTGTTCATAATAGTTCCTTGTAATCCTTTTAATTGCTAGTGATGTTTACAGTTTCTTTTCTGATTTTAGTAAATTGCATCTTCTTTCTTTTATTCCTGATCAGCCTAGCTAACAATTTATCAATTCTGTTTATCTTTTAGAAGAAGCAACTTTTAGTTTCTTTGATTTTCTTTTTTTCTATTTTATTGCTTTTGACTTTAAAATCTATGTTTTTCTAATATAGATAGTTAAAGCTGTAAAATCTTTAGGGATTGCTTTAGCTGTATTGTATACATTTTGATACATTATATTTTCATTCAGGTCAACATATTTTCTAATTGCCCTTTTGAGTTTTTTATTGGCCATGGATTATTTAGAAATTTATTATTTCCTCTCAAATTATTTGGTGATTTCCTAATTTCTTTTATTGTTGACTTTAACCTTACTATTGTTGTGTTTGGAGCACATACTTTAAAAATTTTCAATTTTTTTTCAATTTATTGATATTTGTTTTATAGCCTGGAATATGATCTATCAGGAAAAATATTTCATCTTCACTAAAAATAATGGTTATTCTGTAGTTCTTTGGTGGTGTCTTCTTCTATAAATGTGAAGGAGGTCATGTTGATTGTGTTGTCCAAGTCTTCTATATCCAGATGATTTCCTGTCTAGTTCTATCAATCTGCCGTTCAACACCTCTGCTTTAGTTTTCCTTGGCTGCTCAAGAAAATTCCATGCAATTCATTGACTTAACAATGGGAATTTATTAGCTCATGGTTTTGAGACTAGAAGTCCAAATCAAGGCACCATCAAAGTGATGCTTTCTTTGCAAAGACTGGCAATTTGGTTCTGTCTGCTGGTGATCCTTTGTCCTTGTTTCCTTTGTCACACAGAAATGCACATGGTGACTTCTTCTGGTTTCTCCCTTCTCTTTCAGTTTCCATTGACCTTCTGCTTCTTGCTTCCCATGGCACTTCTCTATTTGTCTGAATTTCATTCTGCTCTAGTAATAGGAATCAAAGTCAACCTGATTGAGTTGGGTCACACAATAATTGAAGTAGCCTCATCAAAAGGTCCTACTTACAATGGGTATACACACAGGAATGGATTAAATTTAAGAACATGTTTTTCTGGATCACAAAGCTCTAAACCACCATTTCCTTCAATAGTTTTATTATTATTATTATTATTATTATTTCAATTATTGTACTTTTCACCTCCAGAATTTCCATTTGGTTCTTTTTTATAATTTCTATCGCATCACTGAGATTCCAAATTTGTTTACATATTGTTTTCCTGAATTCCTTTAGTTCTTTGTCCATGTTTTCCTTTAGTTCATTGATCCTATTTAAAAGAATTATTCTAAGATCTCTGATTAGTAATTCCAGAGACTGGGATTTGTCAAGAATAGTTTCCATCAAATTGTTTCTTTCATATTTCTGGGCCATACTTTCTGTCTCCTCATATATATTGTAATTTTTTGTGGTTGAGAACTGGACATTCTGCATATTATGTTGCAGCCACTCTGGAATTTTAGTTCTCCCACTCCTCAGCCCATCAGAACAAGAACAAACAAACAAACAAAAAAGGAATAAAAATGGAAAAAAGGAAAGAAAGAATGAAAGAGAGAGAAAGAAAAATAGAAAAATGCTAACAAAAGACAAAACACACACATACATGCATACAAACAAGAAAAAAATAAAGTGTACTGCCTATCTAAGTCTCTTCATTATATGCTGATGGGAAGCTGCTGACAAGTGTAAAAACTAGGGCAGCACAGATGCTCATCCATCAAGGATCATCCAAACCAAAAAAGATAAAGCAAAAACAGCAAAAAGAGAGGGAGAGGGGAGCGGATGCAGCTCAAGTGGTTGAGTGCCTGCTTCCCACATGGGAGGTCCTAAGTTTGGTTCCCAATGCCTCCTAAAAACAAATAAAACAAACAATAAGCAAACAGATGAAAAACCAACTCAGGGTAGCTTATGTGACTCAGTGGTTGAGCACCAGTTTCCCACATACAAGGCCCTGGGTTCAAAGAGAGGGAGAGAGAGAGAGAGAGAGAGAGAGAGAGAGAGAGAGAGAGAGAGAAGTGCAATGAAACACAACCAAAACTAATGTTTACTGGCTTTTTACATCTGGATAGATGCTGGTGTGAGGCCAAAAGCCTCTGCTCCCATGAGGGTAGAAACCTAGGCTAAAATCTGCATTGAGGCCTCAGGGATCTGCCAGACCAAGAAATACCCACCCACAAAAGAAAGAAAGCCAACGAAAAAGGGTTCACTGGCTCCTTACTTCCCAGTAAATTCTGATGTGATGCTCAGAGGGCCAAAATCAATGTTTGCATTTGCACTTGGCCCTTAAGGGATCTGGCAGACCAAAAACACACATGCACAAAAGAAGGAAAAAAACATAACAAAAAATAGGTGCACTGGTTCTTTTCATCCCAAAGGACGCTGGTGGGAGGCTGGGAGCCTCTGCTGCCCAGTGGGCTGTAATTGAGACCAGTGTTGCCATTGGTACCTATGGATCAACCTCGACCTTTAACCTCAACTTTCGGATTATGCAGTTACCTTTGCCAGCCACTCCTGGAATCTGGTCTGCCTTTCTGCAGCCACCACCATAGGGCTCAAGAATAGGAGTTGGTCACTGGTTAGGCCTTACACTTATAATAACTGAACTCTGGGCAACCTCTCACTTCTTCTGCCACTCCTATAGTTGTTCCAAATATCCAGTCTGGTTCCAGCATTACCACCTCATTAATTCTAATCTCTTTTCCCAGCTCATTTATTTTTCTGATGGAAGGAACAAACTAAAATTTCCTATTCTGCCATTTTGTGCCTGCACAATTGAAGCACTTTTTCCCAGACTCTTTCATGTCTTCTCTATGCATATAGACAGACTTTCAATTAGCCAGAGTTGTGTGGAGAGTTTGGTGCCTTTCAGGTCTTCCCGGCACATGTATAGACCCTAGCCAGCCGGGAGGACAGCCTTTCTAGCTCCTCTACGACTATTTCATTTTCATGAGCTCCCGCTTAAATTTCTGTCTAAGCACTTGTCTGCTGCTGACCACAACAAAGTCCAAAACCTCCAGCTTGACAAGGTGTGTATTTTTCCTATTTGTTTTCTACCAAGTTTTCTCCTTTTAGTGATAAGGCCCCAGATGTAGGTTTTTCTTGTTATGGTCAGGATCAATTTAGCCTCCAGCAGCAGCAAAGCTGCTGGTTTTCATTACTAGCCCCATCCAGGTGGAACTACAGCATCATCTGCACTGGGGGAGAAAATGGCAACAACTTCAGGCAAGAATGCCACAGACTCCCAGTGTTCTTTCACAAAGTTTAGAAATTTTTCATAAATAATTATTACTCAATTAATTGTTTTTGGTTGATTTCCAGAGCTCTGAAATGATCATTTTAGCAATTATGTTTTATAGTTCTTTTTGAAGAGGAGAGGATTTGCTGACTTCTTCATTCTTTCATTGTTGGAAGTCTCAATGTTTTTTTGATGTAGTGTCCAATATAGAATGCCTCTGGTTGTCATGTCACTTTAGTTTTCTTTGATCTGTGACTATAACCACTCCAGTCTACCATTTTTTATCCTTTGAAACAGTTAAATTTTGAATAGAGGTTAATTCTGATCCCTCCTTTTTCTTTATCCCTCCATTCATCAAATATTGTTTTGGTTATTGTTTTTTTTTTAATTAAAGGCCTAAATCTATATACTCCTAATCCTTCTTGCCACCATTCTAATTCAAGTCATCATCACTTTTTTTCTGGATCACTGCAATTTCTTCCTAATGGCTCCCCCTGCTTCTACTCATTCTCTCCCAGCCAGATTGTATATTCCAAACAATAGAGTGGCTTTTAAATTATAAAACAGATCATATTCTGCTGGTTAATATCCACCAACAACTTTTATTGCTCTTAGAATAAAATCCAAATACATTACATAGCCTATCAGGTCAGGAATTCTGTGGCTAAAATCTACCTCTTCAATTTCCTCTTATCATACCTTACTTATTATATGATCCATTCAAACTAGTCTCTTTTAAACTCTGTAAATGTGTCAAGCTTTTTCCCACCTCAGAGCCTTTTCTAGACCATCACATAGGTCATTTATTTTGTGGTACTTTATTACAATTGTTGAGTATATTGTTTATTTGTTTCTTAATAATTGTTTATATCTTCTAGTCAACTTACTTTACATAAGAAAGGAAGTTTGTCTCTTCTATTCACTGCTGAATCCCCAATGCTTTTAAAGTGCCTGGCATGTAGTAGGAGCCTCTTACTTTCCCATTAAGAAATTAAGGGAACAAAAAATATATTATTCTCCTCTAATTGTAGCATTGAAAGATATTAGATAAGGAAATACATAAACGATTATGCTAAAATTAATAACTTGACTAAGTATGAACATAATTTTTGGTGGTGTTTTTTCCTTGTGCTTTTGAACAGCATCTACATTATTTAATAAAGTGGTTTCAGATGATATTTTGTGCAAATAAAGTATTAAACTAGAATTGTTTAATAAAAAGTCTTCAAAATAAGAAAACAGATGCATATACTCGGCTTCATCTTATAATCAAACAAGTTGTATAATTTAAAGTTCAAGTTATCCATTTTAAAATGGAGATAATATAAACATTGTAACTGACAACTGTTTTTTAAACTCGAGACTAATACATACAATGGATTCAGACCTTGCATTTTCACAAAGAAAATACATTTATTTCATCTATTATGTGTGATAAAATGATTTTTTAATGTTATTCATCTCCTGGAACACCAAAGCATAATAACAATACCTCTCAGCAATTCTGCAGTCTTAGAGATTCTGTCATTTTCTTCTAAAGAGCATTTAGACATTTAAATCAGTTTATCTCTTCTCTAGAAAATCTTTCCACCTAGATAGTTTTAAAATCTTGGTTCCTAAGGAGAAAAAATATGAAGTTGCACCGTAGTGTCTAGTAATTCATTTAATCTATAAATCAGCAGGAACAGAAAAATAATACATATCATTTCTAGAGCTCACAACTTCCATAAATAAAAATTTCATTTTCTGGTACTGACAACCTGAGTTTCTGCTGTGGTACTGAGTCCTCATCATGTCACTTGCGCTTTATGACTAAAGTAAATATTAAAGCCCATATACTTGATAGATCTACAGTGCTCCTCTTTTCCTCTCAGCTTTTGAAATGAAATAAGAGAGCAATAAAATGGTGCACTACAAGTCTTTTGTTCAGCTGCATACAGTATATCTTTCGATATGTACAGCATATTCATTTCTTCCATATGTTTTATTGACCTTGGTGTTTGGAGGTGATGAAAAAGCAAAAAGAGTAGAAGCTGAAGTGCTGACATATTTACAGGGGAATTCAGAAAGCATAAAGTTTATTGGACACCATTTTCAAGCATAGCATTTAATCTGATTGGACTTTTTTAAATTTTGCATTTTTGCCACAGGGATAAGACTGATTAGGGCCTGAAAACCTTCAGGTGATTTTCACCAAGAAACGTAATTAAAGTCAAAGAGACACTTAGGCTTGTGGATTTAATTCCAAGCAGTCCCTCTTTGGAAATTTGAACTTGGAGCTCATCCAGGTTTTTCCCTGTCTCATTTTAAATCACTATTATATATTGCTAGAGCAGCCCATGCAAATTAGCACATTCCTACATGTGAGGTCATTCAATAAAGCCTGCAAGGATAAAATAAAATGGCATAAACTTTTTTTCCCTTTTTTTCCTTTTATTTAACTTTTGTTAAAATTTCCAGTGCATTTTGCAAGTGAGGAAAAAGTTGGGTTTATTTCTGACAAGGGTCTATGTATTCTTAATATAGTGAAACAAAAAACTAGAACTGATTTCAGGAGAAGGAAAGAGATTTGATAGGGCAATGGTGGATGTATTATCAGGACTCATTCTGTTTGAAAAAGGTAGAACTCAACAGAAAAGCATGGAATATAACTTACTGGTACATTTGATTCAGTAATTGAAGAATTGACTGACTTTAGACTAGTGTGGATGCAGGGATCTAAACAAGGTTATCTTTCTCTTTCTTCATCTCTTTGTCCAGCTTCTTTTGGTCTGTTGATTTCTTTCTTTCCTACTGCAGACAAGCACACATGATATGGAAGGCAAGCTGGTCACCTGTACACATCTAGTCACATTCTACCTATTCTGTGATCCAAAAGTAAAGATGTTGTTGTCATCCATTTACTCTTTCAGAAAACTTTTGTCTCCCTATTATGTGCCAGACTTCTCATGAAGATTACATTCTAGCAGGGAGAGATGGAAAATAAACACATAAAACAGAGATAACTATGTGTCCAAATCCCCTACCTCTTCTTTCTGGAAACTTCAGTGCTTCTATCAGATGACCTTTGAGAGTCTTTCCTATCAAGAGATCCTATATGTCTTAGTTTGCCAAAGGGCTGCCAATGCAAAGTATAAGAACTGTGTTGGCTTTTATAAAGGGGATTTATTTGGGATAAAAGCTTAGAGTTCTGAGGCCATGAAATGTCCAAATCAAGGCATCAGCATAGATGCTTTCTCAGGATTCTGCTACATGGTGAAGCAAAATGGCCACCAATCTCTGCCAAGGTCTCTGCCTTCCTCTCCAGAATCTACCATCTCATGGAGCTCAGCTGTGGGCAACCAGACATAGGGTTTGTCTCTTCAGCCTTAAGCTGCTCTGTGGACCCAGCCTCCTAGGGGTTTCATGTTAGTAATACTGGAGTCCTCTCTCACATAGTAGGGTCAAAAATGTTAGCTTTATTTCCTTCTGAGTATCTCTCTCTCTGTATCTCCATTTATATAAGACCAGCAAGAGGGCAGAGACTCAACCTGAGTCATGCTTCACTGACATAGAAAAATCTAAAACAATCTAATCAAGTCATCTAAAGTGAATCTAATGCAATCAAATTGTAACACACCCACAGGAATAGATTACTTTAATAACATAATCTTTTGGGGGGATTTACCAATTTCAAACTGTCATACTATATGAGTTTCACTTCTTATGTTGCAAATCCCAAGCCATTGATGTACTTGAAGATGAAAGGCAGATCACATGCCAAGGAATGTGGACAGCCTCTAAAAGTTGGAAAAGGCAAGGGATGGAATTCCAGAAGGAATGCAACTCTTTCAGCACTTTGATTTTAGTCCAGTGTTGGGGGTTGAATTGCACCACCCAAAAAGAAATGTTCAATTCCTAGCCACAGGATGTGACCTTATTTGGAAACTGGGTCATTGAAGATATAACTAGACTATAGTGGACTCGATCCAATATGACCAGTGTTTTTATAAGAAGAGAAGACACACAGATGGAGACACACAGATGAGAGGGCCAAGCAAAGACTGAAGCAAAGAGTGAAGCTATGCAGCTACAAGCTATGGATTGTCAGCCTCCATCAGAAGCTAGGAAGAGGAAGGAAGGATTCCTACCCTAGAGCATGGTCCTGCCAACACCAGCCTCCAGAACTGTGCAAGAATCGGTTTGTTTTAAGCCATCAAGTTTGTGGTACTGTTACTGCAGCCCTAGGAAACTAATCCATCCAGTAAGACACATTTTGAACTTCTGACTTCCTGACGTGTTAAAGATAATAAATTTGTGATTTTTAAACCACTAAGTTTGCAGTAATTTGTTATAACAGCAATAGGAATTTAACACATCCTCTGTACTCTCATTGTGGGCAGTATGCCTGTCTCCATTAATCCATGCCTTCTCCTTCCTTCCCTTGTCTTCATTCCATCTTTTACTTTTCTCTCCCATGGAGGTGCTTCTTTCCCATGACAAATTAGCTACTGTGATTCTACCCTACCCTTTCATACTCTCACTTTGCCATCTTAAGAGAGAGCAATTCTTACTAATCTTAGGCACATCTTTTAGAGAATAATGCCCAATGTTAGCTATTTTAAAAATATTTATTTTTTTCTTCTTCCAACTTTATTTATCTCTAAAGGAAGTGTCTCCTGTTCTTCTATGACTAAAAAAATATGTTCTTGATTTTGCCTAACATCATTCTTTCAGGAAATATTTATTGAAATGCACATTATGTGCAAGACAAAATGTACCTGCAGGTAAATGTATAAGAAATGGTGTCTAAATTGTATAACTGATAGAAAAAACATATCGCTATATAATATATGAACCTAATTGATAGGTTCTAATATACAAAATCTGGGCATTGGGAAATCTGTTTTGAAGGTATTGGTTAAACACAGTTGTTGTTTAGTAAGTATTAAATAAAGGTGATATGACAGTGATTTCCCTACTGCACCCAATTTGTTTAGGACTGTCACCACAAATTTAACTCAGATTTCATTGCATCTTTTAAAGAAACAAATATATTGCCTGCTAGGCTCTCCAACATGGAAAGAAAAATCAATGTAAATAAATGATTTCATTCCTTGGCTGGTATTACATTTGCCCTGACATAGTTTGCATATTATAAAAATCTCATGTGCTCTACATTTAAATCCTAGCAAAGCCAGTATTACATCTATTGCTTTGTTATAAATTTCAGATGTCTGTTGTTTCCTTGCTATACATAATGAAAGACAAACCCATTTCTGTGTGATCAAGCACAGGGGAGATTTTGAAGGAGCATGCACTGTCCGTTTATTCATAGCCCCATTAGTCCCCTAAAAGCCAGCATTGTTGGAGGCTTGTTTTAAATGAACTTTACTCTAAAACATTTGGTTCCTGCCTGTGTTTCAAAGCAGCTCTTTGAACAGCTTGAAATCATTGGGGGGTGGGGATGTTGGCAAAAAATAGTGCTTCAAAGACTTTGCATCCCTGAAACAATACACCCCACTCACAGCTAACAAATCAGCAGGGAAGACACCACAGGCAAGGTGAAAGCTTACAATAAGGTCACTTATTTTTTCAAGGGTGTAGAGACCCATTTGCTGGCTATTGTCACAGTGATTTAATCAGGCATAACTAGAAGAAAAAATAATATTTTGAAACATCACCTGTCCTGAAGATGTCACTTACAGTTCATCTAAATAGGAAAATGTCTAGGAGAAGTGGAGTGATTAGGTTGTCTGATGAGCGTTGTGAATCTTGCCTGCAATCAACTCCATTCAGGCTCTGAACTTTGAAATCTTGAATGGGGCTGATTGCAGTCCCAGTACAAAAATCTCCTTTCCCATTACTTAATTAACAATGTAAATATATATTTTCCCAAATCGACACTTCCTAATTGCAATAAGAATATTGCTCTACTTGACCAGTGTCCATTTCTAAGAGATTTGATAATATGTCTTCTCTAATACCGTGGAGTTGGGCAACTGATGAAACAGGGATTGGGCGAATGGGCTCTAGTGTCAGACTCCTAAGTTTACACTTCAAATTTGCCACAAACAGTGAAATTTTGCTAGTTGACAGGGAAGTGCCTCCTTTTCGTCTTCTGTGAAATGGAGGGAGCAATAATATCCACCTCTTTGTTGTTAAGATTAGATGAGGTAATACTTGTAAAATAATTAGACAAGTATTTGTCACATAATACATGCTCAATCAATGTTTGCCACTGTTATTAATATGTAATCTCAATGAGTAGAAACCTGAATAATATAATGGGGGAAGAAGAAAGAAAGATTTACCAGAAAAGACCTAGACTATTGCCTAAGACCTTTCCTAGTCTTAGCCCTCGACCATGGAAGTATGGGCAAGAGAAAAGTCAATTTGAATGGAATGAACCTCATAACTTAAGACACTACCTGGGGGTAAAGATGACAACTGGTCATAAAGCATAATATCTCAGTTATGGTAAGATAGGTTTCACCCCTGTCAAATCAAACTTTCACGGGATTTCCATCCTCCCTAGATCAAAACTTTTTGCTAATTCTGTCATAAGTGGTAAAGCAAGTGGGTAGCATTATTCTGAAAAGACTGTTTTAGAAATGCATATTCTTTTCTGGGAGAGGGTGGTAGGGGGAAGTCTCTTAGATTTCTTCTTAGATCTTTCTTTTTAGCATGTTAAACTGTAGTTCTCCATTAGATTATTTCATTTATCTGTAAAATTTTACATTGTCCAATTTTTGGTTCAGACTTTTAATTTCAGTATATATTTTTTAATAAATTAATTCATTCCCCATATTCATTGCTAAGTGGCATAGTCAATAACACCCTTTAATCCTGGCAGACTTTGGAGAAGTGGGCCCTGACCCACCCTGCTCCTCAGAGGGCCTCATATTTTGGAATGCCATGCCTAACATTTTGTAAGTTCCCCTGCAGTGACAGGGTCAGTTGGGGCTAGCAGTGCCTTCTGGGAAGGATACCCCCAAGCCCAATGACCTGCATTGGTTCTGGTTCCAGGTCCTGTTTCTTCATGTCAGGGTGGTCTCTAAACCTTTTACCCTACATGGTAACCAGTCACCCATAGGAACTCCAGGAATAGAGCCCATGGGGATTTTTCGGGGTCCCATAGCTGGACCCTCATTCTAGGAAAGTGCCCAAGCCTGTACATTGCTGCTTTTGATCTATATGGTGTTTCTTTCCCTGGATAGTTGAGATTAGGCTACCAACATGCTGATTTCTGGTGACTCAAAAATTTTATATGTGGGTTCTATGCAAAATTATTTACGTGGTGAGTGGTCCTGCATAAAATGGCCCTGAGGCAGGTCAGGAACATACAAGACTGGATCGTTAAAATTAGTCCTACAGAAATGGGAACACTTCCTTGTAAGCAAGGGGAATAAAACCAATGTGAGTGTGAGATAGACCTTAGGAGCAGAAAGCTACCTATTCCAGATCAGTACTGTTCAATAGAAATAAAGCAAAAGCCACCAATACAAGCCACATATGTAATTTTAAATTTTCAGTAGCCACCTTGAAAAAAGATAAAATAATTTTAATAATATATTTTATTTAACCCAGTATATCCAAAGATTATCATTTCAATATGTAATCCATGTAAAAATTATTAATGAGGTCTTTTACATCATTCCATGTAAAGCACTTAGCAGAGAATCTGGCATGTAATAAGAACTCAAAAAACAGCAGTTATTATTATTTTAATCCTGACTAAATTGTAAACTCAGTGAAAGTCAGCATCATGTTCCTTTAATATCTCTCTTAAGCACACTTATTCTCAATCCTTACTATGATGCTATAAATTACCTCTGGACTGGATTATTGCAACAGCTTAGCTTCCTCACTGCTGGTCTCCCCACTTCTAAATTGATCTTCTCAGGGAGCAGAGGTGGCTCAAGCGATTAGGCACCTCCCTCCTACATCAGAAATCCTGGATTTGGCTCCCGGGGCCTCCTAAAGAAACAAGGAAGACAGACAGACACAGCAAGTGAAAAACAATAAGGGGATGGGAAGAAAAAAAAAAAATCTTAAAAAAAAATTGATCTCTGTACTACCCTCAGATTTATCTCCCCAGTCCCAAATGTGATCAATCATATTAGTAGTTATCTGCTTAAGGCTTTTCAGTAGCTCTCCATTGCTGTAAGAAAAGCTATAAACCCCTCGTAGCATGGATTTATGCTGTTTTTCTCTTTACTTTCCCAGACCTTTTCCTGAATTCAGCCAGGAGAACTGCTGTGTACGTCATTGCTTCAGGGAAGGCCCATGGCAGGGGTAAAAGCAGAGGTAGTCTATGAGTCTTTCAGGATTTGTTTTAAAATTCAGAGTCTTTAGGAGATTTCAGATCATTTGCAAGGAAGTAAAAATGGAGTAAAGGATTTGAGTGTCTTGGGAAACTAAGATGAGAATGGAGTTCTTTTCCCAGGCAGAGCTGCCAGAGGCAAAGGAAGGAAGTCTGTGGGTCCCACGATGATGTTCACCTGGGTGTAACATCCTAGCAGTGGATGTGTCAAGGCCCAGGAGAATACTGACTGTGTAATGTGTCTGGAAACATGTGACCACAGGTGCATATACTCCAGACGTCTGTTCCCTTGCATAACTTGCAAGCAGTGGAGAAATACAGGAATATTTCTCTCACATAAGGCTTTTCAGATGAAGAATCATATTTCTACATTCTCAGGATAAGGCTTCCATGAACTGAATGCTGCCTCTTTGCACAATTCCTCAATGTCTTGTCCTTTATGCATAGTTATTTATGCATAAACCTTGTTTTACACAAAGAAGCGTAACAGTGTTGTAGTTAACAACATGGATTTTGAAGCCAAACAACCTGGGTTCAAATTCTGGCTCTTTCACTTACAAACAATTTATCTTGGGCAAGGAATTGTGCCACTTTGAGCAAATAAATTTGCCTCTCTGAGCCTCAGTTTTCTCTACTGTAAAATGGAGATAATTCTACATGATAGCAATGTTATAAGGAATATATTTATGTTATTACATGCAAAGTGCTTAGAATTGTTCTATTAATTATTTATTATTTTAGTATGTGATGAAACAATATTATATTATTTGGGTCCATGTCTGTCCTTCCATTAGATCATGAACTTCCTAACGCCAAGGAATTCAGTTTTATTACAGAAACAGACACGATTATTCAATAAATGATTGCTAAATGAATAAGTCAATGTTACCTGGTCTCTTTGCATTCCCTGCAAGGTGCCTAGTAGTCTGACTCAAATGATATCTTCAAAAATGAGAAACTTTATAGCCTGGAAGATGAACTATTTAGGGAGGTCAGAGTATGTTGTTTTCCCATCTTGGGTGCTTGGTATCTGGTGAACAACATAAAGTTGTGAGATATAGTATACATTGTAGCAAATGCTGCTGCTATTCTTCCCAACAATCATTCACAACCTTTCCTCCTTTCTAATAGATATCCTTTGTTGTTTAATTATCTACCCTCTTTAGCAGAGCTGTGTATCATGGTGGGGTGGACATTGGGGCAGCAGCCCCAGTCCCAGACATGAAACTTTATTAGAATAAACCAATCATAATTATCCCTTTCCCTTTACCAGAGACTGGTTTAAGAATGGGCATGTAACATTTCCTTGGCTCTCACTAGACAAGGATGTTTGCAGACAAAGCCTGAAAATGTGGCAGCCATCTTGTGACCAGAGGAGAGTCACTATGTTGAATATAGCAAGACTGTTAATTCACAGACACTGTGCACCTGATGATATTTTGCTAATCTTCTGGATTGCACAAACTAGAGATGATTTTGTTTAAGACTTCTATTTATAGGAGAATATAAATGTTCATGATTTGGTTATATTGAGATGGAGTACCTTCTTCCCTCCCGTCCTCTCTCCCTCCCTTCCTTCCTTCCCTCCTTCCTTCCTTACTCTCTCCCTCCCTCCGTCCCTCCCTCCCTCCTTTCCTCCTTTTTTTTTCTTTGCAGGAAAAATCATATTAACAACAAAATGGACCAGAGAGAAAGAAAAGGTTTGTCAATGAACCAAGAGGCTTTCATGTCACTACAAAGGATTACTGGGCTTCTGACCAGAAGTTGAGATAACTTTATTAAAACTATACTAATAACTCTGTGATCATTTTCTCTACAGATGCTGACATTTTCTGATTGGTGAACCAATCATAATTATTTGCTCCAGGATAAAATTTAGAATATAGAGCACAAATTACAGCCTGAGAGAAGAGCTTTCCTTGTACATGTATTTGTTTGTTTTATTAAAATTTAGAAGCAGATTAGTTTTGTCATATTTTAATTTAGGTGAAGCCTTTGTTCTGTTATCAAACTTCCTATTATTTTGATATTGAGCAGTAACTGCAATTCCCTTGTACAATGTTAAGTCAAGGATGATGGATTACAAAGTAATGACATATATTGAGATATTCCTGTTTAATAGATGAATCTTCTAATGTGCATTAATTTTTTTCTTAAATATTTCACTTGGTGATTTTGTGACTTTGGGCTTTATAGGTAAAGCACATAATACTCTTTGTAACATCTGGAAGTTGAATTGGGTAAAAGGCACAGTGATTTGCTTCTGAAAAGGTTTGGAAACAGTTCTGATATTTACACATAAGGACAGTAACTCTTCTGTTGCCCTGCAGAGAGACACAAGATGGGTGACATTCACTCTGACAAATGTCCTGGGGCCTTATGCTTAATTCCCTGTACATAAGCTTTTAGTCTACCTCTTCCTTTCCTGTTCGTTCAAGAGAATTGGAGTGCTAGAAAGGGCGAGTGACCACATTGTAAAAATGACATTATTTTAGCTCTTGATAGTATCTCATGATTACTTGTTGGGTGTCATGCTGTATTATTAGTAAAAAGCTATATGTTGCCTCTTCAGAATCTTACAGTGGAGATCTACATTAAGAAATAAAAAACTCTAGGACAGTGTTTCTTTTTTTTTTTTTTTTAATTTAACTTTATTTGTACATTTAATAATTGTCGATCCTGGAAAACTCCGATGTGGGATAGAGGTGTCCTAACGCCTGCGCCACCTTAGTTCCTCGTTTTTCGGTGCGTCTCGGCTTGGCTCTCCCTGTGTCACTCTCCTGTTACGTCATCATTTTGCTGTGTGGTTTGGTGAGGCCTGACAGCTCACATGTGGGCGGGGCCTGGCGGTGCACCCTCTCGTGGGGCCTGACGGTGCACCCACGCACGAGGCCTGGCGGCCTGCACGCCTTCTATATTTTTCTTTCTTTTTACTGGGAGGCCCCAGGGATCAAACCCAGGTCCCTCCATATGGCAGATGGATGCCCAACCATTTGAGCCACATCCGCCCCCAATATTTCCCCTCTTAATCACCTTCGTATATATATTTCAGTGCTGTTAACATTCACAGTGTTGTGCTACCATCACTACCACCATCCATTACTAAAACATTTCAATAATTCCACATAGGATCCATATACATTTTATTTTTCCTCCCAATATTGTTTTATCCACATGCAGAGAAATAGCAGATCTGAAGTAAGTCAAGAAGGGTCAAAAATAATACCAAATTCCAAGAGAGAGAATGATTTTTTACTCAGTTCTATATAGATCACAGAAAAGGGCAGAAAATCCTGCCAATGTTTGTTTCTTGTTTTGGAATTGATCCTGATCATGCAGGAACTCTCTAAAAATTCATGCTGTCATCTAGTATCCTCACCAAAAACACTGACAGAGACAGTATAGAATGTAGCTTTGCCTGTGGATTGAGATTTTAGGAATATAAAGCCTCAAAATGGATAAGCAGAAGCAAAGGAAAGGGCAGTGTGAAAGGAACTCTAAAATGACCTTCAGGCCCTGGGTTATGAAATGATTCCTGACAAAGTTGGTGCACAAAATGAGTGTCCTGTACTGACACAGTCAGACTTCAGGCATGCACAGTTTGGAGAATGAAACTTAAAACTTACAAGATATAGAAGGAGAGAAAAAAAAAACTAAACTCTGACCAATCAACTTCACACAAAGTTCCTGCTGCCTCAATGTTCTAATGAGCCTTTGGAACAGAACTTGCTTGACCACTGCAAACCACTCCCATCCTTCTTTTTTTGACTATAAATTTCCAGTGCCCCTGAATCCTTTGGAACACTGCTTTTCTTTGGTATTGGTTAATTTGTGAATTATTATACTGTTAATAAAGCTCTCTTATTTCTATTTGCAGTGGCAGTTCTTTTGACAACAACATATGTCAGTGATAACATGAAACCACTTTCTCAAGAGAATAGGAGATGCTCACCCAAAAACCCAACTTCCTGGATGGTGTTTGGCTATAACTGTTGTATGCATGATGGATCTGTCAAAAGTACACACAGATAGCTTCATAAATTGTGAAATATAAAATAGGTTTACTTGTGTATGATAGTATAAAAGTTCTGTATTTTTCCATAAACCAGGAAATAAAAACACACAAAATATGAGAGCTAAGTTGACCACCAGCATCCAAGATCAGGAAAAATATGTTCTCCAAAATGAAAATTCATTATTACAAACAACAGCGCATATAGATATACTCCCTTCCCATACCCCAATATTTTACTAAGTCTATGCAGAGAAGGAAACTCAGATCAACAAACTTGCCTAAAATTATAAAACTTGTAAGTGGCTGACTACTTTCCTTGCTGCTAGTTCAAGGTTCTTTTACTACACACTGACATATCTTTTAACACTTAACAGAGTGTTTCCACCAATGTTGTGATGGTTAGGCTCTTATGTCAACTTGGCCAGGTAATTATGCCTGGTTGTTTAGTCGAGAAAGCACTGGGCTAATTGTTACTGTGAAGACATTTTGTGGACTTAAATCATTAAAAAGTTGATTGCATCTATGACTTATTACATCTACAATCAACTGAAGAGATTGCCTTCAGCAATGAGAGATATCTCATCCAATTTTTGGTTGAAGGCCGTAAAAGGAAAAGTAATTATCTCAGCAGGCAGCAGGGAGAATTTCCACCTCTACGTCTGCCTGACAGCTTCTCCTGGAGATTTCATCAAAAACCTTCATCAGAGTTTGCAGCTTGAAGACTGCCCTACAGGAATTTGTACTCGTGTCCCCACATCACATAAGACAGTTTTATAAAATCTCATATTTACAGGTACTTTTTGTCAGTTCTGTTTCCCTAGAGAACCCTGACTCTAGGGAAACAGAAGTGGTTATTGAGACATAATCTTAAAATGGGATTTCTAAATTAGTTCTAGGGTATTTGGAATTGGCTCTCTACTCTGACTAGATTCAATGGCATTAATGACTCTATTTCCAATAATCACAATGTCAATGATAGTCCATGGCATGCATTGGCAGTAGAGATAGGCAAATTGTCACCACTGGATATGGCTACTTCCATGCTTATAAGAGGCAATGCTCTGGGTAAGAATGTTTTTGGCACTTTAACAGTTTTAGTATAATGATACTGAATATGCTGGATACAGTTATAAAAGTAAGGGATGAGCTGAAGGCTTCAAGTTTGCAACTTAAGTGCCACATGAAGGATGTGAAAGTTTCTATGTGTGCCCAGAAAAAAAATCTTGTTTCATGTAGCTGCAGACTTGAGATCTCTGAAAATCAGACCCCAAGTCTCATTGTGTGTGTAGCAGAGTTACAACAGAAACTAAAATCTCAACCTCGAAGAGTGTTTGCTAAAACTTCAACCTCACAGGGTGAGGGCATTGATTGGAGAGGAATTGGATTCTGAAAATTGGAATAAACTATATGGGCTGATAATGATGGCAATAGGGTCATTCAAATCCCAATCTCTGCTGAGTCTTTGCAGATAAACCTGTAATGGTCTTTTCTGAGAAAACAGCCACCCCAACTCCAGCCTGCCCCAAGGAAACAGTTTCTCAACCTCCAGACTGCCCTGAGGAATCTGCCATCCAATATCCACCTGAAGAGATTAATCTTGTTTTACTATATGAAACAGAAAAGGAATGCCCTGAGGTAATTGACCTGCAAGATATTGCTAATCCTTCTTGTTATCTATCCCCAGCACCCTTTTTTACTTCCAGACATATAACTAAAGTCCGAACAGGCCCCAAAGGGTGAGGTGCAAAGTGTGACCCATGAGGAAGTACACTTTACTCCAAAAGAACTGTATGAGTTTTTCAATTTAGACAGAAATCAGGGGAATGTATGTGGTGATTGGTATTAACAGTGTGGGATAATGGTGTAAGAAATATAAAGTTGGATCAGATTGGATTTATTGATAAAAGTCCACTAAGCAGAGATTCTGGATACAATGTTGTAGCCCATGGGGTTAGAAAGGGCTCTATCAGATTGTTCTGGTGGTTGGCTGAAACATGGATGAAAAGATGGCCAACATTACCTGAGGTCAAAATGCCAGAACTTCCCTGGTATAATGTAGATGAGGGGATCCAAAGGCTTAGAGAGGCTGGAATGGTAGAGTGGGTCTATCGTATAAGACCTGCTCACCCACTTCAGGAAGGTCCAATGGACACATCTTTCACTAGGACTGTGAAGAATAAATTTGTGAGACTAACTCCTTTTTCTCTGAAGAGTTCTGTGGCTGATCTTCTCTGTGGATTATATATTACTGTGCGAACTGCTGTCACTGAACTGGGATGATTGAACACTATGGGGATGATTCAATCCCAGGTTGGCAGCAGTTAATCACCAAAGTTGGGTGTGGCTTCAACAGGGAACTGCAGACTCAAAGCAGTAATAAAAATAGTCTGAGTGCCAGAGACCTGTAGCTTTGGCTAATAGATCATGGGGTACCTATAAGTAAAATAGATGGGCAGACTACTACATTCCCACTTGTTCTGTGTAAGCAGAATAATTCTAGGTCAAGTGAACAGAAGTCCAACTTAAATTACAAAACCAGAGAGTCACGGTCCCTTAATCAATTCCCAGACTTGATACAGTTTACAGACCCAGAGCCCTTTGAATGAGGGGAAGGCCAAATCCCCTTGGGGAAGGACCCTGCTATATTGCCAAAAATTTATACTGTTAATCTTCTTCCCAGCCTTCCCCAAAGAGACCTATCACCTTTTGCCAGAGTAACTGTGCATTGGGGTAAACTGTGCATTGAAATGATCAGACATTTGGGGGATTATTAGACATTGGCTGTTTTAGTTTGCTAAAAGTTGCTGGGAGCAATATACCAGAAGTGGGTTGGCTTTTACAGTGGGAATTATTAGGTTTAAAGATTACAATCCTGAGACCATGAAAGTGTCCAAGACAAGGTTTATCAGGCAATGCTTTTCTCACTGAGGACTAGCTGCTGGTGGTCCTGGATTCTTCTCACATGGTAGGGTCCAGTGGAAACATCTGCCAGTCTCTCCCTTCTGGATAAGGCTCATTTTCTCCCTGAACTAGAGCTGTAGGAAGCCTTCTGGCTCTTGAGGCCTTTGGTTTCAGCTTCTTGGTACTTCTCAATCTCTGTGGCTTTTTTTCTGTGTCTGTGGCGTTTTATTCTTCCATTTATAAAGGACTCCAGTAAGAGAACAAAGACCCACCCTGGCTCATGAAATCTAATCAAAGGCCTTTAGCTGAGGTAATTTAATCAAAAGATCTCACCTGCAATAGGTTTACAAGCACAGGAATGGTTTAGCAACTCTAAGGAAACGATTTGCTGTGGTACACCCAACTTCAAACTATCACACTGGATCAGAAGTGATGTCAATTCTAGGAGGTGCAAAACATCACTGTGGTCCACAAGTCAGAGTAGGGGCTTATGGAAATCAGGTGATCAAGGGAATTTTAGCTCAGGTTCATCTCATAGTGGGTCCAGTGGGTTCCTGGACCCATTCTGTGCTCATTTCCCCACTTCCATAATGGATAGTTGGAATGGAAATTCTCAGTAACTGAAAGAATCCTTACATTTGTTCCTTGACATGTGGAGTGGGGACTACTATAGTAGAAATGGCCAAGTGGAATCCACTAGAACTCACCTAGCAAAATAATAAATCAAAAGCAGCACCAGGTTCTTGGAAGGATTGCAGAGTTTAGTGCCACTTGAAGGATGCAGGGGTGGTGAGTCCCACCACATCCCCATTCAACTCTATTTGGCTTGTGCAGAAAACAGACGGATCTTGGAGGATGACAGTGGATTATCATAAGGTTAACCAATCAATGACTCCAATTGCAGCTCCTGTTCCAAATGTGGTATCATTGCTTGAGAAAATCAACACATCCCCTGGTAACTGGTATGTAGTATTGATCTGGAAAATGCTTTTTTCTCAATTGTTGTACAGTTTGCTTTCAGCTGGCAAGGCCAGCAATATACCTTCACTACCTCTGGAGTATATAATTTCTTCAGCTCTATGTCATAATATTGTCCGCAGGCACCTTCATCATCTCTCTCTTCCACAAGACATCACACTGGTCCATTATACTGATGATATGTTGATTGGACCTAGTGAGCAAGAAGTAGCAAATGCTTTAGACATATTGATAAGGCATTTGTGTGTCAGAGAATGGAAGATAAATCCAACAAAAATACAGTGTCCTTCTACCTCAGTGAAATTTCTAGGTGTCCAGTGGTATGCAACATGTCAAGATATCCCTTCTAAAGTATAGGATAAACTGTTGCATCTGTGGTCCCTCCTAGGACCACAAAAAAGGTGCAATGCCTAGTTGGTCTTTTTGGATTTTGAAGACAAAATATTCCTCATTTAGGTGTGCTGCACTAACCCATTTACCAAATTAGAAAAGCTGCTAATTTTAAGTGGGGACCAGAACAAGAGGTGGCTCTGTGACAGGTCCAGGTTCCTTTGTGAGCTGCACTGACACTTGGGCCATATGACCCAGCAGATCAAATGGTTCTGAGGTGTCAGTGGCAAATAGATATGCTGTCTGGATACTTTGGCAGCACCTCTAGCAGAATCATAATGCGGACCCATAAGATTTTGAAGCAAAGTCTTGCCATCCTCTGCAGATAACTACTCTTCTTTTGAGAAACAGTTTTTAGCCTGCTACTAGGCCTTAGTGGATACTAAATACTTATCCATAGACCACCAAGCACAGGAATGGTTGCCATGAGACACCATGTTATCATGAGCTGGGTGTAGTCTGACCTGCCAAACCTTAAAGTTGGGCATGTACAGCAGCACTTATAATAAAATGGAAGTGAAATATATGAGATAGGGCTCAAGTGGGTCCTGAAGACACAAGTAAGTGAGTTACATGAGATAGTGGCCTAAATGCCCTTGGCCCCCACTCCTGCCACACTACCTTCTCTTTCCCAGTCCACAGCTATGACCTCTTGGGAATTTCCTTACAATCAGTTAACTGAGGAAGAGAAAACTTGAGCCTGGTTTACAGAAAATTATTGGAAAATTGGTAACAAAGAGGTTGAGGAAGATGTATGTGGATAGACAATTCTGAGTGAGAAAAAAACATGAAGATATTTACCATGTGAACCCTCACTAGATGGTGACTTCAGCTGGGGAAGATTTTAATGATCAAGTGGATAAGATGACACTTGTGGATACCAGTCAAGCTCTTTCCCAGTCATTGCCCAATGGGCTCATGAACAAAGTGGCCATGGTTGTAAGGATGGAAGTTATGCATGGGCTCAGCAATATGGACTTCCCTCACCAAGGCCAACCTTGCTACAGACACTGCTGAATGCCCAGTCTGCCAGCAGCAGAGACCACACTCAGTCCCTGATATGGCTTCATTCCCCAAAGTGATCAGCCTGCTACTTGGTGGCAGGTTAATTACATTGGACCACTTCCATCATGGAAGGGACAGCAATTTGTTCTAACCAGAATAGACATACTCCAGATATAGGTTTGCCTTCCCTACTTGAAATGCTTCTTCCAAAACTACCATCTGTAGACTTACAGAAAGCCTTATCCACTACCATGGTATTCCACACAGCAGTGCTTCTGATCAAGGAACTCACTTCACAGCAAATGATGGAAATGGGCATAGGCTCATGGAATTCACTGGTCTTACCATGTTCCCCATCATCCTCAAGCAACTGGATTGATAGAATGGTGGAATGGCCTTTTGAAGACTCAATTATAGCACCAACTAGGTGGCAATACCAGGCAGGGCTGGGGCAATGTTCTCCAGGAGGCTGTGCATGCTCTAAATCAGTGTCCACTCTATGATGCTGTTTCTCCCACAGCCAGGATACATGGGTTCAGGAATCAAGAGAAATGGGAGTGGCACCACTCACTACTAAGCCTTGTGACCAACCAAAAAAAACCCTTGTTTCCTGTCCCTGCAACCTTAAGCTCTGCTGGTCTACAGGTCTTAGTTACAAAAGGAGGAGTGCTTTCACCAGGAGACACAACAATGATTCCATTGATCTGTAAGTTAAGATTGCCACCTGGCTTCTTTGGGCATCTCATGCCTGTGAATTAACAGGCAAAAAAAAAGAATTGCTGTACTGGCTTGGGTGATTGAGCCTGACTATCAAGGGGAAATAAAACTGCAACTACACAATGGAGGTAAAGAAGTGTTGCCTATAATGCAGGAGATCCTCCAGAGTGTCCCTTAGGACTAACATGCCCTGTGATTAAAGTCAATGGAAAACTCCAACAACCCAATCCAGGCAGGACTACCAATGTCCTGGAAGCTTCAGGAATGATGGTTTGGGTCACCCTCCAGGCAAAGAACCATGGCCAGCTGAGGTGTTTGCTGAAGGTAAAGGGAACATGGAATAGGTAATGGAAGAAGGTATTGATAAATACAAACTATGACGCCGTGACCAGTTATAGAAATGAGGACTGTAATGGTTATGAATATTTCTTCCTTGTTTTGTTATGTTTGTATATGCACATAAACAACATTTCTTTGTTTTCTCTATCATATCCCCTTATCATATGACATAAGTTGTATTAGTTTCATGTCATAATATTTAAGTTATAGGATATAAAGTTAAAGAGTGAATATTACCCAAGGATTTGTACCCTATTCTGGAGAGATTTAGTGCAGTTGCATTGTACACAGGACAGTTGAGTATAGTTAGGTGAAAAATATGTCTGGTATTGTTTTCATTTAGAAATTAAGTCTAGTTTAAGATGATGTGTACGGTTGCCAATTTGGTAAGAGATGGATTGTGATGGTTAGACTTACGTGTCAACTTGGTCAAGTGATGGTGCCTGGTTGTTTGGTCAAACAAGTACTGGCTTAATTGTTACTGTAATGATATTTTGTGGACCTAAATCATAAGTAAGTTGATTGCATTTATGGCTGATTACATCTACAATCAACTGAGGAGATTGCCTTCAGAAATGGCAGATGTTTCATCCAATCAGTTGAAGGCCTCAAAAGAAGTGATAATTTCAGCAGTAAGAAGAGAGAATTTCCATCTCTACCTCTGCCAGCCAGCTTCTCCTGGGAAATTCAGCAAAAACTTCCATTGGAGTTCTCAGTTTGCAGCATGACCTACAAAATTTGAATTTGTGCATACCCATAGTCACATAAGGCAATTTTAAAAAATCTGATAATATTTACAGATATCTCCTGTCAGTTCTGTTTCCCTAGAAACATTGACTAATAACAATGGCGCTAATGGAAAATTTCCAAGAAATAATGTTTCACAACTATATTTATAGAATCAGTATAAAATATGGATGACAACTGGCAGAATGTCCAGTGGTTTCATGGTTCTGTCTTTTGCTACAACAGTGTTTGCACAGAACAGACCCTGGGACAATCCTCCCTTCAGCTTCCAACCACCATCCAACTTCCTCTCAATTGTAACCTTTGGGATCATCTTCTCGACCATACCCTGCTTCCAGGACAAGTTAATTGTTGAACAATCGTCATCTCCTGGATCCAGCAGAATTATTCCATGGAAGTTGAGGCTTGGCCAACTGCCTAGTCAACACGCATTTGTGGACCTCCTACACCTAACTCTCTCTGGGCTTCTATTCAGAACGTGATGATGTGGCCCTGGAGGGTGGGGACCACTTCTTGCATGAGTTGACTAAGTAGTGCTAGGTCACTGAGTGACTCTTGAAGATGCAAAACCAACTTGGTGGCTGTATCATCTCTCAGAATGTGCAGAAGTCATCCCAAGATATGTGGGGTAAAACCTTTGAGGCCATGGAAACTGCCATGCCCCTGGAGAAGATCCTGAAGCAGGCCTTGGTTGCCCACACAAACAAGGTGAAATTCAGCAAGAAGATGGGTAACCACAAGACCAGCCTCCACATGCTGAAAGGCAGGACTACAATTCTCAAGAGCCCAGAAGCCTTGAAGGGCCTTTGTGCATTTCCCTGGCATCTGGGATTTTGCCTGAGCCCCTCCTGCCAGGAGGAATCTTTTAAACCACTTTGCAGCCCTTTAACAGCCATAAACCAAGTGTAAACAAAGTTTTTCTGCAGGAAAAAAAAAGATGACAGCCAATTTACATGCACCATTGTTGATGATTTCTGTGAATGGTATAATTGTTATAGCTATATCATTGCTGTTACTGTCAGAATATTCCCACCCCTCTTAATGTATTTTTTCTATTATCTTGGACATTCTATGATTACCAAATAATTAATCTGAATTCTCAATATCTGCCTATGTAGGTGTATATTAGTTCCCTTTGACTGTTGTAACAAATTACCACAAGCTGAGTATATTAAAACAACAGAAATTTATTTTCTCTCAGTTCTGGTGGCCAGAAGTTTGAAATTAAGGTGTCATCAGAGCCTTGGAAGCTCTAGAGGGGAATCCATTCTTTGCCTCTTTCAGCTTCTGGTGTCTGCCCTGCTGTCTCTGGGTATTTCTTGACTTGTGGCCACACCACTCTAATCTCTGCTTCCATATTCACATCACCTTCTCTTCTGTCTGTCAAATTATCCTCTATGTCTCTTATAAGGACACTTGTCATTGGATTTTGGGCCCACCTAGATAATCCAGGATTGGCTCTCACCTCAAGATTCTTTGTGGACATATTTTGGGGAGACAACAATTCAAAATATAGGCAAGGTGTTTGTTTATATGATGATGTCTTTATATAACTCTCATCTCAGGAGGAAGAGACCAATATGTTGCTTAGTTTGATTACAAACAAATATTTCAAGGAAGGGAATGAGGAAAGGGACCAAATCCAAATATGGTGTACCAAAATATAATCATCTGGTTCTGAGTCCTGTGTTCTTTATTTGTCCTGCCTTATGAAAATAAGTGAAACAAAAAGAGTGATCAATCGGCTATTGGTAAGAACCAGGTGATAGAAAACTGTATATTGACTGAAAGCAAATCAGAGGAATCCTGTTTGATTGCTAAAATATAAACTAACCTTAACCATGGGGATAAGTTTAAATGAAGAAGTTAATGTATAATTTCAAAATAATTCTTTATATGAATAGTGAACATTTGAAAGGGCTATATAATTGTTTTCAATATTTAGGATTTGAAGGTAGCAAAGCCCCCTACTTTGATAGTACTATTATTAGAACCGACACTAAAGTTGAATCCTCCCTTTACACAGAAAAGTACTATAGCATATCATGTAAGGGCCTGGATCAAGATTTTAAAGTGGTTGAGTTCAAATTCTGATGGATAACCTAAGAGCCATATGATCTTAGTCAAGACTCAGTTTGATGTCTGTATAATGAAAATAATAATGATTATAATAATAGCAGAACTAACAACAACAAAATTAATAGTTGTTTTAGTTTTTCTGGATGATAAAGCAAATGCCATGTAGTAGATTGGCTTAAACAATGGGAATTTTTTGGCTCATAGTTTTAAGGCTAGGAGAAGTCCAAAATCAAGCATCATCAAGACAATGCTTTCTCCCAGAAAACTGGAATTCTGGGGCTGGCTGCCAGCAATCACTGGTCCTTGGTTTTTCTGTCACATGGTAAGGCACATAGCAGCCTCTCCTGGTTTCTCCCTTCTGTTCCATTGACATTTAGCATCCTGCTGCTCCCTCTGTGGCTTTCTCTCTCTCAGTTACCTTCCTTATAAGGCCTTTATTAATATAATTAAAACCCAACCCAATTCAGATGGGCCACACCTTAACTGAAATAACCTCATCAAAAGGTCCCATTTTACAAGAGTTCATACCCACGGAAATGCAACAAGTCAAAGAATATGTTTTTTAAGGATACATAGATCTAAACCACCACAATGATGGTAATAAATATATACCTTTTAGGGTTTTTGTGGAACTTAAATGACATGCATTATTGAGAATGCTTATCCTTTGTAAGCAAAAAATGCTCAATACTTGACTGTTTTTATCATCATCACCATTGTTATGACTAAAATCCAGGAAAGGGTGCATCTTGGGCATGCTTCTATAGAATAGAAGTGTGCTCATCTTGTCATAGGGTGTTATCTCAGTGCATTGAGACCACATAATAAACAAAAAAAATATTAAACTCCCATCCTTGGGAGTCCTGCTATGTTCTCAAATAGATGGGCAAGAATCTTTCAAGTATATAGGCAGTGCCTAATAGAAGAAAACAAAACAATATGTCAAGCCCTGAATATTAATGCATGTAACTATGAACCTTAGTCTTATAAAAATTGAAACTTAGTCTAATAATAACTGTTGCCTAAGAGTTACCTCTTGAAAACCTCCTTGTTACTCTAAGGCGGCCTCTCTCTAAGCCAAATTCAGCAAATAAATGCACTTCCTTCCCTGCGGCATGGGACATAACTCCCAGGAATAAGTCTCTCTGGCACTGAGGGATTAATATCAAGTATACCAACCAGCAATGCATTTGGAAAAAGACCTTGACCAAAAGGGGGCAACATCAAATACAAAAGAGATTTTATGGGTAAGAGATTTCAAAATGAGTTGGGAGATTATTCCAGAGGTTTCACTTATGCATATCTCAGGCAGATCTCACTAACTGCCGCTGTGAACAAAACCTCAAATAGGGGTGCTCCTGAGAACTCTAGAGCTATCCAGACACTATAGGCAAGGCAAACAATCCCTTGAAATCAGCACCTTGTCAATGGGCTTTACCTTAGAATATATGACAACCTATTTATCATGTAACAGAGTTAGACTCATTTATAATTTCCCCACACATGATTCTTCTACCATATTTTTTAGCCTATAGTTAGCACTACATCCATTAAATATATGTCTCAGAGACCTAAATCTTTGGTCTGTTCATATGCCAATTGAACCCTGAATCTCAGAAGAGTTGTGGCCAACACCTATTCTCCAGTTCATCAAATTCATCCAGGACAACTAACAAAACGATGATGAAGGACAACACCCATTCCAAAAAAAACAGAGAGTATCTACAACTGCAAGCAAAATAGTTCCTTCCATCTGCCCCATAAGATCTTAGCCACCTCTCAGTCTGAAGCAGAGTGGGCATCACCATGCCCAAATCCTCAAGTTTGAGGAATGAACAAGCATAAGGGCGGAATGCAACCATGGACAAAGTAAATTTATTAATATCGTAGTAACAGAAGAACATGTAACGTTGATATAAATATAGAGGTTCTGAGAGGAAGGGGAAGGAATAATAGGTGGAATATAGGACACTGGATTAAGTGTAAATCACAATGTAAACTATAGACCATGGTTAGTAGCAATGCTTCAATACTTATTCATCGATTGTAACAAATGTATCACACAATTGTAAGATGTTATTAACAGGAGGAGATGTGGGAGGGAAAGAGTTAAAAAAAAGAGAAAAAAAGAAAAGATTTTTCTTAAATTATATTAAATTAAAAATATTAGAGCTAAGGCTTCTAAGCCCTTGTATGGAAACTCTTTTGTTATGCTCTGATATTGATATGTTTTAACTACCTGAAGCATTCATCTAGTATATTTAACTTCTATTTTATAATAATTAATTGAGTCTCTAGTATGTATAATACATGAATGAAGTATTTAGAAATTATCAGAGAAATATTTTTCACTACCTATTTTCAGTAACTCCCTCCTAACTATAGAGATATTTAATAAAGATCCAATATATGAACAGGTTGATTATATCTGAAAGCATTTAATTCAACAAGGCTGGGGGAGAGAGAAGCCCTTTAGGAAGAAACCATAAATCAGTAAAGCCAAGTGCAATAAAACGGTAGTATGATGAAACTAGAAGAATAATTGTAAACACATTTAATAAGCGGATTAAACACAAGGAGAAAATTGTTAAGGAATTCTTAATGAGTCATGTTGATGGAATGTCTGAATAACAAAGCAGACATGTAATAAAAAACAAGTGGAAATTATTGTCTGTGATTTGTGGCACAGAGTTGGAAGTTTAGAAAGACATAAAGGTAGGATAGTCTCTTAAGGAGAGAAAGACAAAAAGAGATACAAAATAAATATTGCTGTTTTCTTTAAGAGAAATGTTGGTGTACGGTATAAAATCTCTAGGTCAAAATAACTCATTACTTGCCACTAAAAGCAGGATAATTATTTTAAATTACCTGGCTCCTAAAATAACTGAATGCATGACAGAGAAAACTTTACACAATATCAGCAATTATATTACATCTGTAATGTTCATCTGGCCCTCCGAAGGGGTGAGGCTTGCATGGGCTGGAAGCTTTCTTTTGCTTGATGCCTTCAATTCTTATTTTTGGAATATCTTCTTTTAAAATGATACATTTTAAACACAAATAAATTGTGTGTCAATGTTCATTCTTTTGAGTTATACTAAAGTAAAATATATATGAATATTTAACAGAAATAGTAAAATAAAAAACTAATTCCTCCATTTCCTCCAAAATCAAAGGAAGTCTTTCAGTCCTCAGAGAAATCTTCCAGCTAAATCATTAGCTGATTTGTTATAGTAAGTGCTATATCAATGGTCAAGAATTTTCAATGAAGCCTATTTCAATATTATGGTATCTAGCTACTAGTGGTGGTTTTTCCTCACAGAAAAATTTCTCCCCCATCTCTACTTCCATAGCACACTGTGATTTTATCTATTGTAACACAAATCCCACTGTATTATAAATGTTTTCTGTCTGCCTCTACCACTAATCTAGGAACTATTTGAAGATGAAGGATGAGTCTTATTTATCTTTATATTCCCATTGCCCACCATAGTTTCCCATGGCCGAGAACAGTTCTGTTTCACAAGAACATTTCGAATGATTAAGCAAAAGCTGCCTAAGCACATTTGTTTAACAGTGCTTTGATGATTTAGCCATCAGCCAGTGCTACTCAATATTTACCTAGAATTTAAAAAATTCCACATATAACATATTAGATCTGACCATTACCACTGTCCTGGGCAGGAAAAATATTCCCTATAGCATAGTGTTTAAAGGGAACCAAAACAATGAATTTCATCTCTAAGGTCACCATATTAGTTGAAGGTGGGTTAGAGCTTGAACTTGGGTCTTAAAATCTTCTATAGTTTTTATCCTCTTCCTCATATTTCCCTCTAGTCTAGTAAATGAATCATCCTCTTTAAGAAGTGTTCTTAAATTTCTTGCATTTACAGTCAGTCCTTACTATTCATAGGTTCTGGATTTGTGAATTTGCAGACTAGCTAAAATTTATTTGCAACCCCAAAATCAATACTTACAGAGCTTTCATGATCATTCATGGATATGTGCAGAGAAGCAAAAACTTTGAGTTGACCAATCTGCATGTTTTCAGCTGATGTCAAACAAGACAGTGCTTTTCTTTCTTCTTTCAGCTCTTATCCTGTAAACAGCTATCCTTTTGCAGTTTATTTAGTGCAGTGTATTAGTCAGCCAAAAGGGTTCTGGTGCAAAAACGGGTGCAGATGCAAAAGGGGTATTTATTTCCAGGCTCAGCTCCTCTGTTCTGAGGGTCATTCTCAAGACGATGGTGTCTTCTACCTGGGGCCTCGTAGGGACTCACTCTTTCCACAGGCTTTCCTAACATCCATTTTCTTGGTTCCACCCTCATAAAGCAACTGGGTGGCAACTGAGCTGCAGACCTCACCCTCCAAGATCATTGGGGTAATGCCCACACTTTATCTAATCTTTGAGGTAGAGTCTCAAACCCCCTAGTACAGTGAAGTGAAGACAACATCCTCCTTAACCTTTGGTATACAGGCCCAACTCTGTCATAGCAACGAGTTTGTGACCTGGCCTTCCCTAATCCATGGGGGACAATCCCACTTTTCTCAGACCTATGGGGTGTCAACCCTACCCTGCCTAATCCTTGGTAAATGTGCTCCACCCTGTCTATACCCTGGGGCAGCAAAATTCTCCCTGGACAGTGGGTGGGAACATCCACCCTCTTCAACTGCTGGGGCAAACACTCTCTACACATGGGTGGGGTTCCTCTCTTGGCCCAAGGAGAGGTCTTGATTCCAGATCTCAGTTGCCATGGTTTTCCTCTTAAAGCTGTTTTCCCTTCCATATTTCCCATTAATGTCCCTTTTAGTCCAGGATGACAGTGGTTTTGTTTATACAGCTCTCTCAAAAAGCTTGTTGGTTTAGCATGCAAGAAGCAGGAATCCAAGCCATCAGACAGTAAGACTTTCCACAAGTCTTTCCTGTATAACTGCATTTCCAAACCTGATTCACAAGTTCCATGTTTAGTCAATTCCTCAAATTCCTCACTGTCATCTGAGGGCTTGATTTCCAGAAGCTTAGATTTCCGGAATTAGTTTCTGATTTCTTTGTGTCCAAAAGTTTAGTTCTCAGCTTATCTTTCTCATCTAGCATTTAGGTATAAGCTGCAAGGAGAAGCCAAGCTGCATTCTCCAAGTTTACTTTAGAAACTTCTTCAGCTAAATGCTCAGGCTCGCCATTTTCAAATTCTGTCTTCCATAAAACACTTGCTAAAGTTCTCTGCAACTTTAAAACATGGCTCACCTTTCCTCCAGTTTCCAATAATAATTTCATCATTTACTTCTAAGTCTTCATAAAAAGTCTCTTTTGCATCTACATTCCTACCAAAAGTCTCTTCAAAGCATTCTAGGCCTTTTCTATCAAACATCTCACAATTATTTCCTTCTAAGTCCTTATCAAAAGTCTCTTTAGCTGCCTTATTCTTACCAATAGTCTTTTCAAAGCAGTCTAGGCTTTTTCCATCAAGCATCTTACAATTCTTCCAAAAAAAGTCCCCTTACCCATTTATAAAACAGTGCCAGCATTTTAGTAATTGCAAAAGCACCACCCCACTTTCCAGTACCAAATTCTGTATTAGTAGCCAAAGGGGTGCTGATGCAAAGTACTAGAACTCTGTTGGCTTTTATAAAAAGCTTACAGGTACCAGACCTTAAAGAGTCCAACTCAAGGTACCATAAAAGGTACTTTCTCACCCAAAGTCTGTAGCCATGTGTTAATGTAAGATGGCGGGTGATGTCTGTGAGGGTTCAGACTCCCTCCTTCCTCTTAAGGTTCTGAGGTCCCATGTTTTTCAGACGTCAGCTGTAGGCTGGCTTAAAGCTCATCACTCTCCCCAGGGGTCATTTCTTTTAAGGCTCCGCTGCGCTGTTCTGTGCACAAGGTCACCTGTAGACTATCAGGCTCATCTCTCTTTCCAGGCATATCTGCTTCTGTGTTCTCCTCTGTGTGTGTTTTCTTCCATGTGATCATCTGTTTTATCCCCAAGGGAGCTGGGACTAGATCCTTAGTCACACTTTAATGACATGGTTGGATCAGAGTCCTAATCTTAACATAATCTAATCAGACATCTCAGCTGAATCTAATACAATCAAAAGATTATCATGCCAGAGGAAATGACCAGTTTACCAACATAGTCTATATTTCTTTTTGAAATTCATAAATAATAGCAAACTGCTACATGCAGTATATCTATTTTTTCACATTTTGGGCTTTTTGTTTTTGATTTCTCTGTTTGAAATGGTCCCCAAGTGTATGCTAACATGCTGTATACTATTCCTAAGCACAAGAAGGCTGTGATGTGCTGAATTTTAAAAATTATGTGCTAGATAAGCTTCATTCAGGCATGAGTTTTTCACATTTCACACAGGCATGAGTGTTGATGGATATGAGTTCAATGTTAACAAATCAACAGTGTATATTAAATAGGGTGTCTTTAAACAGGAACTCACATACAACAAGATTATGTATTGGCTGCTTGAAAAAAGTGTTGTGACCAGAGGTTCATAGGAATCTCACCCTGTGAGCAATGATTCAGTATTCATTAATTCAGTGTTCACATTAGCCTTATAGAATAATATTGCAAATATTGCAAATTAATTGTACCAATTTTGTATTCCTGTGCAACATTTGAATTTGAATACTGTACCTAAACAAGTTGTTCATTGCACATTAAATATGATTAAACTTTCTTTCAAAAGTGTTTCTTTAAGGGGAAGTCAAGGAAGGAAGCTAGTGTTTGATAAAACATTTTCCTATTGGAATGAAAGTCTTTTTGGATACAAACTGATGGATAAATGCCCACCCTCAGAAAAAATGAAATTTGAGAATACAGTGCTGGGATTCTTAAACAGGTATATAAAATCAAATGAGCAAGGAAAAGGACTGTAAGGACAAAAGACTAGAATGAAACAAGGTAGTGATGGGACTCAGATATTAGAAACCCAGATTATTGCTAGAGTTAATGAAGGAGAGGGAACAGATAAGGTCTTGGGTTTTATATATATATACTTTATCCTTATAACAACCACAATGTTTAGGGAAACTTTCCTTGCCCATTCTTATGTTTTGGATAAAGGTGAACCCACTCAACACTTTAAGCATGGATCAGATGATTGATGCTAAGCTTATCAGCACTTTCTATTTCCCTTGCCAAACTGATTGGGTTAGAGATTGAGACATGACTAAAATGGAACAACTAGATCAATAAGAACTAATACTTGGTTGTTTGTTTAAGCAGAGAGATGGACTCTTGTTAAAAATGAAGCGAATATCAAGCTAATAGGTACTACTACAAGGAGGCTTAGAATTGGAACAAACTAGGAAAAGTAGAACTGGAAAATGAATAAAATATCAGCTACTGGTGACATCTCTGTAGCCTTGGATTAAGAGATCTAAGCATATATAAATTTGGATTCTTGGATTAAATGGCTCTATTTATTATTATTATTATTAAGTCAGTGTTGCATTATCTGATACGTATAATTAAAGCTGATATAACCTAGCACAAGAGAAATCCTTCGGGAGTGCATATTTAGAGAGATAGACAAAAGTAAAACATGGAGGAAACAGATAGCTATATCAGAAAAGAAGATTTAATTTTTTGCATGAAGTTACAAGAAACATGTCTGAAAGCAATCTTATAAGCACCAGGGTTCTAATAATAGGTGTTTAATAAATGTTAGTTCTCTTCTCTCTCTTGAAATATGGTCCCTTAATGAACTGGAAGCACTTAGTAATAAAGTGAAGCAAGGCTGTTACCCGTGCACCTAGTGAATTTATTTATTTAATGAATTACCTGGGTAATCTAAGACAGACCTTTCCAACTGGGACACACCATTTGCTCTGAATAGACTACAGGTGAGGTGAAATATTGATCATCTTAGTCCCCTGAGGGGTGTTTTAGTTAAGGGATTGCTAGAAGCTATAATAAACCCCAGCATTTCAGGGATGTAACTCAATAGTAGTTTTCTCTTGATATGTGGTGGGGATTGAATCATGTTCCCCACAAAAAGAATGCTCAGGTTCCAACCCCTGTTCCTGTGAGTGTGAACCCATTTGTATAAAGGGCCTTTGAAGATGTTATTAGAGACACTATGACTAAATTGAATGAGGGTGTGCCTTAATCCAATATGACTGAAGTCCTTATAAGCATTAGTAACAGATGGTAGTCTCAGAAAGAGTTGGAAGTCAACAGAACCCAGAAAAGAAAGGAGAAGAGGCTTCCATTTGAATTGCTATGTGACAGAAAAGTCAAAGAAATGCCAGCAGCCAGCCCCAGAATGCCTCTGTCTTCAAGGGGAAAGCATCTCTTAGCCGATGCCTGGATTTTGGACTATTC
This sequence comes from Tolypeutes matacus, assembly GCA_026826555.1. Lineage (NCBI taxonomy): Eukaryota > Metazoa > Chordata > Mammalia > Cingulata > Chlamyphoridae > Tolypeutes > Tolypeutes matacus. The sequence goes on along the minus strand of JAKSZT010054524.1, from coordinate 3,873,332 downwards.
TTAACCTCAAAACTAAGAGCTAATAAATTCCCATTGTTTAAGCCAACTGACCGTATGGTATTTGTTTTAGCAGCTGAAACACTATGCAACAGCCAAAACCTAATGTTTCTGGTCAGTAGGTTGCCTTTCCCCATGGAGCAAGGCTCTCACACCTTGCTGCTCTGTCACCTCCATGTTAACCACCTTCACTCAAAAGTGCCACAAACTATCTCCACTCACATTCCTTAGGTGAGAACTCCTCTCACATGGCCACACTTAGATAAAAGAAAGCTGTGCCATAGAGTCCTAGATGTCCAGCCATTTCCCAGAAACAACTATCCCACGGAAGAGGAAACACACATTTTAATGGACAGTCAGCTTTGTCACAAGAGCTGGAACCTTTGAACTATTGTTTCCAGCTAAGAGCAAACATATATATTTATCACAAACTATTTTCTATGTGTACCATAATGTAAAGAAGAGAAGAAGAGATCAGAGTTACCATTCACTAGTACCTACAGACTTAAAATTTCTCTGCTTAGTGGTCTCCCCCCTCTAAATCCCTCAGGTACCCAATAATTGTGGATTAAGTCCAACTCCTTTTCTGATACTTCATTTTGCTCCCTCTACCATTTGGGTTAGCATGGCACCACTTTGGTTTCTTTCCTTCTTCATCTTGCTTTTGTCTGTCAGCCACACCATGTTTATCCATTTCCTTTCATATTCAACTATTCTAGGACTCTGATCTTCTCTGTCAAACTGCATTGCCATGATTAGAACTTGAGCACAGCTTCCGGGTAAGTCAATGATAGCGGTCCAGTTCTTCAAATACAAAATAGGGAAATTACTAATCCAAGTTTTTGATGGCAAAATCTATTCACCTTTTAATTTGCCATTTATTTTTATTTAGTTTTATTTTTCTATTCAAGAAAATATCTATTCACCTTTTAACAGGTAAGATGTTATATTAGAAGGCTAAATCAACACATGTAGATACTTTTATAGAAACCTCTACTGTGAAACAAAAATAGATTAATTAAAATTTCTACTCTATCCCTTCCTTAGTTTATCTACAAGTATATCATACCTTAAATATTTCCTTCATGCAAAAGAATAAAAATATAATGCTTATCTGTCTATCATACATATTAGATAGGCTAGGCTATTTACTATAAAAATAAACTTACAATTTCTGTGACTAAACACCTTATAGGTTATTTATTGCTCAAAAACAGTCCAATGGTCCTCGTTATGGTGGAAGGGCTCTGTTTCAGTCATTCAGGGATTCATGTCTTCGACTCTGGGCTTCTAAGGTCATTCTGAGCATTGCTATCCCAAAAGGAATGAGGGAAGAGTATCGAGGACCTCACATTGGAAGATTTGGGGGGACTGTCATGGAAGTGGCATGTATAACTTCTGTTCTTCTTCCATTGGCCCAAAGTCAGTTCTTCAATCATGCTTAACTGCAGGGGAGACTGGAAATATGGTTTGGCCATGGAAATGGGTTTGGTGTGCAGCTAGCTAATCTGCCACTCTATGACAACTGGGTTTTATTTTAACTTTTAAAAATAGAAAGATAGATAATAGATTTTTTGGGGATAGATAGATAGATAGATGATAGATAGATAGATAGATAGATAGATAGATAGATAGATAGATAGATAGATAGACAATAGAGAAAGAGATAGAGAGAGATGATAGACAATAGATAAATGAGAAAGAGAGATAGAAAACGTTGGTGGCCTTTCTATTTTTCTTGCCTTTTACATTAAATTCAGACTTCAGAGTCTTCAGTCTAAAATCAATTCCTACCTCAATCTTAATGAATTAATTTCTCATTATACCCTGAAAAAACCATCCTTTTCATCCAAACTAACTTACTTTCTAATCATCAGTCTTATTACCTTGCCTTTTCATAGGTCATTCCATCTGCTTTGTCTCCTATCAATCACTAAATACTACTTTCTTGAAAACATGACTTAAATTTCGTCTTTTCCAGAAGGTTTTCCAGGATTCATAAAGCTATATTCCTGAGCATATTGGTACATATGGTCTCCAAGAAATATACCAATTTTTCCCTTTCTTTTCTCCCATCATATTTCTGGAAGCCTTGGGAAAGAAAAGAGTTAGTGGTTCAATATTCATTTAATAGCATCCTACTTTATTCATAAACTGCCTATAAACATCTTCATAAGCTATTGCTACATCTGGTCCTAGTCTGTCAAATCCCTGAGTAGTTGCCTAATTTTTCTATGGATCTGTCCATAATTATATTCTTCCTATTTATATTATTTAGAATAGGTGGGAGCAAATAAGCAACTTTGGAGGTGAGAAAAAGGCAAAGGCATAAAGTTTTAAAATAAATTTTCAAAGTGTTAATATACTTTTTATTGCCATTTTAAAGTGCTTCAAAATCTGCACATATGTTCATAAATAAATGTACAAATACATATCTATACAAATATATTTGAGATACATATCACAGAGATGTCTCTTTAAAGTTATTCATTTTACTTTGGACTAAAAAGTTTACCCAGAAAACATACTTATATTCTATTTTTGACATTGAAAAAAAACAAAACAGCTTTCTATGGAAAATAAGGGCCTGGACTCTCTAGTTGTGGAACCAGTTGTGCAAATGCAAGTAAAAAGTGAATAAACCATGAAAATGATATGAAAATCCAAAGGTCAAACATGGTTGAATACTAAAAATGACACCTATCAGTGCAACTCACTGCATCAAGAGAACTTAGGGATTTTTTTAAGTTTATTAAAAATTTTCCCTTCAAATTATAATTTTTCACATAAAAGTATTTTCAGTAGGAAATATAAATGAAGGGTACATTTCTTAAATAGTGAAGCAATACATACACCAAAATACAAAACATTATAGGCAAAATTCTCCATCAAATTGGGTTTCCTGACATAAATCCTGACCTCCCAATATGTCACTTCAACTTTGAGCCCCAAGTTTATCATCTCTTATTAAATGAATGTCTGTGATAAGATATTCTGTGAGGATGTGCTGGAGCTCAAAAACTTTGGCAGATATGAGTGGATGTGGCTCAAGCAGTTGAGCACCTGCCTCCCACATGGGAGATCCCAGGTTTGGTTCCCAGTGCCTCCTAAAGAAAAAAACAGACAAGGAGCAAAAACAATGAGCAGACAATAAGCAAACTGAGCAAACAGACGAGGCAGCCAAAAAAAGAAAAAAAAAAAAAAGAAACAACAAAACTTTGGCAAAGTAGGGGCAGGAGCTTCTCCTGAGTGGCCAAGCAACTGTCTTCTGTTGAGGCTGGGACTCGGGGTCTTAAACCACACGTGTGCTAAACATTTCCTTCTAAGAGAAGACAGACAGTTTTGTTTTTCCTTTTCTCCCCCAACGGTGATTCTCAATCCTGTTTCCCTTTAGAATCAGTTGAGAAGCATTTAAAATGCTGATTTCCAGGCCTTTTTAAAAAATCACTTAAATACAATTTCTCCAGCTCGTGGCCTGACCAAGACCACTCTGAACAACCCCACTCTGTTATCCTCTCTGCAGTAGGGTTCTTTCAAAACTCATTTGATTTTGATTCCCCTCAGAGCTCTTAGGCCATAGCTCTAGGTTATCGCTGAAAACCAATTTTCTCAACATGTCATCCCTAAAACTTGTTTTAGCTTCTATCTTCTAAAAGTAAGTCTAGGAATGGAAAAGAAAAAAAAAATATTCAGCTTGAGATTTTTGAAAAGTCTCATATTGTTTATCAAATTGATTATTTGCTTTTATTTTAAGGAATTCATGTTTAATACCTTAAAATAGATATTTCTCATAATGGCAAAAGAAAGAAGCTTTTTTCTAGGAATTAGACCATGCTACCACCTTTGAACAAATTAATTCATTCGGAAATATTTCTTGAGCACCTAATTCTATACTTTGCTGGGTGGGGAAGTGGAACCAAAACAGAAAAGGGATATAATTCTTTTTTTTGGGGGGGGGGGGGGAAGGGTAAAAATAGATACTAAGGCAATAGTAGGTAACAATAAGTGAATTGGTTCTGAAGACGATAGACATAAAATAAGTGACTGCAAATTCCCGGAAAGGAGAGATTAAGTGGCTAATAGTAGTGAGGAAATCCCAGGAGGGGTGATAAAGTGGGAGGGAATTCTGTAATGAGGAAACACAGTGTGATCTTGAGATGTCTAGATTTCTTATTGGGAAGGAATGGAATATAAAATTGGATTATTAGGGTAGAGAATTAGGTAGAGAATAAATCAGACTTTATTCTATAGAATTAAAGGAAGCTGGTTGTGGGGGCAGGTGGAATGGGCAGGGCAAGTAAGGCATGTGGCCAATTTGATTAAATTAACAATGACATACATTTATTCCTCCTCACCTTTACAGGGTGCCTGAAAGTATTTAGTGCCAGTGATAAGAAGTGTGTGGACAAGTACCTGGAAACAAGGTTATTCTGAAAGAATTAAACTATAAATTCAAAACATCAGAGCAGATACAAACAAAATAATCTTCAAAGGGCAAAATGGCTTTAGTTTTAAGCAGTCTAATTGAGTTCATTAACATTTTTAAAGAAAAGAAGATCTCAAACGCATTAACATTTCTAAAGAAAACAAGGTTTCAAACAGCAGTTTGTAAATAAAAGAAAATTGGCTGAACTTTCTCAGGCATTGTCCGTGGATAAGGTTGTACTAGCCAGATCAGTCCTTGCTTGGAAATTATTGTTTCCACTTTAGCCATGTTGACATTTGACTCACAGAACTAACTCTCCTAGCTTTTATACTGCTTTTATAACCTTTTGATTACAAATTCCCATGTGGTTTTCCCTCTGGGAAAGGTTGGCAGGCAAAGTGATGTCACCAACCATTCCCCACGATACGTTAACAAATTTTCATTCTGATTTATGAAATTAGTTATTGTGAATCTGCCCCTTAAGAAAAAAAAAAACTGTCATTTACAGTGCTCTTTGTATGTGTTAGGTCTTGTGCTACGATCTTTACAGATGTGGATTTATTTAATTCTTGATTATTCTATGAAGTAGATAATACTATGCCCATTTTCCAGAACAGAAATTGAAAGGTAGAGAAGACGAGTCACAGCCCTGCAGTTCTATTACTAGTAGGTAGGGGCTTCAGTCCCCCATCTACCTGAGTCCAACGTCTGTGCCCTTAGCCAATCAATTCATTAACAAGTTAAGCTTCTGAGCCTACACGGCTGGTTAACAAGCAGACTGTGGTAATTTTGCCCAGGTGCTTGCCACCCTTTGTGCCTTCTTGGCAAGTTCAGGCATTTTGCCATGGCATCCCGACAGTGAGGTGCATTTTATTTCTAATTTCACAAGCTGCCTGTCTCATCAGTGTCTTCAGGAACCACTTTCCTCATCAATCTTGGTGTGTGCATCACTGGGGACTTTCAGTTCCTGGAAAAAGCTCTGTTCCTTCTTGCCTGAAGACCTTAATACTATTCTCTGATTCTAGAAAGTTCTATGACTAGCATTGCTTCCCCAAATTACCATGTAACTAAAATTCTATATCACATCAAATCCTTTTGTTTCCCTATTCTCTTTTATCCCTATTTTTCTCCCAGTATCCAAATACCACAGTAGGTGAACTCTGTCCTTTTCCACCCCAGAGTGAAGATGCCTTATATCTTCATGCCTTATAATAAAGCACAAGCTTGATGAGATTTTCCCTCTCCCTCTCCCTTTTTCTCCCCCTCTAGGTTAGAACCCTTAGGACTCACAGCTTTCCTAGGGCAAGGGAAATAAATGGTTAATGTTTTGTTTTTCAAAGAAGGACCTGGAACCTTCTTTTCCAACTATTGCTAAGCTCCAGGCAACTATCTAAATTAGAATAAACAACAACGGAAATTATATCAACCAATCTCTAAATCAAAAGAGGTGGTAAAGTCAACAAAAAGTTGAAAGTAAGATTTCAAAAGGATAAACACTAATGCAGAAAATTACTTCCTTGATCTCTTACAACTGCACACAACCACACATAATCAGGTTCATCTGGTACAAACACATCTTTTGCAAAATTGTTTTAGCTGTGATCCATTGATTGTTTAGAGGGTAGGAATTTGATTTCTAAAACCAAACACATAGGATTACAGTGCCTACCTTCTAGTTGGTTTTGGTAACCAGGTGTATATTTCAGAATGGAGTTAAAAGAGACCAGTCATGGAATGTTTTAGGCATGCCAAAACATACAGATCAAGATAACCTTCACCAACCCTGAAGGTAAAAGAATCTAAACATAATTCATAAGAGGAAGTTTATGAGCTAATTTAAGTGATGGTAATTACATGGACTCTGAATATGTTTATTCTTTCTATATTCAACATTCGACATAAAACTTGTCAGGGCCTGAAAAAGACTATCCCTGAATGCAACCTAAAAGTACATGAAGGAAGGAGGCAGAAGGAAGAGCAGGTAAAAAGCTAAGGGCATCATTGGGATAGATATCTGCTAATATATTCTTTTATAGCAGATTTTCACATTATAGTACAGAAGATGAAGAAACATACATAGAAACACATGCATTGACTCATTTCAAATAGTTTCTCTTAATCTGAGTTTAGTGGCTTCATTGTACATATTTAAAGTGCTAAAGTAAAAAAAAAAATTTCCTTTCATTTTAAGATCTGAAAATGGGCCTATTTTATCATATTTCCCATAGAATACACTCAGGACTAAATAGGCTGAAGTTAGCTGATTTTGGAAGAGTAATAGTTGGGCAATAACAAGTCCTCACCATTCTATGAGTGTAATGATTAAAATTTGGTTTCTTGTCCTTTCATGTACTACTGGGATTTTTTAGCCTTTGATCACCTTTCTATTTTACTTGTTGCCCTTTATTTCTACAAATTATTCAGACATACTACATTTGGTTTTTTTCTTTCAACTTTCTCATCCGTTGTTTCTTCTATCCACTAGCTAAACTTTATTGTATTATTCAGCTATTTAGAGAGACTCCTTAGGTGTAATGTCAGCTCTACTCCCATTTGACTGCACCAAAGGCAATGTAAATCATATAAAATTTGCCAGGGAGTGGATGTGGCTCAAGTGATTGGGCTCCCACCTACCACATGGGAGGTCCATGGTTCCATTCCCAGTGCCTCCTAAAGAAGACAGTGAGCTAGTGCAATGGGTGGGCATGACAAGCTGATGCAACAAGATGACACAACAAAAGACACAAGAAGAAAAACATAATGAGAGACACAATAAAGCAAGGAACGGAGGTGGCTCAAACAATTAGGTTCCTCCCTCCCACATCGGAGGTCCCGGGTTTAGTTCCCCATGCCTCCTTGTTTCTTTAAACAAGGAGGATGAACAGACACAGCAAATGCAAACAACAAGGGGGTGGGGGAGAAATAAAATAAATATAATAAATCTTAAAAAATATATTTCCAGGAAATACCTGGCCCAAAATATTCCTTTTAGCTTACAATATTCCAGAGTTAGTATTAAAACTGCGAGGAGCCCACTATTATAACTATATGAGTTATATTTTGAGCACAAAAGAAAATGATTTTTTGAAATATTCTAGACATTAAATGTTATAAATAGTACCTATAAAGAATAAAAACACAGGCTCACCAGGACATAAATTCTTTTAAAAATATTTCTTAGATTTTAAACATCAAACAATATACCAAATACTGTGTTAGATATTTTAACCACTGCCCCATTAAGATTCTATAACCACATGTGATAGATTTTATCATTCTCTATTTTACAAACCAGCAAACTGAAAATCAGAGGGGTCAAATGACAAATCCAATGTCACACAGCTAAGGAGTAGAAATGCCCATACTGGAATCTAGTTATCAGGGATAGCACAAATCATACATTTCTGTCACAAAACACTGTCTTCCTCAGCTAGATATTACATGAGGCAGAGTTTTTCTTAATCTTTCTTTTAAAATTCTTTTGTTCATGATGTACTGAAAAGCTAGAAATTTATTATAACTTCTCCCTAGTTTTTTAAATCAAATGAATACGTATATAAGGTTGTAATACTTGAATAGTGCTACAAGATTACAATACAAAACAAAACACAAACATTTCTTTGGACAGCTTTCCCTGTTCAAGTACCACTTCTCAGAAACTACCACTTCTTTTCAGTTGTTTCTTCTCAAATTTATGTCCATATTACTCTATAGTATGTTTTCATATTTTTGACCATTCAAATTTTAGGCATTATTTATTGATTTCCCTTTATGAAAACAAGAATTTAGCTCTGTTATACTCAACAGGCCTGAAACACACACACGTGTCCTTCCCACATCCATTTTCCATTTTGAGATGAGATTTTTAAATTAATATGCAAAGTTTGTCTTATTTTGACAATAACAATATTGGTCATAGATAAACCATTTCTTTTTCTTATATGTTTTTGTATGTTTTCCCTGTAATTAACTGTTAGAAATAATGATCACTTTTCTTCCTTTTAAAATTTTTCTGTATATATATTACTAAGTGACAGGTGTATCTTACTGGCTTCTCAGGGGATATAGGCTTCATATTTCTTCTATTTGAAATGACATCATCATCTGCAAAATTTGCCCTCAATCTTTAAAGAATTGTTTCAGATCTATTATTGGCCCCTTGTTTTAGTTTCCTAGACTGCTTAAAGTAAATACCATGAAATCAGCCACATTTAAACAATGGGAATTTATAAGCTTACAATTTTGAGGCCCAGAAATTGTCCAAAACAAACCATCATCGCGGCGATGCTTTCTTCCTGAAGACTGGCTGCTGGCGATCCTTGAGTCCTCTGCCACATGGCAAGGCACATGGCGGCATCTGCTGGTCTTTCCCTTCTCTTCCAGATTTCATTGCTTTCAGCTTCTTGCTTCTATGGTTTTCTTACCCTCCCTCTGTATTCATTCCTCTTATAAAGGGTTAAGACCTGTCCTGAATGAGGTGGTCCACAATTTAACTGAAGTAGCCTCATCAAAAGTCCTACTTATGGGAATGGATTAGATTTAAGAACATGCTTTTCTGGACTATATACAGCATCAAACCATCACAGCCTTCATCTTTCTCCTGTTCTCTTTGCCTATTTGGTTTTATATTTAAAAAATTCCTTTTAATAGTATTTTAGTGGGGTTTTAGGGAGAGATTAGGATTAATGTGTTTTCAACTAGTCCTGTTTAATCACAAATCCAGCATACTCTGTAAGTATGCTGAATTATTAACATGTAATTTAGCACTCACCACAGCAATATATAATGTTGGTTTGTATAATAATATATTATTCACTATTTGTCTTGTTTTCATAATGTGGGGCAGGGGATTTATTTTATATTTTCTTTGGGTCTATATTAGTACTGAGCACACAGTGTTTTGCAGAGTAGCTACTGTATAAGTTCTTATTGTTGGCAATGGATCTAGCAGTCAACCAAGTTTTCTTGCCACTTCCTTGAATTTGAAATATAAGAAATGAGTGGGGGAGTGAGAATTTGAAGAGTAGTTCTTATTAGAATAAGTGCAATCCAAAAGCAAAATCTTTTCCTTTAAAATTCTATTTGTTTTTAACATTTACATTTGATATATTTTCAAATAAATTTGAAAATTTTAAATGCTTTATGACAAATTGTACTGGAAAAGAGGACTTCCCAATGTTTTAACATAAAACAACTAAGCTAATTTGATATTTAACCAATTTGCCATTGAGTCAAGATTGATTTGGATAAAATATTATGCTCTTCAGCAAAACTTTTGGAAATTAATATTGTGAACAGGAAGGATTAAAAATTTTTTTCATTACAATTTCTCTTTAGAAGTAGCAGGGCCGTCTTTGTAAGAAATAAGAGGAGAAGAATTTGTTTTTGTATTGATGTATGAAGCCCAAATGCTAAACTGTTTATATAAAACTTCATCTTTAAGTTTGGAGAAAAATGTTTTCTTGTCAAATATAATTTAAATATAAAGAAAAGTATTGTGTTACTTTACTGTATTTTGTATATAGGGTGTGTGTGTATATAGATACTATATTTGATATCTATATTTATTTTTTGGCAGAAAGAAAGGCTCCCAAATCCTTATTCCATTTATTTTATGATATTCTGGTCTTGGTTCAAAGAATTTTAGAATATGAAAATGGAAGAAAACTCAAGTTGCCAACATTTTTGTTTCACCATTTAGTCTTTCAGGATTATTTTACACTCTAATTTTATTTTCCATGATTTAGAGTCATCACTGAAAACTGTATTATCAGCAAACCTAGTAAACTGTCTTCTTAGAGTTCATTAATAAGTAGTCTGGGTAGGTTGGAACAGGTAGTACTTTACTGATTTGGCACACCAATTGAAAAGTGACTCCTTCCCTCTTTCTGCATTTTTTAAATTAAGACACATTGCTAATGTTAGGCAGACCTGCTTTCAAATATTGAGAAAGAGAGAAACTGTCAGCCAATCATCACTTTTGCCCACAATCAAATTAAAATTCAAAATGAAAAAAAAAAAAAAAAAATAGTTGCCAGATTCAAGAAAAATGCAATCCTCCTCAATAATTAAAATGAGGATTAATGATGTTATTAAAATCAGTAGAACATTTTAAGCATAAGGAGTCAAATAAAATAATGTCTGAGAGCAGGGGCCATATAAATTGATAGTCTTGCTTCAAACCCCCCTTCTGCCACATCTTAGTTTTATGACCTAAGGCAAGCCACTGAACCTCCCCAAATCTTTTTCTTCATTTAAAAAAAAAAGGCAAATACCTGATTTGTAGGACTACTTGGAGAATTAAATAATAATACATGTGGAAGAGTTAGTGTTCTGTCAAGAACCTAGTAAATGCAGAAGAAATATTAATTATCACTATTAAATCTTTTAATTCAACAAATATTTTTTGAATGCTTACTATATGCTGCAAAGGCATTCTTCAATGTGTTGTGGATATAAAAGTGAATAAATCAAAATTTCCACCCTCATGGAGACTGTTTTCTAATGAGACTATACAAGTAATGAACAACAAAACAAGTAAGTAGAAAGGTAAATATGTGTAAAATGCTATAAAGTAAAACAGAGCAGGATAAAGATTTTTCTCATAGATAACATCTTGTGATTGCCTCTATAACTACAGCTGGCAAGTCAATGCAATTAATCCACATGTATTTCCTGATGACCAATGATAGATTAGACTGCTCTAGGCACTGTGAAGAAAACATGCAAAAATCCCTAGATTTTTGCAAAGATTCCAGTTGAGGCATGAAAACCAAACCATCTACCCCTACCCATAACTTGAGTCTAAAAACAAATTTGGAAACTACTTATCTCTCACACAGTTTACTGTTTACATTACCTTAACTTTACTATTCAAAGTATGCTTCATTAGAATAACTTTACTATTCCAAGAGACTCTTGTCCAAGCAAATAAATGTATTGTTTATTACAGGAACTTCCCAAAAATCCAGATTAACTCTTCAATAGGAACCAACATATAGTTGAATCCCTAAATCTCTTTGAAGGCTTAGCCTCAAAATCTGTGACTGACTGTATCCACCAATTCTAAACTGCTTTATCATGATCCTTATCCAATCCTAATCAAGTCTTATTCTTCCCTCTAATCCTCCACCCAATACTGAAAGACTGACCTTAAGCCAAATTTCAAAATCTGGATAAAATCTGACCTTGTTTTTCTACCTCCAAAATGCTACCAAACTCTTTCTATGTTGTGTTTGACCTCATCTTGGTAAGCAACAAATTCAGCTCTGCCTTATCAACAAGTTGTGTTGTTAATATTTTGGAAGCCTACATTCTATGGGGAATAGATGATAAATAATGTGTAGGACTGGTTTTTTTAAAGGTAGCATGGTTAGGGAAGGTCTCACTGATAACGTAAAATAACTAAAGGAAATGAGGGAATAAAACGTGGATATCAAGATTGTCCTGGTCGTGTAAAGCAAAGGTTAGAGTGGGACTGCACAGTAGAGCAGAGGGGAAAGCACTAGGAGGTGAGACAAGAAATAGATGGTTATGGGGACAAAGTAGGGGATCTTGTAGAATTTTGTGATTCATTATAAGAACTTGTGCTTTTACTCTGAGTCAGTTGGGAAGCCACTGGAGGCTTCTGAAAAAGGCAGTGATAGAGTTACTTTGAAATATGATTATGGATGGAGAATAGGGTAGGTTGGAGGCAAAGGTCACTGGGATGATAAATTAGGAAGCAATTGCAATAATCTAGATGAGATATTGGAGTGGCAGAACTTGGATGGGGTAGCAGTGCAGGTAGAGAGAAGAGGACAGTGCCTGGAAATATTTTGAAGATAGAACACACAGCATTTGTTGAAAGACTGTGCTTGTATCAGAGAGAGAGGTTTTGATTGCTTGCATCAATTCCTGCTTACAGGTCAAGTAAAATGAGAATTTGCCATTAGATTTTGAAAAATGGAGGTCATTGGTAACTGACAAGAACTGTTTTAGTCTAGTGGTAGAGATGAATTAGAAAAAATCAAGTATGTATTTTTGAGGACCTTTTAACCGGTTTTGTTAAGGCACTGTGAACAGAACACAAAAATCCTTACCCTCAATGAACTTTGTTTTTGGTGGGAGAGCAGATGATCAGCAAGAAAAACCCTAAAGACATTATTATGGGGGAAAATATAGCATGGAAGAAGAAATAGAGCATGGTGACTGAGGATAAATTTTAAATAGGGTAGTCATGGAAGGTCTTATTTAGAAAACATCATGCATGGAAATACTTGAAGGGAGTGATTCATGGGGAGAGCTAAAGGGAGGGTATTTCAGGCATAGGAAATATCCAATGCAAATATTCAGAGGTGGAAGCCTACTCAGATTTATTATTGGGGCAGTAAGGAGGCCTTGGGGCTACAGAATAATTGTAGGTGATTGAGACAAGGAGGAGGAGGGCTCAGGTAGCATTGCTTTTTTCTGTGAGTGAGACAGTGTGTAAGGGGAACTTTTGGGAAGAAGAATGATGTAAACAAACATATCTTTTACAAAGATCACTTTGGTTGCTGTATTGATAACCCAGGTTTCCTTATATTTGATGGTTGTGAGTTCCTCCCCATCACCCCCTACATTGGATCAAAGTAGCTCCAAAGTAAAGTCTAATGATGAAGGTTATAAGGCTCTTGGTTATATGGGAAATGTGGACTGGCAATGTTGGTTCCACCACTAAAACTTCTTGGGAATGAGTTGTTTTTAAAGTTAAGCATAATTCTTGCTTGTTGCTAATTCTGAAAGCTTCTTGGGACCCAATAAAAAATGAGGTTTGTGTAGGTTCCTAGAGGAGCAATAGCACCTCTAGACATCAACTGTGTAGCACCAGTTTACAGTACTGACACCGTATTGCCAGGAATGAATAGCAATATCAAACTTCCGTAGTCTGTTCTCTCTTGGAATTTATTACTTGACTAAATCCCCTTTGAACTAAGTAATCTTCAGTTATCCTTGGAAAATTTTAGTTAGGGAAAGACTACAAATTCGACTGCTTGCAAGGTCATGGGATCCTTGGGATAGTAATTTGGAAAATATTGAAATACATGTTTTGTCTAAATTGGTAATGCAGTAAATTCAGGTAGTATAATGCATTTCATCATTCCATAAAATTTTTTTTTGTATTTGCAAGGATTAATACAAAAATATTAAAATACAAATTATAAACAGATAAAGCAGAGGTTTACTATAAAACATTATAGTTAAGTCTAGAGTAATGGACTCTTGTCTGTGTTTGAGTCTTAGACTTGCTGCATGACCTTGGGCAAGTCATATAACCACTGTGAGTCTCCCATGTCTCATATGCAAACTAACATATTTAAGGTTATGTTAAAGATTGGGTTTTAAAATGTACTTAAATACATTGTAAGTTGTAAAATTCCACAAAAATTATAAAGTAGCAGTGGTATAATATGAACTGTTAAGATACTCCAGAACTTTAAAATTTAATATTTTCCCCATTAAGCCTTTAACTCTATTAAAGAGAATTAAAATTAGTACATTTTCTATTCTCTCTAATCATTCTCTTTGCCCAGGAGAAGTTAAAATAAGTAACATACAAAAAGATTAAAGGTATGATGAGAAAGCAAGAACAAGTATAATTGTTAAGATCTAAGTGAGTCATTTAATTCTAGTTATTAGCAGAAGAACTGTGGCCTGAATTTTAGAATTTATTTTAAAAATCCCTATAGTGTCTCTATCACATGTAATCTAAAGGGGACAGTACATTGCACATCTGGTTTATAAAGTAAAATCTGAGAAGCAGCGATCTGATGTGTATGTTAGGGGCAGAAGAGTCTTTACAGTTGAACAATACAATATTAGGATGATTAGGGTGATAGTAGTCATAGAGTTTTTGAAATCATTTTGTTTCAATAACATCCTCCTTGCCTCTTAAAACACGCTGTTGCCTAAATGCCTGACAACTCCCTCAGTTTTCATATCTATCATCCTGTTTCCAAGCTCAATAATCTGATAGTCACGAAAGAGCCATTTAAGTAGTCTCAGTTATAAGTTGTTATGCAGCAAATCATTCCAAAATTAGTGGCATAAAATACCATCAATTTTTATTATGGTCATGGATGTGTGGGTCAGTAATTCAGACAGGGCACAGCAGGGATGGCTTGTCTTGGAATGTCTTCACGGGATGAGGCACACAGGATTGGTCCTGTAAAGGGCATGTGCCAAAATTTAGACCACCAGGATGCATTTCTAGAGAATTCTGAGAAGTGTCTTTGCTTTTGTCTTTCTGCCTCTAAATTTTTTCAGATGCAGCTTGAGGGTTGGTCTGTTGTGGGTATCTTGCTTACAGCTTGAGAAAGCAAGTAGCACATGGAAAAAAGCAGGGCAAGGAGATTCAAAGATAAATGGAGAGAGAGCCTTCATGGAAACTTGTCTGATCAGGACCCTATTACTCAGTTTCATTATACCATAAATTTCTTTTATTGCTTAGCCACATTGAATTTTACATAACCTATTCAGAAGCATCATTAATGATACTGTCTATATGAAAGAGAAAGTAAATAAAAACAAAAACTACTCAATCCCAAATACTCGTAATATTTTTTTAAAACATTTAATCCTTGTATAGGTCTATTGATTAGTTATTTAAGTCTGCATGATTCTGAAAATGTTTTAGTTGGAAAATGTTGGAAACTGAGCAACTTAAAAAAACAATACAAATTCCCTTTCTCAAACATATGCTTTTTTTTTTAAGTAGAAGGAAGTACTTTTGAAACAATTCAGATGTTATTGTTACAGATGAATAACTTCTCTTTTATCCTTCATAATCGAAACAAAATATCTCTTATTCAGTTCTTGTTTAGAGTTTCAACAAGGTCCTTTATTGCCATCTAAATACTTCTACTAAAACATGGATCACACTTTGTTGTGTGTGCACGTATGTGTGTGTGTGTCAGCTTCCCATTATATTGTGTCACTCCAGAAATTAGTCTTTTGTTCCTATCACATAGAAGATTGCTGAGTCAATGAATGAATGCCTAGAAGGAAATCAGAGTAGGGAGTGTGAAAGTTTTTAAGTAACATAATCAAACTGCTATATTTTCAGAGAGTGAATAACTTGGGGGAATAGTCAGATATTCATATTTTTGACACCATATCATATAGTGGGATACAAAATAGAGTTTATTCAAAATGACTGTTGAATTATGCACACTTGTAACATGTGAGACTTAATTAACAATGGTTGATATTAAATCATTAAGATAAAATGTTAGCTTCTGAATATATGCTAATACTATGCATAGGTACATTATTAGTCTGAGCAATTAATTTCCTTGACTTTTCCCCTGAAATACCTTGTGCATTCACCATGCTAAGGGGGTACAATAAAATCTTAGTTTAAAAATAAATTAAAAATGTTAAAAAGATTTCACCTTCTGTAGACAGACACAGAAATCAGAGGGATGAGATTCCTGGGTTAAGCAAAGTTATGAAAAATTTTGACTTAAAAACGTGTTATGACCTTGAGAAACTTCTCAGTTTCTTTTCTGATAAAGTGAAGATAAGTATACTTGGAAGGATAAGTTGCCTTTGAGTCAAATTGTTAGTCTTCTAATATTAGTATTGCTGATATAAGATTCCATATCTTACCCACGTAGAAATGCATAGTGCAATGCTTTGAAAATTATTGTTTATAATCTATTATTTTTAAAAGTGGTCTTTGGAAGTTTAAGCAGTATTACAAGATTTACAAAATAGATTTTTGAAATCAGGAGCAGTATGAAGGCTTTCTGAGTCTCACATGCAAGCAATACACATGAGAAGATAGTTTCTCTCTTTCCCTCTCACTGGGGATGACAAAATCAAAGGTGTGGTGAAGAAATTAGATGCAGTGAATGTGTCACTGAGAAATTTTCTCACTCCTGTTCCTTCTCTCAACTTCTAGCTAGCTAGGGTTTGGGGAGTTGAAAGCAAAGGGATCTATGCATCACTTACCAGTCCAATGCCAGGGAGGCAGCAAGTATTGCTGTGCAAATATTTATTGAGCACTTACTATAAACTATTATATGCTTCACATACATCAACTCATTTAATTCTCACAACACCCTTGAAAGGTAATTATTATTATTGCCATTTTATGGTTAAGGCACAGATTCATTAACTTCCCCATGGTTTCAAACAGTTACTAATTCAAGGAGCTAAGATTCAAGCACAAGTCATCTGGATTTGAGCTCGGCCTCGTTTCCTTTAAACTGCAGAAGTAATTCTCATCCTCCTCAAGTCCCCCCACCCCACCCCCAACACACACACCAATTATGGCAAGTGGCTTAGGAGACATAATATGTCTTTTGAGGCCCTAGGAATGCCCCCACATCAAATGCCCCAGAGCCCAAGCATGGCATGTGAAGAGTCTACAAACTGTCCCATTCCCTGTTCCCCACACCCAATCTTCAAAGGGCTCCCACTGTCAGTAGAGGGTCAATGGATGATGAAGGATATCATGGTTGGGAAGAGGAGGGTGTAGAGTACTGTTCTGACAAATGGAGACCATTGGAAACTCGGATAACAGCATTAATGCCAAAGCTGGAGCCTCCATCCCTACTTCATACACATCAAGACAGCCTCTGCAATTTAGATGCCACTGTGTAGCTAGGGAAGGGAGGGGAAAATCCAGACTGAAATGACCAGTCAGATATGACCAAGTTCATTTGGAACTATGATTTTTCTATCAGAAAGCAGCCCACAATAGACACTAAGTCCTGTAATTGAGAACTCAAGTGACATGTTTGCACACCTGAATTTATGCATTGAAAACATGGAACCACCACCCTTAGGCTGGTTCTTGGAAATTCAAAAGCAAGAAAACAAACACAAACACCAAACATTTATTCCACAATTAGGTATTTCACAGTGAATTTTACTCACCAAAAATGGGACCACCTCCATCTTTTTACCATACTTATACTTGGATTTTCGTGCAAGTTTTTATGTCTGAAAAGCAGGTTTTGCCGGTGTACTAGGAATTTGAGTCCATAAATATAACAATATATTGTATTGTTTCTGGAGATTACAGAGTCCATGTCACATACATTAGCTTATGAAATCATGACAATAGCTCCATGAGGTAGGTATTATTGAATTTACAGGTGAAATACCTGAGACTTAGAGGTTAAGTAAAATGTCCAGGGAAACATAGCCTGTGACAAAAGGGGGACTCAAATCCAGGCCCTCTGATACAAATTATTAGGATGTATACATAATTTGTATTCATACCACATTTTGTAAATAAGAAGAGAGACAGTAACTCATGTACAGTCAACACATCGAGGGAAAGAGAAGAATTAGACCATCAAACATGTTCCTCCAATTTTTTCCTTGAAATAGCTTGGAAATTGAGTTCTTGATCTATGGACCTGTTCATCTCTAGCTACATGCTAGTGATTACTCCATTTCTGTAGAATTAAATTTCAAATTACATCTTTTATTTCAAATTTTCAAATTCTGATAAACCTCAAATTTAAGTAGAAACATATATGTCACTGTGAGAGGAAAAAAAAAAACATTTCACTAAATTCTATCATTTTAGACACTTCCAAGACACAATGCCTACCCCCTTCACCCAAAATTAAATATTTGAATATACTGACTTTAACTTAATGAATAACAATAGGCAACCTGGCATATGAAAGGTATTGCATTGTTACAGTTTTACATGAATTTGTAACAAGAAGGCAGATAGTTACTGATAAACATTTTGGATTTATATAATTTTCTTGCTGACAGAACATAGGTGGTCTAAACTTTACAAATCAGATTTATCAAAGTTGAATCTTGATTATTTTAGAAATAAGTTAACTGAAATTCAGATTCACATACATACAAATTTTAATATGCCTTAATATTAACGTTACTTCTAATCAAATGACTAACATTTAGCTTTTATCTTACATCTTTAATTTCTGAGAGGTAAAATTAATTTTTCCTCACAAGTAAAACCTGGTTTTGCATAAAAGTCATTTATAATTTTTACTCATCTGATAGATAGTATGGTGAAATGTTATGACAGCAAAGACTTCGTGATTAAATGGAATAAATTTGATCAGCACACGATGGAAAAAAAGAAATCAACACAAGAAAGAATGATGTATTTGAGAACATTTTTAATAAATAATGTGACAAAATTATTTTTCTGATTATTGGATTTTCAGTATGCAAAATTATGGCTAAAAATAAGAGGCTTCTTACATGAACATAATGAAAACATTAATCACATGGATTGTTCCCTTAGTACTGCAGATCCTTTCTATGTAACTTTTTCAAATTATCTAAATGAACACATTTAGTTTTTGGTGAACACAAGCCATTGTTTTTTGCGGTTCAGTTTGTTTGGCTTTGTTTTCCAGTGGGGCCAGGATTGTGTGCGAATAAATGTAAATTTTTCCTTCAAATAGCACCAATTATAAAGTCAATGAAATTTATATAATGACAAAAAAGGATCATAAAAACCTACAGTCAGAGGGCATCATTTGGCAATTCAAAGCAAGTAGTGCCTCTATTTGAGCTTATAAGAAAATCTTGTAAGTTTCAACTTCGGCCACAACAAACTTGAACTTTTATCTTCTTTAAGTCCTGGAAAAGTAAGAACCATTTGGTTCATGGCCCACAATAAAGTATGCACATGACTTCACCAGCTGTCATCATTCAAATATTCCAAATACAGACACACAGCATTAACAAAACAGGTTAAAAACACTTCTCAACATTTTTTTCAATAAGACAAAAAAGGTTAATAGTTACATGGTTTACAAATAAAGTTTAGTGATTGTGCTTTTAAAACCAAAAAAAAAAAAAAAAAAAAAAGATTAAAAACAGTGCATTACAAAAACAAAAATCAAGCAAACTTCCTTAAGTGGCACTTCTGAAAGTTGAACTGATACTACCAGAAGAATTTTGGGCCAGTTAAGATGGATGTCCTTATTCAATTGGTCATTAAAAACATCCATTTGTTTGTAATACATATTTATAATTGTCTTCTGATCGAAAAATAGAACAAGGTTTTTGCTAGTCTTATGACATGACTAGACAACCAGAGATCCAACTGGCTTACCCCTCCTTATCCAAAGTACATTTCCAATAAGAATAGCCTTTAATGGTTGAAATGGAGATAAAGTAAAGTACCACCAGGGGTTGCAAAGAGTATATATTTACAAGGTATTGTACCCCATTCCAATTGTTGCAGTTTTCTGCATTTGCTATATTTTTAGTTTCTCCCAGCAAAAGGTGGTATGAAAGACTGATTTTCAAAGTCATGTTCAAATGAATTATGTTTCAATTTGCATTAGCAGCTGGTTACAGAAAGATTATATTTTGAGAGCCCTTGGCATGAGGTTGATTAATCAACATTGTGTCTTTGATCAACATTTTGCTGTTAATTGGTATATAAGCAGTGCAATGCCATACCTCAGGGGCAAAATGCAAAAGAACCATTTCGTTCTCTCCTGCCGGCTGATGGCTGAAACATGAAGTTAATACACTTCCCTTGCTGGAAGTAAGGTGTGATGGTTTGTTCCAGGAGCAAGGGGGAATAGGGAGGTTCTTTAAAGGGACAAGGCTCAAACAACAACAATAAAACCCCAATAAAATTTTAAAAATGGTATTCCAATAAGAGGAATAAAAACGACAATTTGTACACTCTGATTGCACTGAACATTTTATCTGGCGTCATGTGTCATCAGACAAGAGGCATCTTGAGTGATAATTTTTACATTAGATCTCACAAGCCTCTCTGGTTGTCTTCAGCTCTCAGTTTCCTGTAAGAAAATAATTATTATTAATTTTTAAAATAAATCTTAAAGGATTGTCTTATGCTTGATGTATTTATTCTTACAGCTTAATGTGCTTTTTTCATACACTCACAGGCATACATTGGAAAGTGCTCATGGCAACTGATTTGTTTGTCAAATTTATTTGGTTTTGATATTAAATCCAAGGTTCTCTAACAAGTATCAAACTGATCCCCCTGGTGCCTCAATGTTAAGAGTGAGTGCAGGGGAAGTGGGAGGAGGAGTGTGCTGAAGTTCTCTACTCTTTCCAACCCAACCCAACACTACAACTAGACTTTTCTTGCTTTTATATATTGGAGTTATGTATTTTTCTTCCCTCAAAAGGATTTTTCTACTTAAAAAAACATAAAAACAACTTCTCTTAACAGCATCTGCAGGAGGAAAGTCTTCTTATTACACATCTCAAAATTAAAATATGTTGGGCTTCACAGAGAATTCAATTAGACATAACTATCATTTTTGCCTTCCTGTTTTTTAAAAAAAGGTGTAATTGAACACATTAAACAGTCTACTCGAATTTAAATATATTTTAAGAGAAGAAATTGTCAATTTTTTTTTTTTTATCAAATGGAGAAAATGCAATCTTAGAAAATAGGAGGTGACTTTGTAATATATGATACACTATCAGTAATATCTTATATCACTACCTATAGATTCCAACAAGGGAGTATATATTTGACTCAAGTGTTCTACTCCATCTAGGAAGGTCAATGTCAAAGACGAGGTTTCACATTTTCATTAGACCAGGGGTTCTTAATAAAGGGTCTGTGAATTGAAATTCAAAAAAACATTATTCTTGTGGGGACGTGTTGGTATGGGTGTGATATATTCACTAAATAATACACAGTATAGTGTGGACTTAGTAAGGGGTCTGTGGTTTTCAGCTGACTGGCAAAGGGGTCCGTGGAACCAAAAAATTAAGATCCCCTGCATTAGCGTGAAGGTGAAAGACAGATGGTCAAATTGTTTAGATTAACCCTGGTGATCATTAGGGTGTATGGCAGTTTGAAATTATTTTATGAATCCCAAAGAGAGAAAAATAATGTTTGTGGACTGTTCCACTCCTGTGTGTGTGAGACCCTTTTTCAGCTGGACTACCTCAGCGAGGCATGACTCAGGTTGAGTCTCCACTGTCTTGCTGGTCCAATAAAAAAATGGAGACATATACCAGAAAAGAGAGCTCTGCCATTTTTGAGCCTGCCATGTAACAGAAAGGAGAGGCTCAAGGAGCTGAGGCCCTGGGGAAAGATTAGCCATTTGCCTGAGAGCTTGCAGCTTAAATTGGGAAGAAAGCGGAGCAACGAAGCCTGCGAGACAGATAAGGCCGGGTAAAGAACAAGCCTGGTTGCCCTCAGCTGAGCTCCAGGAGATGGTACACCCTGGAGGAGAAGACAGAAACCAGGCAGTGATTGTGATCACCTGTCACCTTGCTTCAACACATGGCAGCTGACTTGGGTGAGAAAGCACCTCTTATGGAACCTTTAGTTGGATTTTTCACAGCCTCAGAACTGTAAGCTTTTACTACAAATAAATACCCTTTATAAAAGTCAACACATTTCTGATACTTTGCATTGGCAGTCCTTTGGAAAATTAAAACAGGGTGGGAGGGGATACAGCTAGAATACCCTCACATCATATAACTATATTGCCTCACTGGGTTTTAATAACCTACTAAAATATGATGGATGATAATTTATCTAACTCAGTATTTCTTGTTTCCTAACATGTTTGCCTTATGGAATTCTCATTTTCAATATGCAGATGACTATGAACCCTAGATCTAAAAAGAGACAGTTATAAAGATTTAAAACTTTGGAAAACATTTCAAGGAAATCATTATTCTCAGTGTCTCGGTTTCGAGCAGCACTGACATTAGGGTATTAAAAAGTTTGTGATGAAACAATATTTTTCTAGATTGATGGATGTTCATAACTTTGAGCCTGATATAACAATTAGAGTTCAATATTAGAAAACTTGGGAAAAAATTATAATACCTCCAGTTCTTCATTATTATCTTCCCCTTTGTCATATCCTCCAAGAACTTGCATTTCCGCAATATTTCTTCGACCTACATTTGCTTGTTCTCTTTGTCTGCTTCCTGATCCTCTTGATGACATTGAGCTTGAAGAACTAGGATCTCTGGGATTATTTGACGTTGGAAATGTAGGTCTACAGTAAGGTAGAATATCCTCTGTATAATGAAATATAATAAATGCATGTGAACATCATCGTATAAATTCACTGTATAAAGCATCACTCATTAAGTCTACTTAAATTCTGAATGGGAAAGTGTCAGTAGTTTTTGGAGGACTAAATAAGAACATTTATTAACATAATGAATAATGCAGCACTGTCTTTGGAATATGAAATATGAAATATTTTTTAAATGAAAATTTTAAAAAACCTAGTTTTTTAGTAGTGGCCAGGGATTTAGACTGATTCTTAGGCATTGGGAACAATATCATTAGAGCAGGTGATCCAAGACAACAGGCTCAAAGTAGAATAGATTAAGATCTGGAGTCAGACTTGGCTTCAAGTTCTATCATTTACTAGGTGATCTCAGATGATTTTAGGCTTCAG
Source organism: Tolypeutes matacus (assembly GCA_026826555.1). Lineage (NCBI taxonomy): Eukaryota > Metazoa > Chordata > Mammalia > Cingulata > Chlamyphoridae > Tolypeutes > Tolypeutes matacus. The sequence continues at coordinate 3,850,508 of JAKSZT010054524.1, read as the reverse complement.
TTTCCACTTTTCTAAAGAAACAATAGTAGTATTTCTACCAAGATGGTATCCTGGTGTTAATATGAAAATAGGTGTTAGTGAAATTTCTAATCAAACTATAAAGTCTTGTTACAAGGAATTAGTAGAAACAAGCCCAGTCTCTAGAATGTCCAAACAGGGCCAAGCCTAGCTTCACTGCCTGGGTACCTAGAGATCAACCACCATCTTGATATCTGATTTACATTGTGGAACTTTCAATCTCACAAACCTACCATCATTGCTGGCTTCAAAGCATAAGCCATTCCAATTTCTTGTCATCCCCTGGATCTCTATCTCCATACTGACTTAAAATTGATGCTGCTCCTAGTGATGCATTATTCAACAGGTCACTTCTCTTGAAAGCCTGTCCACTCTATACTTTAAACACCAATCACTTAAAAAGCTAACTTTTCTACATGCTTTTTTAAAAAAAAGCTTCCTCTACTATTCACATTGCCTAAATGCAACCGAATTTTCCCCAAAGTTCTCTCCAGTGAAGGGGTAGGGAAGAAGGCCTGTCTATAGCTCATTAATGCCAGTTCCAAATCATTGCTCCTCTACCCTTGCACCAAAAAACATTCTCCACCCATGAAGTACAAGCCATCAATCCATGCAGCCTGTACAGTCAGTCCTCTTTGATGGAACCACATTCCTTCTATTTCATTCATCACAACTTTCTCCTTTGATCATAGTCCTGTCTCACAGGGGATTTCACATTCCATGTGAAGGATGGCTCCTAAACCTTGCTTCACAGCCCCTGGTCTCCTGTGAGCCCCTTCTCTTGACTCTTCTTTCCTTGTTTGGTCAACCTCTTCCTCCCTCATGACTTTGGTTTGTATCAAGCTACAAGAGGATACAATCTCTTCCTTGCTGAAAACATTGCCCTTAAGCCTATCCTCTGCATGAATGAAAAACTTTTTTTCTCTCTTCCCTTATTAGCCAAACTTCTTAGAAAGCAATTTGGACCAAATATTTGCACTTCTATTCATTCTGGATCCCACTGTAACTTACTTATGCCCACACTGTTAGAATGAAGTAGAAAAGTCACTGCTGACTGAAAATATTTTTTCAGTCCCTATGTCTCTGAACCTTCCACTACCCTTAATCTGGAAACCATTATCACTGTAAACATTATTACTCCCATAGCTTCTGGTTCACTTTTCTTCCTGGCCAATCTTCTGTAAGCTTTTCTTATATAGTCTTTCTATTTTTCTTTAAAATAGCAGTTGTAGGTTTACAAAAAAATCATGCAGAAATTATACAGTGTTCATGTTTTCCACCCACCTCATACACACAGTTTTAACAACTAACATTTTTTATTAGTGTTGTACATTTGTTACAATGATGAAACAACATTATTATAATTATATTATTAACTAAAGTCCATAGTTTACAATAGTGTTCACTCTTTGTGTTGCTTAACTTTTTTTATTGTAGTCATATATGTACAATAAGAATTTAACCATTTTAACCACTTTCTAGAATATAGTTAAGCAATATTTATTACATTCACAATGTTGTGCTACTGTCAACACCGTCAATCACAAAAACTTTCATCACCCCAAACAGAAACACTGTACCAATTCAGCATTAACTCCCATTCTCCACCATCAGCTCCACCTCGGTAAACTGTACTCTAATTTTGGACTGTATGAATTTGCATATTCTAATTATTGCATATAAGTGATATTATACAATATTTGTCCTTTTGTGTCTGGCTTATTTCACTCAACATGATGTCTCCAAGGTTCATCCATGTTGTGGCATGTATTCGAACTTCATTCATTTTTATGGCTGAATAATATTCCATTATATGTATATCCCACATTTTGTTTATCCATTCATCTGTTGATGGAAACATGAGCAATCTTTCGGTAATTGCAAATAATGCTGATATGAACATTGGTGTGAAAATATTTGTTCAAGTCCCTGCTTTCAATTCTTTTGAGTATATACCCAGAAGTGGAATTGCTGGGTCATATGGTAATTTTATACCTAAATTTCTGAGGAACCACCAAATTGTTTTCCTCAGCAACTGCACCAGTTTACATTCTTAATAACAATGAGCATATGTTCCTATTTCTCCACATTCTTTCCAACATTTGTTATTTTTTTAATAGTAGCCATTCTAGAGAATAAGAAATGGTATCACATTGTGGTTTTGATTTGTATTTCCTAATGGCTAATGATGTTGAGCATCTTTTCCAGTAATTTTGGTCTTTTGTATATCTTCTTTGGAAAAACATCTATTTAAAACTTTTATCTATTTTTAAATTGGGTTATTTGTCCTTTTGTTGCATTGTAGGAGTGCTGTGGGATTCAGTTTGCTAGTATTTTGTTGAGGATTTTTGCTGAGAATTTATCATTTCCAAATGTTTTCTCCCATTTTTGTAGGTTGTCTTTGTACTATCTTGATAATGCACTTTGATGCACAGAACTTTTTAATTTTGATGATGTCAGATTTACCTATTTTTTCCTTTTGTTGCTTGTGCTTTTGGTATAAAGCATAAGAACTGATTTCCTGTACAAGATCCCAAAGAGATTCCTTCATGTTTTCTTCCAGGATTTTTACAGTATTAGTCGCTATATTTAGGTCTTTGATCCATTCTGAGTTGATTTGTGTATATGGTGTGCGGTCTGGGGTTCACTTGCATTCTTTTGCATGTGGATATACAGTTTTCACAGCATGATATGTTCAAATGACTATTCTTTCTGCATTGAGTGGACTTAGTACCCTTATCAAAAATCAATTGGCTGCACTGAGAGCTGACGGCCTGCGTCTGCGGAGAGCTGACAGCCCGTGCCCGTGGTGAGCTGGCACAGCAAGATGACACAACAAAGGGAGACAAGCAGGCACAGAGGAAATACGCAGCGAATGGATACAGAAAGCATACAGTGAGCACAAGCGGTGGGTGGGGGTGGGGGGATAAAATAAAATTTAAAAAATCAACTGGCTGCAGATGTGAGGGTTTATTTCTGAACTCTCAAATCTATTCCATTGGTCTATATGTCTGTTCTTGTGCCAGTACTACAATGTTTTAATTACTGTAGCTTTCTAATAAGTTTAAAATAGGGAAGTGTGAGTCTTCCAACTTTGTTGTTCTTTTTCAAGATGGTTCTAGCTATTTTGGGCCTCTTACCCTTTCATATGAATCTTATATTTTGTGTTTTTGTTTGTTCGTTTTCATTTCTGCAAAGAATGCTGTTGGAATTTTGATTAGGATTGTGTTGAATCTGTAAATCATTATGGGTAGAATTGACATCTTAACAATATTCAGTCCTCCAACACATGAACATGGAATGTCTTTCCATTTATTTAAGTATTCTTTGATTTCTTTTAGCAATGTTTTGTAGTTTTCCATGTACAAGTCTTTTACATCCTTGGTTAAATTTATTCCTTAGATAATTTGGTTCTTTTGTTATTGCTGTAAATGGAATTTTTAAATTTCTTTTTCTGATTTTTATTTCTAGTGTACTTGTGTGTTAATTTTGTACCCTGTTACTTTGCTGAATCTGTTTATTAGCTCTTAGTAGCTTTGTTGTAGATTTTTTGGGATTTTGTATGTGTAGGATCATGTCATCTGGAAATGACAAATGCTTTACTTATTCCTTTTCAATTTGGATTTCTTTCTTTCTTTCTTTTTTCTTTTTTTCTTGCCTAATTGCTCTGGCTAGAACTTCCAGTACAATGTTATATAGGAGTGGTGAAAGAGGACCTCCTTGTCTAGTTCCCGATCCTAGGGGCAAAACTTTCAGTCTTTCACCATTGAGTATGATGTTACCTGTGGGTTTTCATATATTCCTTTCTCATGTATGTACGTTTCTTTCTATTCCTAGTTTTCTGAATGTTTGTATCAAGAATATGTGCTGGATTTTGTCAAATGACTTCTCATCATCAACTGACATGAGCTTTTTTCCTTTCATTCTCTTAATGTGGTGTATTATATTAATTAATTTTTTTACATTGAACCACCCTTGCATTCCTGTGATAAATCCAACTCCATGGTATATAATACTTTTAATGTGCTGTGGAATTCCATTTGCTCATATTTTATTGAGGATTGTTGCCTCTACATTCATAAGGGATATTGGTTTGCAATTTCTTGTGATATCTTTATCTAACTTCAGTATTAGGGTGATGCTGGCCTCATAGAATGAGTTAGGAAGTGTTTCCTCTTTAAATTTCTGGTAGCATTTGACTTGGACTGGTGTTAATTCCCTTTAAATGTTTGGTAAAATTCACCTGTGAAGCCATCTGTTCCTGTTGGGAGGTTTTTTATTACGGACTCAATCTTTTACTTATTATTGGTCTATTGAGGTCTTCTACTTGTTTTATTTTTTTATTTATTTTTTTATTTTTTAAATTTTTACCAAAACTCTATTTCTTCTTATGGCTTCAAGTTACTGCCTAGTGTACTATTACTACATTTCAACTTGAAAGACTCCCTGTAGCACTCCTTCTAGGGCAGGTCTTCTCGTAATGTAGTCTTGTAGTTTTTGTTTCTTTATATATTTAAATTCTACTTTATTTTTGAAGGATAATTTTGTCAGATACAGAATTCTTGATACTTTTATTTTTCTTTAAGGACTTTAAATATTTCACCCCAATGGCTTCTGGTCTTCATGGTTTCAGATGAGAAATCTGCCACTAATTTTATTAGGAATCCCTTATATGTGAAATGCCACTTCTCTTGCTGCTTTCAAAATTATGTTTCTCTTTGGATTTTTTTTCCCTATGGGTGGATGAGAATGCAGTCCCCCACAGCCACAAATTATGCAGTTGAGTTTCCCACATTTGGGGAAATCTCAGAGGTCAGCACATCTAGTGCAATGGATAAGCCTTGCCCTGTCAAAACCACCTTTGTGATCATGATATCTCCCCTGCCAGGTAAGTTCTCTTTTAATTTTTTTCCCCTTAATCTAAATCTATCCTTTCTCTAAGGTGCACTTCAAACTATATTGATATTATATATATATTTATGTAATTAATATTATATATTTTCTATATATATTCAGTTTAGGTAAGGTGTGTGTTTCCAGCAATTTGTCCTTTTCATCTAGGTTTTTCACAAAGAATTGTTCATAGAATCCTCTTACAATCATTTCTATTTTTATGGGGTCAGTAGTGATTCCCATCCTTTCACTTCTGATTTTAATTATGTGTATTCTCTTTCCTTTTTTTTTGTAAGTGTAGTTAAAGGCTTGTCAATAATTGATCTTATCAAAAAGCCACTATTGGTTTTGTAGAGTCTATTGTTTTTCAATTCTATTTCTTTTATTTATTTATTTATTTATTTATTTAAAAATCCATCTTAACCCCTCTCCCCCCACCCCCATTTTTGCTGTTTTTGTGCCCATTCGTTGGGTAATTCTCTGTCTGTTTCCTCCTCTCCTCACATCCTTCTCCACCCTGTCATTCACCAGGAGTCGATCCTGGGAATCTTTGATGTGGGAGACAGACGTTCTGCCACCTGTGCCTCTTCAGTTCCTGCTTTTTCAGCACATCTCATCTTGGCTTTCCCATGCATCTCTCTCCTGTTATGTCATCATCTTGCTGCGTGGTTCGGCAGGGCCAGATGATTCACCTGCTTGCGGGGCCTGACGGCTCACCCACTCATGGGGCCGGACAGCTCACCTGCTCGCGGGGCCTAGAGGCTCACCCACTCGTGGGTCCTGACAGCACACCCGCCCACCTTCTGTATTTTTCTTTATTTTACCGGGAGGTCCTGGGGATCGAACCCAGATCCCTCCATATGGGAAATGGATGCCCAACCATTTGAGCCACATCTGCCCCCATATTCTATTGCTTTTAATGCCACTCCAATCTTTGTTATTTCCTTCTTTCTGCTCACTTTGAGTTTAGTTTGCTCTGCTTTGTCTAGTTCATCCAGGAGTGAAGTTAGGTTACTGATTTGAGATTTCTTCCTTTTTAAATATAAACATTTAGAGCTATAGATTTCCCTCTCAGCACTGCCTTTGCTGCATCTCATAAGTTTTGGTATGTTGTGTTTTGGTTTCATTCACCTCAAGCTATATTGCTAAATTTCCCTTGTGAATTTGTCTTTGAATCCTTGGTTGTTTAAGAGTATATTGTTTAATTTCCACATATTTGTGAATTTCCCTGTTCTCGCTCTGTTATTGATTTCTAGTTTCATTCCATCATGGTTGAAGGAGGTAATTCATATGATTCCAATCTTTTAAAATTTATTGAGACTTGTTTTGTGTTAAAACATATAGTCTAGTCTAGAGAATAACCCATGTGCATTAGAGAAGAATGTGTATTCTGCTGTTTTATGCAATCTCTTTCCTGTTGATGCCATCTAGGTTTCCACCTTCATCCCAATGTTATTTTTAATTTTCTCATTTTACACTCACCCTGTGTGATTTCATTCATCCTCATATATTGCAAACTTTCCTAGAATATAAATGTCATGAATAAAGGCATTCTTGTCTGCTTTGTGCCCTCATATTCTTCTAACTTGACATCCAACAGATCATCAATAAACAGTTTTGAGTGAATGGATGAATGGATTTAACCACCATTTTCATCATGATGAATCACTAATTCATATTTCCAAGTCCTGAATCACTTCCTGAGTTGTAGGCTCCTACAGCCAACCCAGCTGAACATCTATTGAATGCCCCTCAAACACAACATGTCCAAAATTGACCTCATCATGCCAGCTCGCTTGAGTTTTCTGCCCCCTCTATATTCTGTATTCCCTAATATAGCTGGCAACCCCATCACTACTCATTAAGATACCCAAGATAGAAAACTGGAATTATTTTTGATTCTTTGCTGCCTTTCAACAATCTTCCCTTACTCCATAATTATATTCTTTCTACACATTCAAACAATTAAAAAGTAATACAGACTTTAATGCTGAAAAATTTCTTGAATTTTCCCACTCACTTATTCCTGCTCCATTAGCCAGGTTTATACTCTCTTCATCTTTTGTCTGGGGGCTGCAAAACTCTAAAAATCCTCTACCTCTTGAGCTATTCTGCTTAAACAATCTTTACTTAACCACCTTCCTGTGACCACTGCACTTACAGAATAGCTCTACTTTACATAACCTATAATCTCTCTGCAACATAGTCTTACATTTACCTCAAGAGCTTCATCTTACATTTACCTCTAAAGACCACCTTTATTAATTAGTACTATTGAATCTCTTACAGTTTCTTCAATTTACCTTAGAGCTTTTCATGCTGATTTTTCTGCTGTAACAATCTTTTTTAAAAAAAATCTGAACTAAAGTCCATCCATCCTTGAATACTCAACTAAGGTGTCAATTCCATCAGGAATGATCAAGAGGTCATTTCTAACATTTCCTCTCACACAGGACTGAACTAATTTGTCCCTCGTATGGACTCCCAAGTATGGTGGTACTGTGAATGTTATATAGAATATGAAAATATCAATGACTCTATAGACAATCATCTTTTTTTACCTCTCCTACTACAGGCTCCTTTAGGTTAAAGTTCACATTTACTCATAAATCTCAGTGCTTAGTACAATGCTTAATACCACAGTAGGTGGTTGATATATGTTGAAATAAATTGAGTTAATTGAGGTAAATGTCAGCAAAAGGATCAGACATCCAAGTCTAGAAGACCACTTTCTTTAATTAAAAATAAGTATTCATTACACATGTAAATTGGGCTGCCTCTTTCATTAAAAATAATGTATACTGAATTATGAAGGTGAAAATTATAGCAATGCCTAAAATGATAATTTAATGACAGATATTCACAGGGTTATGGTTCAATAAGGATGTGGAAAAGCAGCAGATATAATAATTTAACAGTATATCTCAATGTTTTCCATGAAACAGCATATCTTGTTTCTAGATTAAAGGTTCCAGTCTTCATCCTTTAGTTAGAAATATCATTATATCTAATAAAGGACAACTTACTAAATTCTGAATACTGGTAAAAATATTTCATCTCTTGGTTCTGATTCTGCATACACCAAAACCTTTCCTGGTTTGTAAAATTTTCTACTGAAGAATACCACCTACTTTAGAAGGAGCTTTTTGAGATATACACTCTAAGGATTAGGTCATAGCATTCTATTCGTAGATCACTACTTGGAATATAGTTACTATAAATCAGAAGTTCACAACTTTGGCTTAAGTGATTGCAGGAAGCTTTTCAAATTTTGGATTATGGTGAAGTAATCCAAGTATTTGTGATAGTACAATAGAGGCATCTGCCTGAAATGCACAGCTTTACTCATCAGTTCACTACTGAGTCCTTGCCTAGAGTTCAGGCTTCAGTAACAGAACAAAATGAAACTAGCTTCCATGTAGAAAGGAAGTTAGCTAAAGACTAGGTGCGCATAATAAACAGAAAAACGGAATCATGTCATTTTCCAAATTGTATCTATTAAAATACCAAAGTTAATTAAAGTGCCCCTACAGCCTTCTAAGGTTCATTCCCTTATCACTCTTACTTGACTCTTCCATGAATCTTCCTTTATTTGTTTCACTTCCTTTTAAATGGTTCTCCTTAATCTATAATAAAAGCCAAATTCCCTAAACTAAAACATTTCCAATGATTCTGCCTTCCTGTTCAACCTTATCCCAGACCTCTCCTTTGTTCGTCATCTCCCTTCCACAAATTGCATTCACTTTTTAACCCTCTACAGTTTGGCTTCTATTCAGACTTCTGTACTAAAAACAGTTCCTTGAGTCCCACCAACAATACACATATTGCAAAATCTTGTCCTTTTTTTCTGGTTCCAAAATGCCCTTTCATCTTTGTGGCATTTTATATTTCTTCCTTTCTTAAAAATTTCTTCTCCATTCTTTCCAGGTTATGATTTTCTTTAGCTTGGATATCCTAATAATTTTATCTTTCTGGGCAGGGGGTTTCATCTCCATTTTCTTTGCAGAATGTTGTTCCTCTCTCTGGCCTTTAAATATAATCATCCCTACCAGTGATGTGCTGGAATTGGCTTACCCAGTCCTAAAAGAATCAAGTATGTCCCTCTCTTCGCAACTCCACATTCATTAACTTCATATTAGTAGCTTGAAACCAACCATGGTGGGAGTATTTATACCATGGAAATCAGCGAATAGCTACAAGTCAGTGTTTTGTTTTCTTTTCTTCTCCAAGAGAGCTGATGGATAAACATTACCAACACATCACTGCTGATAATTTAGCCTTTGTGTGTCACACAATCATCCCTTCAGAATTACTGTCCTATTGCTCTATCTCTGAAATGTCTGCATAGGTTGTTCTCTCCTCTTCATTCACATAACTCTTTTAATTAAGTGCTTTCATATCTTACATAGATTATTTTGTAATAATCTGCTACTTTACTCTCACTGTTCCAGGCTCCTCCCTCACTATACAGTGCTGCCAGTTATTTTTCTAAAACTGATGTAATTATGTTATTTCCTTGCTCAAAACTCTCTGATGGTTCACCATTGCCTATATCATGAATTATAAGCTCTTTAGAATAGTATTCCAGGTCTTCCCAGTCGGGCCCTATCTACCTTTACCATTTTATCTTTTACCACATGTCCCTGGCCCCAACTATCCTATTCTCCAGCCAAACTGGAAACCAGTGTTCACCAGACATATTCACTTTCACACTTCCATGTCTTTTCTTGACCTATTTTCTTTACCTGATATCCCCTTCTCCCTGTTTAACCTGTTGCAATCATGCTTTTCATTAAAATCCAACTCAAATAGCACCTCTCCAGGGAAGTCTTGTGTAATGTCACCTAATGGAGGAATTGCATTAACATTGTTTGAATACACACCTGTCTTTTCCATTAGAGAGCAAACTTCTTAATTTTACCAACTTTCATATGACCATATAGAGCCTTCCCATGGGCCTTACAAACACATGTTCAATATATATTTATATACAGCTTGAATAAGTGAATACCTTGAATGAGATGAGTCTTTGCTGGTGGAAGGTCTCGTTTTGCTGACTTGCTTCCCCGTCCTTTCCCATCATTTTGCTGTTCCTGTGCTTCTCTGGGATCACCTGGATTTGTTCGCATGTCAGCAACTTGTCTTCCATCCAATACTTCTCTCCCCTTGTAGTTGCCTCCTTTTCTGTCTGATGATCTCTCTGTTCTTCCTTCTGCAGAAGGGAGTTTTGGCACCATTACAGGTCGTACCTCCAGCTGTGCCTTGGATTGTACTGTGGGTGACTTTATAGCAGGTGGTGGCACTGGAGGAGGTGGAAGGTCTACAAAGAAATATTTAAAATATTGTAAAAGTCCATTTATAAATTGTCAAATATTAAGATTATCATTGGAGTGACATTCAACTGCATGATACTAATAACGTAAGTGAACTAGAAAAATTGAAGGCAACCAAAAAATAAGAAATGCAACAATTTCAATCAACTCCCTTTGTTATCTAGCACATTACTATTGAATCATAGAGCGGTGACTTGGAGATTATTTAGCTTTGGGATAGCTAATACTGGCATATGTGCTGTCACTTCCCCTCTCCCAACCATGGCAGACCTTGCTAATTGATTTCAGTATAATGTTACTGACTGCAGACACATTTAGACAACTACTTCAAAGTGATTGAGGCTGGTACTTGAGTTGAGACTTATTTACCATCCCTTATCTGGTCTAAACCCTTTCTCATTTTTCAGATGAGATATATCAAGAACACAGACCTTAAGTTATTTCCCAAATCTCAAAGTTAGATATAATAAGAACACGTACTAAGGCCCTTAGTTTTCTAATTTCTAGATGAGTGTTCTTTATATTACATCAATCTATTGCATGTCTATATTCCACCATTAATTGATGGAATCTCTCTACTCTGTGTATATACCCAGTTTTTGAACCAGATAATCACTGGCATAAATATATGTCAATTTCTTATATTTCATATATCTTCATAAAATATGTTCATATATATGTATATATGTTATATATCATATAGTATACATTAAATATTCTATAAGATCATACATAATCTGACTTCAGTTTTTCAGTTCAATTTTAGAAAGTCAACTGGAGGGAGACTTTGTAGTATCCAGACAGAGAGGTCCAGAAAGTAGTTGTATATAAAATATGAATATCAAGAGAGGTCAAAATAGAGAATTGAGAATTATCAACATAGTTATATGTTTTAGTCTTATCTTTAGAAATGTTAATATTTTCACATTTGATGAGTAATATCTGATAAAGTAAATCAACTGAAAAGCATTTATAAAATATTTGTTAATTTCTTAGTATTATAACATTAACCTTAAGATTTTTTTTTTTTTTTTTTTTTTTTTTTTTAGTTACTGGGACCAGGGATTGAATCCAGACCTCATATGTGGGAAGCAGCACACTCAACCATTGGGCCACATCAACTCCCCTAACCTTAAGATTTTAAAGAAATAGATAATCACTCGGTAAAAAAAAATACAAAAGTAGCTAAAGGTTTAAACTGGAAACCACAACCCTTCAAATATTTCCCACCTCCATGCCAAAACCTCAATATTGATTATTCGAGGTAATCAGTTTGTATAGTTTCCTATATATCATCCCAGAATATTTTATGCACACAAAGCAGGGCTGCCAATTCACATAATTTCAAAGAACACCATTCACATCAACTACTATAAAATTGGCCATACCTTGGATTGTCTGCAGTGCTTGCCTGCCCAGCCATATGTGGTCACTTGATAAAAAGTACCATGCACACATATGATCCTTTTTTATTAACATAAATGGGATTTTTAACTTGGTGTAGTTGTATACATATTTTTAAAAGTGCATATGGATCTACCTCTTTAAAAAGGTTACATAATGTTCTGTTTTATGGATATATGGTTATTTACTTACATAGTCCATACTGAGGAATATGGAGGTTTCCAGATTATTTTGCTATTATTGACAATGATTCACTGACTATCATTTACATATACCAAAATGGGAAATTGTATCTTGGAACTTCTTACTACAATTGAAGGTTAAAGGTCCTAGGAAGCCCCAGTTTTAACCTAGTGTTGATCATACATATATATCACTAGTAAGTAAATATATACACCTTAAAAATATGTTTGTGATTTAGTTTTTCTAAATTGAGATACTCACAAACAATAAATTCACCCATTTTAAGTATTCAATTCAGTGGTTTTTATTTTACTCACCAGGTTGTTCAACCATTACCACTAACTACTTCCAGGACATTTTCATTACTCCATTTGCGGTCACTACCCAACCTTCTCCCCCAAGTCCAGGGCAATCATTCACCAATCTACTTTCTGACTCTACAGATTTATTTTCCTATACTGGACATTTCATATAAATGGAATCACACTATATATGGCCTTTTGTGCCTTACTTTTTATCACTTTCACTCTTACATATTTTAATAAAGAATATATTCTTTTCTGTTCCATAAACAGCTATACATTTTTTTGTGAAACTTGTTTCAAAAATTGAAACTTAAGTTCAAAATTAAGGAATGTGAGTCCATTGTATTGGCCTTTGAAAGTCATAATTATTATAAAAGCCACAAAATAGTCAAACTTTTACTTGCATTTTTGTTAGTTTTTATGACTCACTGTATTCTAGTTTCATAGTGTTAAAATGCCTCAACACTAACTAAAATGGTGGTCAAAATCATAGCCAACAGCACTGATTTTGCCCTGATCCCACAAAATCAAAAATCTTTTTTTCTTATGATATAGATTGTCATTCTCACTTGTGCATGCTTTTCCTCTTTTGTCAACGACTTTGATGGATTTAAAAAATATATAGTACTTAAAACGAGTACTATCTGGAGAGTCCTCCCCTATCTGCTACTTGTTCATTAAAGACATTCAAAGGGAGAGTTTGAGGACAAACTATATTGAGTGGGTTAAAGCCAAGAGACCAGGGCCAAGTTCAGACTAAGCCTGAGACTGGTAAGAAGAGGAGCCTACCTGGAAGCAGAAGAAGTAAATGACTACACTTCATTAAATGACTGCACTACCCACTTGCTGTAAACTTTGTAAACTTGAATGGGATTGTAAACACAGACTATCAGGAAAGTGATAATTGCCACTATCATCAAATCCCAACATGTCTATGCTTATCAGGAATCAAAGCCGATGACTGCCACTATCATAAAATCATACAGGTCTGGGAAATATATGATTCTCTCGACAAGTTATTACCTTATGTTTTAATAGCTGCTATCTGTAACAAGTAGAAAGGAAGAGAACCTAAAACCTAACGGTAATTTTAAGAGTTCAAACTTCATGTATATAATTGTCACAGTATCTAATTGCCAATTAGAGGGAAATACTGGAAGGTTTGATTCTCAAATAAACACATTGTCAAATAAATTCTTTTTTAGGTATTATAAAATAATTACCAAATCAAGCTAGGGATTATTGTAGTATAAATAAATTTATATTTCATATAGTGGTAACTGATGTTTCATTCATTCCACTAATAGCTCAAAGTAGATTTAACAAATGAATGATGGACCTATTACATACATACATACATATATATATATATATATATATATATATATATATATATGTAAACTCAGTCTTTATATAATCATATAAATAACCATGCTTGTATACATTTTCTAAATCACAGTATAATGCATATGAATTACTTCATAAGAGTATGTGCATGTGGACAATTCTGCTGATATTACCTTGCTATGGAGATCCAGCACTGTATTTACTTAAATGCTTAAAGTCCCAAGACCTTGTAATTAATGATAAATCAAGTCAAAATAGCATCATTCCAAAGAGGTTGGTGAATTTATAATTTATTAAAAGTAGGGCTAGAGAAATAATGTAGATTTGGTTTTTAAATCAAGTATGTTAATGCATCAGAAAGGGTTGAAAAGAGGGGGTGGGAAGAATCTATTAGAAGGTCCTAGAAATGCACTTATGCTTGGCTTTAGCTCTATAAGACTCCAAATGATAAATATTCATGTATTTTAATCCTACCCTTCATTTGAGTTACACTTGCAGGCTGCAAATAATTTAAAAAATTAAAAATTTGATTTTGCCTGTCAGTGTGACAATAGCATGCTGCATGCTGCTTTGCACCAAATATTCCCTGAGTGTTTCTGAGAGCTAATATTTACTCATAAAAGCAAGGCATGGCCAAGTGTCTTGGATTAAGGGCTGACTGACAAGCATCATTGCGAATTACTCTTTATCAGTTTAGACAAATCCACCCTTTCATCCTTCTTTATACAGTCTACAAAAAATCTGCAAAAAAATTCATAATTTGAACAAAATTTACAAAGTAAAGACACTACAAACTCAAGACTAATATACCACATTCTGATCATAATTCACATAATACAGTGACAATAATCAAACTCACCAATCAAATCATAGTTAATAAATTTTACTCATTAAAAAGTAAAAACCTCCATGATTTACTAATATGTGTAAAAATCTCCATGATTTACTGATATGTTTAATTCATATATTAACAATTGGCAGCTCTTTGAATTCTTTTCCTCACTTTCTCTATTTTTTTTTTTTTTTTTTAGTAAGCTGTACAAATTATTTCTGCCATTGAGCTTCTTTGTGAAAGGTCTGTGTATGTTTATTAAAAAATGCAGTGTAGTTGGGGAGCGGGTGTAACTCAGGCAGTGTGGTAAAAAATAATTTCTGGGAAAATGACTTTTATTCCCATGACATAACCACTGCTAACAAGAAAATATGCATTTCTTTTATTTCAGACATTAAGAATTGTCTGCATTTATGTGATTTCTATTAACTAATATGCATTGCTGGATATATAAAAATAACAAATAGCATTGTTTTTCTTCTCTTTTACCAAACAGGAAGCAAGCAGAACTAAGTTCAAGACTTGATAGTACAAAAAGCATAACTTAAAGACAGATGGCTATTAAAATACTGAAAGGAAGTCAAAGCTATAATTTTTTAAAAGCAGATTTAGTCATTTCTGTTTTATCAATTTTTATGATAAATAATAATAATAAATAGAGGAAATAATTCTTGGCTTCTCTATTACAGCATGTACTCTGATAATTTGCATGTTCAGTTTTTTGAAATGAGCAATTAGAAAACTGAATAATATTTCAAATTATCTATCTGACTTTACAAACATTTTAGTATATTCCTTTGGTATTTCTGAAATTAATAAAATAACTTGGGTGTGTCATCATTCAGTCTGATAGTTATTATTCAGGGATTAGTTAGAATTTATATTTAATTATTAACAACATTGAAATAAGGACTGCAGAATGTGGGACAATAAATTCAGATCACAATTATCAAGCATGTGAGGCTATGCTGTTTAACTTGGCATATTTATATTATTTAAAGCATTTTTCAAAAGCTTCACTCAATGTCAGAATCCCCTTAAAACAAGTATAAATTAAAAGAGGAAAGATATACACAAAGCCCTAGGTCAGATATTCTTCCTTACGTATTCAGTCTAGATGTGTTTACATCGAGGTTTGAATGTTTGGACAGTTTTTCAGTTATGAGCACTCTCTACCAGACAATAAAAACTGATAAAATATCTAGAAAACTTGTAAAATGCCATTACAGGGATCCCATACATGTAAAATTGCCAGTAGTTTTGGGATTTACACCTAGTGTTTGCCCTTTCACAGAAGCAAACATGCAGAAAGCCACTGTAATAACCCTTCAAAATCAGATAATATTCTGACAGCTCAGTTTCACTGACAAAAGAGTCCTGGGCAGAAGCCAGGAGGCCCAGGTGTGCCATGTCAGCTGTGTCATGCCCATATTTAATGTACTCTAATATCGGATAGATGCTAGTGAGAGAAAATACTCAGAATAAAGTACAGATAATAGCATGGACAGCTACTCATTGCAAAATCACTTGTGCTCATCATGCTGTGAGCTTTGTATTAAATTTTTCTGTCAAGTGGCAGGAATCACAGGGAGAAGTGCCTCAGAAAACCCTCCCTATAACCTGGACTAAGGATCTATAATATTAGGCTTTCATATGATAATGGCAAATGATGCCCTTTTGAAAAATTGCTGTCTGCTAATGAAAGTCCTAATTAGATTTTGGTCCAGCGGACCAGTAGGTGGGGAAGGACACTTGTGACACCTATCTTCCTCCACCTCTTTAGCAAATTTAGCAAACTTGGCAGGATGGGTGAGTCTGAGAGAATTTATCTTACATGCATTTCCAACAAAGCCCTTGGAGTTGTTTTATAAAACGTGGAGGTGGTGGTTTAATAAATCCTGGGCCACCTGAGGCATTTTCATTAAAGGCTTCTCTAGACAACATCACAACGTTTGCCCTATCCTCCTATTCTCTCTTAAGAATACAGGCATTCCCTCTTCCGTGAGAGTCGATATTGTAAGTGAAGGCATGAAGGAAGATGACTCGACTTGCCATTTAGTGCACGGAATAATTGTTTGTAGCACCACTATCGTGAGAACTAATATTCAAACACATCTATTTGAATGCGAAATTGTGCAGGAAAAAAATGGGGACAATTTGGAGGATGTATCAGCAAATCTGATAAAGGGTAATCCTATGTCAGTATTTCAAAATAATTTCTATTTGTTTGAAACTCTAAGATAGCCTTTCAAAAAATATCAAAAGTATGCATTGTTTTAGTTTTTTAAATACTCAGCCTATTAAAAAAGAGCAATGACTAGAGATTCTTGGCAAGATATGGACATTGATCACTACTAGAAGAGCTGTGTGGCTCATTGCAATGAATTTTAATATAATTTTTAATGTCAGTGGACGCATTTTCTAGTCATAGAGAGCCAGGGTGATAGGCAAGATTCATAGGCGTGTTTATCCGTTTCAATGGACTTACCATCTGTGTAGGCTTCTCTGCGCAGATGTCCTGGCTGGTGTTTTTGTTTCTTGGATGGCCGGACCTTCTGCATAACAGCCGCACTCACGTTGCTGTCCGTGGATACCGGACTTGCAGGTCTAGGGCACTGGGATGCGTGAAAGTGTCGTCGGCCTGAGGGAAAAAATCAGAGCCAAACTTATCAGTGAATTTTAATTACAATAGGAACAACAAAACAAAACATTAAAGCTAGAAACAGGCCTAAGTAAAGAAAATGCTTAACAAAAATATTCTACCAAATAATAGCCTTTTTGTCACTGTGCTTGAGCTACCCACTGGGAAAAATCCCCTAAAAGCATTTTCAGATTTTTTTTTTTTTTTTCCCTTTTTAATCACAGTACTTTTAGTCAGTTAACATTCATGGTATCTATTTATTAGAGAGGAACATTCCAGTCCTTTTCACAACCAGCTTCACTAAAATGTTATTCTTAAACAAAAATATGAATTAACTATTTGCCTCATATATTTGTTAATTGAATGTCTGTTGCTTTCTCAAGAGGAATAGCCATGAAATATTTAAGAAATTCATGTTCTAAGAATGAACAGGACTAATTACATTCTTTATTTTAATTAAATATATATTTATGCTATTCTTTGAAGGCAGGATTCTAATAACTTAATACAGTCTCAGGTATTTTCTGTTGAGGTCACCTGAAATTAATCTAGCTCACATATTTAAGCCTGCTAAAAACTGGTTACACGCCTTCTCCATAACAAGATATTTACTTGCTAGTTCTGGACACTTAAGGTGACTTCTCCAGAGACTTTGTGGTTTTTGGTGGAGGCAGAGGTGATTGTTTCTGGAGGGACCATATTTCCAGGTGCTAGTGGTAACTGGATTTACTAATAAGATAAGGTGCATTTCAGTGCTCTCAGGAATCCTCTGGCTGACTTACACAGATGTTGAATTAAAACAAGCATCACTTATTTTAGTCCATAAAGGCAATGAAGATCTACTGGGCCTATGCTTGACCTTTACTGCCTTGGTTTCTAGAAATTCCAAAGTCACCAACCCAGAACTTCATTGTTGTACCACAAGAAACTTCAAACAGACCTAGACAACATGTCTTCTGGCTATAAACAGAAGAAAGCCATATATGGCGATGAAATCAATATATTTAAAGATGCTAACTGAAGCATATTAAGTAATAGACATTAATGAGAAGCAATGAGATTATTCATTCATTTTAACTTCAAAGTCACATGATAAACAGCACTCTTCCCTGAAAAGAACATTTAAATAGGGAGAGACCAATGCATGTTTAGTTCATTATATAATTATGAGCCAAACAAACCAGAAGTGCCACTAAATTACAATGCAATAAAATATTAAACCAAACTCTCTTTAGCTGTGATGCAGACTATTACAATTAAAGTTACAAATCCATGAAAACAGAATTAGGGCTGAGACTAGACCCATTCATTCTACTGTGTGAGGCCATCCAATTCTCATAGACCCTGAGGCACAAGGTCCTTTACAGATGAATTTCAACTTTATTTCTATGTTTCTTTGATTTAATGAACTGAAACACATCCTTAATGAAATCTAAAAGAAGTAGTTTGAGATGCTTAATTTCACTTAACATTTTTTACAGAGGAATTTCAAAAGGAGAAAAAAGTCTAAGTTCAAAATTAGATATTATTTACTGAGAAAGCTATTTAGGTTTTTGGATTTATTATATTAAAGCTAGCAGTTCTCAAAAAAGGGAATATGGTTGAATTTCATTAAATATATGTCTGGCTGAAATAAATATATATTCTACAATAATAGATTGAGAGACATTAGACATTTTTTTCCTGTAACACATTCTTATCAAATAACATATAGAAATGACTTTATTCATTATGTGAATTCATGATATTTTCTCTGAATTGATTCTATATGAATCAAAAATAATGGTCAATCCAATATCTGAGGAGAACATGTAAAACCATCAGCGCAATAGTTACCAAACAAAAAAAAAAAGTACCAATTATTGATTTGTTGTTACAACTTTTTTTTTCTTTCTCTAAAATGTCTCTTCCTTTTGATGACCACATTATTTTACTCTACTTTTTATACATTCTTGGCTAACAGAAAAGTACACATGCACAATCTTTATATGTATATAACTATTTGTGTATATATGTATATGCATATATTATATTCATTCTACAGAAACAGAAATCATGTGTTAAATGTGTGATTTAATTTTAATTTTTTCTCTTTCTCATACTATTCACTTTCCAAGCAGAGTTCAGAGAAGGAGATAAGTAAACATAGGTTAAAATGTGAGGATAACTATACAGTTATTGAAAATGGACTGCCGGCAATGAAAAGGGAAAATACATAGAAAAACTGTATAAGCATTTGTTTTAACTTGCTCTCCAAATTATTAGATTAAAAATGCCTACTTAGGTATGGAACACTTATGTTTGAAAATATATGCATATCACAAACATCTTTAGATCTTCCCAATTAAACTGAATGAATATTCTAATTTTGGAGGGCGTAAAGAGAATGGAATTTGAAGAGAAATAGCTCATTTTCTAATGGTTGAGTGCCTCATCTGGATATTTATCTATATTTTCTAGAGAATTTTAAATTAAATGGGATGAGAGAACAACCACAATAAATTTTATTTTGGTGACTTTCTATTCATTTTTACTGTATCTATACTAGTCTTTCAATAACACAAACCTCATTTAATGGACTGTATGCATAAGTGAAGAAATTCTATCAGTTTAGGTTCAAAAGGTATCTTTGCTATGAGTAGTCTGAAAATGAAGACTTCCAGGTAGATTCCTACCACTCACATCACATAGGATAAGTAAGAGGTTTATAAAGGGTCAAGAACCAGGGAATAATCAAGTAATGTCATATTTTTCATTGGGAGTAAAAACAAAGACAGATATAATAGTTGAATTACATATAGGACACAAGATAAGAGACACAAGACTAACATATACACAAGAAAACCAGTTTCCCTTGGCAGCTTGGTTAAGTGTACGACTTACCAGCAGCATCCTGCATTTGACGCCGGGCCACCTTCAGACCAGCATACTCTGCTGCTGCTGCCACTGCTTGGGCAAAATCGGCATCAGTGAAAAAGGAGCCATCAGAAGAACTGACACTGGAGCGTCCACTTGAAATGTTGTCTTCCTCTGAGGCTGAGCCCCAGCCATTGATCATGGACCCAGTGACAGAGCTCTCTAGGTCCCCAACACTGGAGGCAGGGGTCTGCTCAAGCCCGCGTAACAAAAGCCTTCTGGTTTGCATCTTGGCTACTTCGATGTCGGCTTCATCTTCTTCCTCTTCTGGTGCATCTGTATCCATATCTGAGACGAGGGGTCCTGATATGTACCCATATGTGTGTGGTGGGGAAATAGGCCGTGGTGGTGGAGGAGGGCTCACAGGCTGCCGTCTGCGTGAAGACAAATAAGGAGGTAGGGCTCAGCTCATTATTTATGACATAACTCAAAATTAACCAAGAAAAACTGCAAGCAGATTGAATCCATCTTTGCTTCTGTTAGGCTAAATTGTTTGGTAAATCAACTGGAAATGGGAGTATGCTTTATTTTATATTTTGAGTTATAAGAAATTTATCTCAAAACTAAAGGCTATCCTATGCTACTTTTTGATTCAAGTTTAATAAAAACATACTCAGTTATCTATAAATCTCCTTATATTTTATCATTTGTATTATGGTTGGTTCAAATAAGAAAGGCAATTATTTTTGGAAGCCTGTATCTATGCATTCATCCAAAAGAGTTTTGAATATTATTGATAGGTTATCATTCCCAAAGACAACAGACATAGGTTCTATAACAGAATGCTCCATAAATGTATGATTTTTTCCCCTTTTCCATCATTGCCATTCCCACCATTCTAAGCAAAAGGAGTAATTTGTCTGAATTAAGAACAGGATTTCATAGGGTTATACTTTCAGGATATGACACAATTTCCTTCAAACTTTATTCTATTAACAAAGGAATATAGTAGCCATCAGAAACTTATCTCTGAATTAGTTACTTAAGAGTTTCACTAAAGGTTATGAGCTATTTTTTTATTATTATTCCACTTATCTGCTTAACAAGATGTTTAAACATATTTTTCTTAATGTCCTGGAATTAGTTAAGACCCAAAACTGAGAGCAAAATGAATCAGTATCCCACAATCTAAGTTCACAGAGCTACCTATCCACTGACTTAGAGAACACCAGTTAAGAGCAGTCTTTCCACGAACACCACCCAACACCACTACCCACAGTAAATATAAGATGATTGAGAAGGTAGAGGGCATTGATTTTAGTGGAAAGCAAGATTTATGGAATAAGTTATTCCCAAGGGAGGAGAATGCCAAGAGAAAATCTCCTAAATTTAAAGAGCGCATGAGAAAAAGGAAGATAAACTGTGTTTTCTAGTGGGCAGGCCATTTAGTCCAAGGATTGCTGACCAGTCCCAATTCCCAGTGAATAAGGTTAAAGAGATACAGTGATGAAATGCAAAACATCAATTAAAAAAAAAAAAAAAAAAAAAAAAAGAATGGCTTGAAGAGGGTCTAACACTTGGAAAGGAACATGACAACTCCTCGTTAATTTCACCTGGGGGTGAAAGTGAAAGGTGATTTATTCCACACAAGTTCCCCAACCTGAGCACCAATCTTGAACAGTAGATGAGAGTACAGTCTAGAGTCTTTTTTGGACCTCCACAGCTTGGGTGGTAGGAGAGATATACCATGAATGTCACCGGCCTGGAGTCCACCTGATGATGTGGTTAATTCTTTGAAGGACTACAAATGCCTAAAGATGCTGCCCAGGAGTGAAGTGAGGTCTTCCTCAGTGGAGTAAATTGGAGCCAATCCCTAATCCCTCCTTCCTCCCCACAACATCCACAGAGTAAGACAGTGAGATAAATTTGTCATTTGGGATAACCAAGGAGAAGACTGGATCCTTATTCATTTTGCCCATTTTTGTTCACGCTTCCCTGCCTCAACACCTGGGAGAATACATCAGGAGGAGGGAGGCGGTTAAAAGCAGAACACGCCTTACTCTATAATTACAGACAAGTGTAATCTGCTCAGGACACCTGAGAATCCAAGACTAAGGTTTTCAAATTAAGGGAACTAGGACTTAAATTAAAAGCAGGAAAATAAAGCAAACTTAAGGACATATTGTACCAAAGGAAAGGCAAGTTCAACATAGCAGTTTTGGGGGCAGGGTTGGCAGTTGTTCCAGGGGACAAAATTATTCCAATGAATTAAAATACTTTAATAAACCTCTTTTATTAACATAAGTGAGAGCATTAAAAATAAGTGATTATAAAAATATAACTAATTTACTGAGTGCCTACTTTGTAACTAAACACACTTTACAATATTTACACCTTTGATTCTCACCCACAACTTTCTGAGGTGAAGTTTTGCTTCTCATTTTCAGAGTAATTAGGCACCTTGCTGAAGTTACCACAACTAATATGTATCAAATCCTGAATTTAATCCCAAATTTTACTTCAAAGGTCATGATCAACCTTCTCTAAAGTATATTATGTATTTCTTAAATTTAACACATTATTTTTCATTTCTGAGTGATTTTTAATGCATGTGTGTGGCACTAGAAAGACTATGAAGATTGTGCCAAAGCTGAAGTTATTTCAGAGATTAAAATGGATAATTGTTTCAATATGGAGTATGCTATACACAAAGGAGGAAAACCATTGTTTAATTTGGAATGCATTAAAATACCACAGTTAAAAGTCAATTTATAGTCTTTTTCAGCATGCACATCCAAAATACCACAAGAAACTTCTTTATAAAGCATGCAAGGACTTTTAAGCACAAGGAGTGCTATTCTGACCATCAATAAAGGGATGAATAACAGCCAGCTACATTATGAAAGGATGCCATCATTGTCATGTTCGGGAAATTCACATTCTGTAGAGTAAAAACGACTTCATGTTAAACAAGGGCTAGTTTTCAACTACCACCAACCCATGCAAGGAAAGTCGGAAAATTTTATTCAAACCATCTGTAATAAGGCAAGCCCAGGGAATGTGTGATAAACATGTACTGTTTGAAATATGTAATATATTCTATTTGAAAACAAAAAGCCATTTCAAGATGCTGCACTCAAGTGGGACACGTTGTAAATGAACCTCAACCCTCCAGATTCCCCCTGAGGGGTTTCAATGTCTTCTGAAATAATGTACAAGTATACGATTGCAAATCACAACACTCGAGGCTCCTGAAAAAATGATGCTTTCATCAACATGTTCAAGAGAAAATGGAACAATGTCACTCATTTATGGAAGCAGGTGTTTATATAGTTCACCACAGAGCATTTTCTAGGCGAAAGACAAGGGGGAAATACGTACCTTTGAGATTTTTTTCTAAAACAGATGTAGCTTCAATACTTTGTATAATTAACCATTATCCATTTTATAAGTAGGCAAGATGTTTAATTTTCTTGTGCCTTCTTACTATCTTTTCCTTCTAGCTATATCAGATTCAGTATGTCTCTATTAATCATATATCAATAAAGTTCCTATTCCATATATGAAATCTAAGTTTTACACTTCAGGGAATTTTTACTAATTATCAATTGCACTAAACTCAATAGTACCAGACATTTTTGAAACAACACATATAAAAACTTATTGTCTTCCCATTTATTATCTGACAAAAGAGAAGATTCCTATTTTGTTGGTCATGTAGTTTACCCGATTTTGGACAGAAATGGAATATCACAGAAGGTCGTTAGAATGTCAAAGTTGCAATTTCTATAGTAACCAAATTCTTAAATATTTACTTAGGTATTTCGCTATTATAAGGGTCTTAGCCCAGTAATTTTTCATTAATACACCCCACTATTTATATATTCCCCTAATCTATAAACATAAAAGTAATACATGTAGTCATTCTTCAGACATTTCCTATTCTACTAGGGTCTGAGACAAAAAAAGATCAGAAGCAACAGGAACTCAGAATGCTTTATACTTTAAGACACGTAAGGATTCAATCTTAAGGCACACGTACTTATTAAAAGCTAAGTATGTATCAGGCCATGGCATGCTATTTTGCAAAGAGGTCCACAACAATACCTCCAATCCCAAATGTGACCCTGCCTCTGAGTGGGCCCTGTGACTGCTTTTACCAACAGAACGTGGTGGAAGTAAGGCTGTGCCAGTGCTGGGGATAGCCCTTAACTGGCTTGGCAACTTCTTCTTCCTGCCTTCTTGGAAGCTAGTTGTCATGTAAGAAGGTCCACCACCCGGAGACCCCCATATTATGAGAAGACAGGGCTATAGAGCAATGCTGTGGAGGACGAGATTCCGTGTGGAGACAGAGCGAGGCCAAGAAGCACTGACATGTCAGACACATGAGTAAAGAAGCCAACTTTAGAAGTGGTACCTCAAACCCAAAGAGCCCAAAAGAAGCCACATCAGTGATGAAAGAAATCCTGACCCATGAAATTGTAAGCAAAATAAAATGGTTGTTTTAGGTTACTAACTGGAGTATTTGTTTGACAGTGATAGAAACAGAAACTCAGGCACTATTATGTAAGGAATTCCACTAAATAAAATAGATATGCCTGAAGGGTATGTAGTCCAATGGAGGAGACAACTAAATATGCAATGATAATTAATTAAGAGCAATGAGAGAGGCTGAATAGGGTGTTAGAGGAACACAGAGAATTGGCTCCTATCCCGTTGCTGGGACATCAGGCAAATATTCCTTGAGTAGGATGAAGAGGATGTACCATTTAATCTTTTTTTTTTTTTTTTTGAGGTACCAGGGCCAGGGATTGAACCTAGGACCTCGTATGTGGGAAGCTGTCACTCAACCACTGAGCCACATCGGCTCCCCTGAATTGGTTACTTCCTCTGTTTGTTTGTTGTTGTTGTGTTTTTTTTTTAAGATTTATTTATTTATTTACTTTTATCCATTTTTGTGTCCATTTGCTGGGCAATTCTCTGCGTCTGTTTCCTGCCCTCTCTTCTCATCTTACTCGTCCTTTCTTCACCGGGATTCGATGCTGGGAAACTCCGATGTGGTAGAGAGGCGTCCTATCACCTGCGCCACCTTAGCTTCCGGTTTTTTGGCACGTCTCATCTTGGTTCTCCCTTGTGTCATTCTCCTGTTATGTCATCATATTGCTGCATGGCTTGGCGGGGCCTGACGGCCCACCCACGCATGGGGCCTAGGGGTCTCACTTGCTCGCGGGGCCTGGTGGCTCGTGTGCCTTCTATATTTTTCCTTTATTTTTACTGGGAGATCTCAGGATTTGAACCCTCCATATGGGAGACAAACGCCCAACCATTTGAGCCACATCTACCCCCCCTGTTTGTTTTTTGTTTTGTTTTATTTTGTTTTTAGGAGGTACCAGGGACCAAACCCGGGATCTCCTATGTGGAAAGCAGGCACTCAACTGCTTGAGCCACATCTGTTCCCGTGCCATTTAATCTTGAGTCTAAAGGATGCATAGGTGTTAGCTCCAGAAAGAGAGAGGAGGATAGGCTGTTCTAGGAAGATAGATAGCTTATGCAAAAACCTAAAGGTGAGCCAGAACACTGGTCACTCCTGGGACTGGAAGAAACTTAAGAGCTAAAGCAACACAGACAGTGAGGAAGGGAATGGAAAAAGATGAGGATGGGCGGTGCCCAGGAGTCAGGCTACAAAGGGCCTTGATTGCCACATGAAGGCATCTTGCCTTTATTTTAAGGGAAATAAGAAGCCATGAGAGATTTTAAGCAATGGAGATATTTGATCAGAGTTTTATTTTAGGAAGATGCCTCTGCTCAGTCTGCAGTAGGGAGATTACATTGAAGAGCACGGCTGGAGGGAACGAGACCACTTAGGGGAACATTACTGTAATGCAGGCGAGAGAAAATGGATGGAAAGTGCCTTTATGGCTAGAGATATGTGTATCACTCTGAGTGACATTTAGGCAGTAATAATCTGAAGGAAAAAGTATGGACATATGAGTCTGAAGCTCTAGAATAAGATCTGTGGAGAACGAGTTATCTATATCTAGTGAGTGCTTAATTAGGTAGGTAAAAGGAGAATGAGAAACAGAATTTATCTACTGACAGAATGGGCCTTCAGAACAAGTGAATGATTTGGGAAGAAGGTTCACTTAAGGATTTAACTAAAAACAGTAATCACAGTATCAAAAAAATAGAAATGTAGAAAATGTCCAGTGTTAGGGAATTGGTTAAATTATGACAGTACACATTTGTTTAATGTGAATGTCTAAACAAGAAGTTATTGACATGGAAAGTACACTGTTGAGTAAAAAGTCAATTAAAAAATAATATTGGCATATTATAAATTCAAACCTAGTGAATATATGTATAGATGAAGAATTGAAAGAATCTTTGCTGAATAATTAGGAAAGATTGTTTCTGACTACATAGCTTATCGGTACTTTTATTGTGTTTATCAGTATTTTCAAAAATGTCTACAGTAAATATGATTATTCCTTCGGTTTCATCATAAAAAAGCAGTATTGGTTCTTTTTAATTAGCTTTGATATACTTCTGATATAATTCTGGTGGTATTTCTAGCAGCGATCCTGGAAGTAAAATTTTTAATACCTTTAAAGACTGAAAATTATACCTTTTAATAAAGGCTGAATATAATCAAACTGGATAATAAGTGCAGGTACCCTTTTCACAAAAATGAATGTGTTTCACAATTATATATGTTGACATCAAGTTTATATGAATATTCATCACTCCAAATTATCCTGTACTATCAGATTCTATTCATAAAATACTTACTGAAGTAAGTACTCTGGAACTCAAAGACATGAGTAAGACATGAGTTCTGCCTTCCAAGAGCTTTTAATTTAAATAGGGAAACAGAGATACAAATAGCAAATGCTAATGTAACATGAAAACTAATTAGTTTGGAAACAGAGATAGGAACAGACCACTTCGAAGAATAAATAGAGAGCTTGGTTCTTTTTTTTTTTCTCCCAGGCAACCAGAGAAAAGCTTCAAAGAGGGTCATTTGAGCAGGATTCGGGAAGATGAGAAGGGCTTGCCAGGCAAGTATATGCATAAGTATATGCAAGATCTCCATGCTGATGAGTTAAAAACAAAATCAGGGAATTTCAAACAGACTCATTAGAAGAGATGGTGTTTGGAGGAGGAAATGGTAAGGAAGTGGTATATAGAGGGGAAAGGATTATGAAAGGTTTTGAATACTTGACCTTGAGCATTGCCTCTGAATAGGGAATAACATTATCAGACTGGTTGTACATAAAGAAAGATAATGGGAGGCACCACTGACAGTGTATAGAAAAAGGGAGAGAGAAGAAAAGTAGAGCCCAAGTAGAGGATATGGCAGCATTTTCAAGGACAGGGATTGAGGACCTGTCCTAGCATTTGTAGGAATAGAAACAAAGGAGCAAAATCAAGAGCTATTTTGCAGTTAGAATTGAATGGACTTGGGGAATAATTCAATTTAGGGAATACTAGGAAGACAAAAGGTAAAATCAAACAGTGGGAAAATTGAGTTGATTTCAAAATGACAAAGGTATTTTTTTGTGTATAGTTTTGCCTATTCCTTTGGCTATTTTAGTTTTAATATGTTGGTCAAATTAATAATGGTTGGTAATTTAAACAAGATCACCAAAAAAAGGATGAGAAGGAGCAATTTTGAAAGGAGATGTGCAAGGACAAAAAATTTGGTTTTGACTGTATGGAGCTGACTAGGTGAAATATCATTGTGGCACTTGGGAAAAAAGGTCTTGGCTGGCTAAATAAATTTGTAAGTCACCATAATATAAGTAATAGTTGAACCCAAGACATAAGGGTGCATAAGTGTAAGGACAATTGGGAGCTAACATTTGTTGAATATTTACCCTGCTTCAGAGATTTTATAGATTTTACCTCATTTGATTCCTGTAACAACTCAAAACATTGTCAACAGTGCAGAAAGCTTAAGTGTGATAGAGTCTGAGAGGTGTTTAGATTTGATCATTAGGAGATTACTTTCTGTAGACAGATGGAAGCAAAATGGTATAAACCAGACGGCAATGGATTGAGGCATGAATGGGAAGTGGAAGGCAGAAATGGTTGAACAACACTAAGAAGTAGATGGAAGGAGAGCATGGTAACTAGAAGGAGAGGCTAAGGAAAGAGAAAGTTTAGAAGTCTTAGAGTCAACAGTGAAAGGAAGGAAGCATTCAACAAAGAGGAAGAGTTTAGAAAGTCAAGATAGACAAAAGTTAACTGATTTTTTTATTTTTTTGAGGAGGGTGGAGAAATGACTTAAAGAACACGAAAGAAGAGGCTGGCCAGGAAGAAGATAATGGGTAATACTTGTAACACTGTAGAGAAATGTGAAGAAATAGATAATTTGAGATAATGAAAGAAGAATGCTGAGGTATATCAGAGCCAATAGACTCTATTTTGGGGGCGAGAAAGGGGACAAAGCAGTAGGCCATTTACTTCAAGTAAGAGTAGCAGAAATGGACCATGACCTAAATAAGGAAAACATATGTCTTAAATGTTCTCAATATTCATGAATCTCCATGGGCTACTATTAAATTTAAATGTATGGCAATCTAACTTTCCCCTTTGTCACTAGGTTCAAGACGTAGAAGCAGGTTTAACTATTCCTTTCTTTCTAGAGAATATGTTTTTAATTTGGTGATAACCTGTTAGTGATAGAAGAGTTATTAAAATATTGCAATTTCCATTTTAACATACAGAATAAGATAAAAAATTTAAGCAGCATGGACAGGCTTTGTATTCACACAAGTATACTGAGGGAAAATCTTCTGAGGCAAATAATGTAATCAGTTTCAAATGACAGAATACAGAAAGTAATATATATGTTATAATGTGTCAGGGGCAATAAAATAGTACAAATAAAATCATCTACAATGAGAGAAGACTTAATAGGATGCAGTAATAGCTTTTATGAGGTAGAAACGACAAGTGAAGTAGTTGACCGTAACAAAAATGTTTTGGTTGGAGATGTACAATATACACAACATATAGGTTAAAAAATAAAAAACACACATACATACATATACTCATTCACATACAATTATTTAGTGTCCTGGACAAAAGGCCTCCAATTTAATATCTCATTTTAAAAAAAGGTATCTGAAGTCAACATAAAATGAATATACCAAACTCATTCTTCTGCTATATTACAGCTGAGATAATAAATCATTATGTGCATTTACTTTAAAAAGATAAGAGAAAATATATTTTCTACAGACTAAAAAAGTGACTTACCCATACATAAGGAAAATTAAAGAACAAAAACACACCATCAATGAAATGTTATAGGATTATATATTTATGACATGTTCTCCATGTGTTTAGGAATGTAATTATCACAGTGGGGTATTAGTGCATCTTATGTAATGGTTGCAAGTTTTCCGGGATCAAGTAATCCAAGGCACTGGTCAATGTTATTCCTTGATACGTTAACTTGCCTAGGCTTACTGTTTGACAATACTGGAAGAAAAGACTCATGTAACATGAGAATTACTTCATGGAATAACATAAATGCTACATATGAATGGAAAATACCTCACTTGTCCAGAAAGAACGCTTGTGACAACATACCTCCTGTCGGGATGGTGCTGCATGTGGCCAATCTCCTCTGGGCAATCCTGTAGCATGGGCTGGAGTTCTTCCTGTGGGGAGGGTGTCAGAGTGGCAGTGGACTGATGACTATAGGACACAGCAGCTGGAGAAGAAGCTGCTCCCCGCACCGGGGGAGTAGGGCCTCGTTCATCTTCCTCCTCTTCGAGTTCATCTTGCTGCAAATACATCCTTGCTGGTGGCATGGGGCATGGCATTT
Source organism: Tolypeutes matacus (assembly GCA_026826555.1). Classification (NCBI taxonomy): domain Eukaryota; kingdom Metazoa; phylum Chordata; class Mammalia; order Cingulata; family Chlamyphoridae; genus Tolypeutes; species Tolypeutes matacus. Next base: position 3,820,858 of record JAKSZT010054524.1, on the reverse strand, counting down.
CTTGGTCATAACTAAAATAAATTATAAGGACACGTGACTCAATTCAGGTTATTCCAATAAACTATTTGTACAGTAAGTGGGATGTCATCTTTGAATTTGTTTTTAAAAGCTGAACGTTGTTCTGGGCCTTGTTTTGGAAAAAAAAATCACTATCACAAAGTTTTGTGAATTACTGCAAATACTATTTTCCTCTGAGAGATCACAACTCACATTACCATGATAGGCTCTGAGAAATCTTGCAGTAAAGAAATCGATTCAACAAAGTTTAACTTCATGCTTCCCAAAGTTATCTGGGATACTCTGTCCCCTCAACTCAACATGTTCTCTAAAGGAAGATTCAGGGATTGTGTTGCACATGACCTGGGGTGAGGGTCTAAACTCTGAGAAAAATTACTCTTGGAAATCATCTAAGAGGAAAATACATTGGAGTTTAACCCAATTAGTCTAAAACAGCCCATTTCCCCTCTGGATTTATAATAAATTACCATTTCTTCAGTTGAGCACAAAAGAAAGTAATTGTCTTGCATTTAGGATGGTTAGTAAAAAAGGCATACTCTTAAACAATAAAAATGCCCTCTGTTCTTCTGCTAGAGCTGTGTGGGAACCAAGATGGATGTGGTGACTATTCATGCCTTTCTCTCTGCTTTTACCCCAGGGCATATGCTTAGTGATTACAATGGCAGTGAGGTGCTGCCTTATATAATTGTGTTTCTGTTATCCCTCTCGTTCCTTCTCCATCACCCGCCTTGTTTATCTCAATTCAGAAGATTTGATGGTCAAATAACAAGATTTCTTTGTAACTTTAACCTTCATAATTCTACTATATCACCTTTTTTTGCACTCTTTTTATTTATTTTGCCATCAAATAGCAATTTGCCCACTCATTCAAACCAGAAACATTGTAGTCATCTTCGACTTATTCATTTCTATTCTACCTCTAAAGTCTCTAAAATCTATTTCCTCCTCTTTATTTTCTCCTCTTTATTTTATTCCTTTCTTTAACTGCAAGTACAATGCAATAACTTTTCAGTTTATCGCCTTTCCTCCTTTTCCATCCTCAAGATATTTCAAAATTACTTTACTATAGTACACATCACTTTCATGTCACTCATTTACTTCAAAATAAAAAATGACTAATTGCCTAAAGAATAAAATATAAACTCTTAAGAAAGACATTGAAGTATCTCCATAATCTGGCTTCCATTTACCTTCCCAGAAGCCTCTCATTCACTACCACGTGTTTCATGCTAATTCCCCAAGAGTACACATTTGCTGACTGAAAATCTTCTCAATGGTCAAGGTTAAGGTCAAAAGCCAACAGATCGGAGAGCAGGTGTAGCTCAGGAGTTGAGCGCCTGCTTCCCATGTGTGAGGTCTGGGGTTCAATCCCTGGTAACTACTTAAAAAGAAAAAGCCAACAGATCATCAGGAAACTTTCTCCATTTTTTTCTTCAGTTAGAATCAGTCCTTCTTTTTGGGGTACAGTTGCAACCCCTGTTGCTTTCTTATTTATATCCACTTTTTAAACTTTAGTCCCTTTTTGTAGACTAAAATAGCAATTAAAATGTTGTATTAATATAGCTTAGAAAACAAATATTTAAAAACGTATTTTTGCAAAGAATGTTTATTTAAAAATACAATATAGAAGCATGAAAATAGAAGCATGAAGGCTTTGCATCAGATATAGTTGGAACTGTAAAAATTTGATTTTTTGTGGAGAATAAAAAAAGAATGCCTTTGTTTCTACACGAGTCACTGAAAAGACTGTTTTCTGGTAGATTTTGTGTTAATTTTTTGTTAATTTTTATGCCATGTGATACCTTCAATGATATACCTTCATTGATCATACTAGGGAAGCAGCTGTTTTGTTTTGCTTTGGAGGTCCCAAGTCCAGTTCTACAGATTCTGGAATTAGGGAGACGCACACTAACTTTCTAATTGCTGTCTTGTGAATTATTTAAACTTCTTAAATCCTATGAAAAACAATTCAATAAAATTTAAATTCCTTCAAATAGTTTTCAGCATAATGTGGTTATATCAGTGCAAAGAGTTTTCAGGATACTGCAGTTATATGTTACAACATATCATGGTATAAATCCACATAATTGTTTTATGCAAATTCAAGGTGAAATTCTGATATCTGAAAACCCCCAGGTGAAATTTTTTCTTTTTCCAAGGAGTCACAGTCACTTGCAGAATCTTAGTTCCCAAAGAAGCTTCCAAGGCATGAAGTCCCTTTTTTTGCCAGCACCTAGTGTGGTTTTTCAGTCTTGCTGACCTCTCAACACCGTTTTATTGAAAGAACAACTATTTATGGAATTTAGGAATGAGTGTCCCTTGGGTGATCTAGTTTAACTACTTACTACAGGTTTATGAAATAGTATCAGCCACTTAACATCTGTTCTGAGATCCCTCTTACCTTTCATCTACAGAAACACTGTATTCTTCACTATTGCTGTGTGGAGGAGGGTGCGCCGGGGGAGGAGGGAGCAGGTCTGCCCAGTTCATGCCACCCTGCTTTGGTACTTTGGGTGTTCGTGCCCCTTTCTTGTGTCCTTGGCTCCCTTGAAAAGAAGTGAAATGCAAGTCTGTTATTTCTGGACTTTGAACTTCTTCTGTTTTTCACAGGTTAATTATTTTCTGTAAATACAATCTTATAATTCATATACATATAAGTGAACAAATACTTTTCTTCATTAATTTTAAACAGAGCTTTGTATAATAGAAGAAGATGCAAAGTTCCCCAAGTTTAACTGCTAGTAAACAGCAAAAAAGCAATAAGCGTTAAATGAATTCTACAAGTCCTATCATTACTAGTGATCTTCCTACAGCAATTAATTGCATTATGGATTATCATCTAAAACAAATGAGCTGTAGGCATATTTTCTGGAATGCCTTTCTATTATTTAATTGCTGGAACCTAAAATACAGTATGATACAGATATGATCTATTAGAGTTCCACTGTTGCATTAAATCACTGAATATATATAATTTGTACTTTTCCAGGGAAATGTTTTAGGAACAATGAAATTACTAGTTTTCATCAGGAAGGCAGGTGCAGATGAAAACAATTGCTCAAAGAACCAATATAACTAACAACAAAAGAAACAGAAAAGTGATTTTTAAAAGAGGACAGAAGTGTTTTTTCAGCAACTGTTTCTGTAAAATTATGGCTTATGGTAGAATGACGTTGAACAGTCTCAGTAGTCTGAAATAGCAATAATTTATTCAAGCGCTCCAGTGTTTTGATTTTAAATTTGGCACATTCTTTAAACACAGGTAGCTATAGATTTTAGCATATTTATTTTAAAATAACTTTGGGTCAAAAGATATGTTGGGATAAAATCATCTCTATCTCCCCCCGCGCCGCCATCAAAATAATACATTTTAGATTTATGTGTAATTATAAACAATGAATCTATAGTCATTTTTCACATATGATCGTTACTGTCAGGGTATTATCTTGGTCCCTTTTCTCTTTTCTTTTTTTGGGTAACCTATCTGAAACAGCTCCAAGTTACATGGTGCATTAAAACAGGTTTTAGCATATTCAATGAGCCTAATATTTTAAGTCATTTGGGAGACTTTGCAGTCAAATGGCTGGGTTTGTTAAGCCAGATGTTCTTGCACTGGTATGTTACTACGTAAAGTGTGGGCTGAGGGAGAGGCTGTTATTAATAAATTATGACTGTCAGCCCTCTGTGCTTGTGTGTCTCCATTCTCTATTTCCCCCTCAGCTGTCCTGTATGCGGATGACTGTGCACATTAAGTGGGGCCGACAACACTCAGCACCTTTCTTCCTCTGAGAGCCTGGCACACATCTACTATGAAAGCCCATCAGTCCTGACCAGGTCTGACTTCCCCACTCTCTGCTAGACCTCATTTTCTTGTGTCCACTTCTCACCTAATGACCACTGGATTCCACATCTCTATATGCTTTTACAAATATTCACAGAATATCAAATGATACACAGCAGCAGATCATAAGAAAGCAGGTATCTAAGTTGAGGAATGGAGAAGGTCAATGGAATATTAATGACCAAGAATTCCGTTTTCTTTTTTTTTTTCATTCAGATATTTTCTCTATAAGTGACTAAGGTTCAAAGGTCAAATGACATGAGATATGCAATGTTAAAATATTCTGTATACTTTTCCCAACAGGGGAACCTTGACAATTTTCTCTTAACTCCATGTTTGCTTAATTGAAAAAAAGAAGAAAAAAAAATCATTGAAAAAGGTTTTAATTGTAAGAGAAAAAAAAATCAAACAACATATTACAGAATCAGAGTGGATATAAAAAGGTGAAAGGCCATTTCTAAACTTCTTGACATCTAAGTAGGCACAGTTTCAATCTAGGATGAAACGCAGGCTAGAAATGCTAAGCCAACAGGCTAAGAGAAAACGGTAAAATGCAAACACCATATTCATTACAGAAGAGGGGGAGAAGACAGTTTGTGGAAAGCACCTAGCAACAATTTGCTAGCCGAAAAAATTAGATCAACTGGAATCCAGCTGGTGGGAGGTACCATGTTCTGCCCTCTCCTGGAGAAACACACTAGAGTCAAGATCAATAGGTTTTGTTCTCACTGTGGTGTGACTTGCCACATGTTTAGTTTTAATAATGAACTGCCTTTAATTAGGAAAACAGGACTTAAGTACCAGCAAGCTCCCATCTGTAGCCCTAATCAGCAAAGCAGCTGGCAAGCAGCTGCAGCAGCATGGAGACCTCAGGGAAGAGGCCTCAGGGTGGCTTCTGAGGCACTCAGAGACTGAAGTTGGGAGGTTGCTTTATGAGGTTTTAGAGCCAGAACTGAGAGATGGTAGAGAGATTATAAACTGAGACAGGTTCCTAGTAGATCTAGATCTCATATTATTGTTAGGCTTTCAACTCAGCTCTAGTGAACTCAAACTGAAGGTGTTTTTATAGCCTACTTTCAAATGGTCACATATTTAGTAGATTAGCTATATGTGCAACATTTTCAGTTGTGTTTTGGCCTAGGGAGAAAAAAAGAAGTTTAAACTGCCTTTGAAGATTAGTCTGTGCTCTGACTACACTAAAGCTCATTAACAAGGAGGAACTTGGGATGTTCAGACTGCATTATGAAATAGGACATAAAAAGTTTAGTGGGTGGAAAGTCCTACAAATTGAAGAGATGTGGTCTCTTATCACTTAAAGACCCATGCTTGGAGATTCAAATTATATAAAGTTATTAGACATGACACATAGGTATATCAGTTCATTAGCACTCAATTGTCATCTTGGGAGATACCATCATTTCAAAGGAGAGGCTGCCTTTCCCTTTGGTTTCCCTTACTTACCAGATGTACTACTGCCCCGGTCTGAACTGTTGTAGGATCCTCCTGTGTTCTGGTCATATGATTGGTTGTATGGGATAGTTGGAGTAATGGTATCATTTGCTCGATAATCTAGACATTGCAGATAGAAAAAAAAAAAAAATTAAAAATTTGTTATCTCTTTGTGAATTTCTCTTGGTCTATTTTTCTGAGTAACCGAAGAAACTAATTGGATCATTTATTTGCCTTGTTTTTTCTTTCATTTTTATAATCAGATTGTCAAGATATGAAAAGGCTGATATTCCAAATGGATATAAATATATGCCTATATAATAAGAGAATAGATAGGAACACTGATTCTAACCCTTATCACTTCTGTCTTTTTCTCCTAATGAACAACTCTGTAAACACTGGGATTTTTCTTCCCTTTCAGGTGTGCTTGTGCTTACAATACCAATTAAAAGCATATATTCCCAGGACTTTTATTCTGTTTGAAAAACTTATGAGGGCCAGTTTTTCTCTTTAAAATACTTTAAATTAGCTAAGATAAAAATCAGATTTGCTTGACTTCTTAACTTTAAAAATACAGTGACAAAATCTTTTAATAAGAAATCAGAAAAATATCATGTCTGTACATCATAAAAACGAAATAGAATAAAAATAAAATTGAAACCAGATAGCAAAATTGTACCTATTTCAAAAACACATTCATGATAAGGAAACAAAGTATCTCAATCAGCCACAGACATACCTCTAATAATTTAAGCAAAGGTGAAAATCCAAATGGTAAACATCACTAGAATATATTCATTAATAATCTGTGAGTCTAGTTGCACTCCAGGGTCTTTATTATGTACTGACATACCAAGTCTGCTTACAAGCAGTATAAACAATAAATCAGAGTTCCAAAATATTTGTACAGAGCACTGCCATAGATTTCCAAAGTCCACAGTAAAACCATATACTGTGAAGGAATGTTGTAACAATAGTTTGAATTCCAACTGTAAACTCCATGATTGTAAAACTGTCTTATTCATCTTTGTTGGCCTTTGTTGTAAACTTGTACAGGAGTTTTAATAAATATTTATTGAGTTGGGTTATTATAAAAATCAAATGTTTTCTTAAACTTGGAAAAAGGCTAGATGACTTTATTATTAACTTCTACCATATAACTTTAAATCAAATGAAATTTTTTTCTACATTTATCTTTTTGCAATCTTCAAATGTTTGAACTTAGTAAGTTTTACTTTTTAAGAAAATCATCCCAACTCAAGCCTAAAGAAAATAAATCTAAGTACCTAATTGCCTAAAATGAACTATATACTTTATCTAAACACTTGTACAAAATGGCCCCAATCTATTCAAATTAAAGCAATCCCTTTTCTTCTAGAGGTATAACTTTGCAAATCATGTTATTAAATCAGTAGCCCGAAGAACTACAAAAAAAAACAAATACCTATCTCTTCCAACTCACACATATTACATTAGGGAAACATTCCCCTCAGGCTATAAAATACTATTCTGCTTCAAGTTAGCACTAAACTCAATTTATTTTAAGTTCTATACTGACAGACTTCAACCAAAGAAATTTAAATTGCACACTGAAGCAGTCTTATTTAACACACGAGGCAGGAGAAATACAACAAATTGAACCACTCCAGTTCAGGTTTAATTTAATTATTTTTCTTCAGTTTGATATAAAAATGCCATTTATTTATATGACCATGTAGAAGCAATTATCTTCCAAACTCAAGTGGAAAGAATGGGATAGTCTATTTAAAATGTGAGGTACTGTGATAGCCTTATGAATAAAAGACTGTCCTAACCAATCTCTCACCTACTATTAACTTTAAATTAATCTCAAAACTTTTTGAAAATACTTATATATTATTTTAAAATCAATTTTCAAAGGTTACCGTTGCGCTAATTAACTCTGACACTGGAATTTCTAAAACCAAGGAAATAAGAAAAATCCCTAGTTATGAAAGAAAGATTTCACTTGCTAGTACCAAACAAGTTTCAAAATCTAGTGATGAAGGGTTTAAAGGTAACGGTGCAGAAAAGGATGGAAATAAAGGCAGAACTCTTCACCTTTGTTCAATTTGTTTTGCTCCATGATGTTGTACTGAATTGGTGCCGCTTCTTGTTTTTGCTGCCCAGCTGGTTTCCAGTGCTTCTCGCTGGAGTCCCCGCTGCCATTGCTCATGTTATTGCTGAGGTTTGATTGGATAAGCTGGGTGGTGGCGTAAGGCGTGGGCTGCCCTGATGGATTGACAAAACGCCCATCCTTCAGATTTGGGCTATTGAAGGTTTTCATCTCATTGATTTTGTTACTAAGATCCACATCACCATAAACAGTTGACTCAGGAAGCATCAGATTTGTTTGTTTGTTATCCAGTTGGTTGTTATAATTTGCTATACAATCAGCTATGTGCAATGGAGAGGAAAAGGAAAAAGTCATTCTGCATGGCTGTTCATTTTAAATGTCTAAGTTGTTTTGTGAGTAAAATTATTCTGTGAAGTATAAATGGGTTGAATAAGGTCAATAAAAAGGCCCAAATATACATATGTTCTTTCTAAAGAAAACAATTAAAATTTGAGAGAATTAGAAAGGACACAGAGAATTTATTTAGAAAATAAATAATTTTGAATTCTTGCTAATGCCATATAGTAAATAATTCATCCAATTTAAAATCATTTTCCTCTTAACAAGCTCACAAATAGGAATCCCACTAATATAATATATGAATGGATAAACTTTATGTGTCAACTTTAAATTTTCTAGTCTTGGATTACTGAACTAGTTGAAAGTACTAGTTGGATGTCAAAGCAACAGAACAAAGCATAGAGGTTGAGAATTTAGGGAAAGGAAAAAAACTACTCGGCAAACAGAAGAACTTGAGATTTCAATTTTTTTTTTTTAAGGAGGTACCAGGGATTGAACCCAGGACCTTGTACATGCAAAGTAGGCACTCAACCACTGAGCTACACCCACTCTGCAGAGATTTCAATATTTTAAGAATGCTTCTACTCAAAAGATATGAGGAACAGTGGCAAAGTGATGGTAAACAGTGCTCAAGAGAATTTTATTAGTTCTCTTGGTTTTGTAGGATAATAATCATTATCAGGAAAAGATGTTATATAATCATTTTTTCATGGTTTCATAATGACACCCCAAGAAGTGTAAAATGACAATGATGGTGACAAAATGAATAATAGTAACCAGAGTAATTTAATTAAGTAAAGCCTGAAATAATATCTAATATGTCTAATATCTCATTTTCCCTTCACTGAAATATTTGGGGTTTAAATAACCAATACATGGAAGTATTAAAGCTTTCAGTTGAAAATAAAAAACAATAGCAGGAAGGACTAAAATCATATTTTTAACTTAATATATTTTTAAATTTCTAAAAATTGAACAAGTCATAATGGTAAAAATACCATCATTTTACTCATTAAGGAACACCAAAATTAGCAGGTTACCTTGAGAAGCGGTTTTCAACAGGCTGTTTTGTAAAATGATAAATTAGCATGGTTACTATAAAATATGAAAATATGAATAGAATCTTAAGAAAAATCTGTACCTTTTCTATCCCACTGAATTTCCCTAATCTGTATTTCAACAATTAATGACCAGGGAGCAAAGATATTTAATTCATTTGCCTTTAGTAATTGTTATTTATGATTTCCAGGTATTAAATTTTATTTAATAGTGATTAAGAAATATTAATGGAAATATGATTTAGGCAATCTCATTTTGTTTTACCAACTTCTGTATTTTGTGCTGTCCAACAGAACTTTCTGAGATGATGTATATGTTCTATTCTGCATTGTCTAACACAGTAGCTGCTATGTGTGCTTCTGAGCACTTGAAATGTGGCTAGTGCAAATGAAGAACTGAATTATAAATTTTCTTTACTTTAATTAATTTAAATGTAAGTAGCCATGAGTTGTTAGCAGCTACCATATTGGACAACACAGCTTTATACATTGATCTCAATGAATATCACCAGTTATATTTTTTTATCTCCTGTAAGTTCCAGCACTGTCTTATGTGTTATTTTATTACTGTAAAAAATCTTTGGATACCTTTATTTGTTACTTTTTAATATTCTTATATTGTGAATATGAGGGGCTTTTGTTTTTTAAAGAAATCATTGTAATTTTCATTCTGTTATTCGAATATTGCATCTTTCTCATCCACTTTTTAATGTCAAGTTTTAGCATGAAATTTTAGCAAACTTATTTACTCATGCATATTTCTGAAATAAAAACACACAATACGAATATACGCATACATACCTACAAGAAGATAGATATTTCTTGTGTTCTGAGGATTTATTTCTGTAGTATACAATTTCAGTTAATTTTCTCCTAAAAATTTTTGTTATTCCTATAATACAGCTAGTATTAATAATATTACTATTATTTTTTTTTTTATTAAGGAATTTGGTTCACTCTAACTATTGATTTATTGGCCTTTTTCTAAGATTTCGAAATCTTAGAAATAATTAAAATAGTCTTTACATCATAAATAATTGAAATATTTACAATGAAAATTATAATTACATGCATTCTTATAATTTCCCCTTCCTTATTTGCTATCTATTCTAGAATTTATATTCTCCATTTACTATCCCATCGCATACCGGAAAACATTTTTTGTTGGAAGGGTGAGGTGTAGAGGTCTGCTGTGATGGGGAAAGTACTTGAGTTAGGCTAATTTGTTTAACAGTAGTCAACACTTCATGAAAATGAAATTTTTCCTTCCAATGTGAAGGAATTTCTAGTTCGTGCTATGTCTATATCCTTCCTCATTCAACTTCCCCTCCCGATGTCCCAAAATACAGCACACAACACAAATACTTTGGGGATAAAAATGAGTCCAAGTCGAAAGCATTTTATTATTCAAGTATTACTACTATTCAATTTTAAAGTGTTTCTTGATACCAGAGCCCACTATTAATCATTCATTCACTGATATTTCCATTTCTTAAAATACACAACAATTGTATTTAGCATTTATACAACTTTTTTATTTGTGGAGAGTGGTGTTGGGGAGCTCACTCCACTCCTGCCCTCACATTTGTATCTGGGACATCTGTGTTTCACATGTTAAGCCTGAGTTACAAGGTCAGCCATCTGATGCAATAAAGGTATTCCTGAGTAGCTGAAAGATTCTGAAGCCAACAGTCTACACTTCTCAAGGAATTTTTGAGTAATGTAAAGGCAGAACAAAACAATTTGAACTGGAAATCTGAGTTTTATGTAAAAGATTTTGACCTGTGCTACTTTCAGTGTGTTAAAAAAATATATATATGTTTATATTTGAATCCTTAGGACTATAGGTGCTTGTCACACACTCAGAGCTCTCTCTGTCTCTAACCTGGCCGGCTGTAGGTAGTCAGGTTGCTATCACTGTTCCCGTTGCCTGCTGTGCAACAGTTGATGGAGCAGTCATTGTTACTGTTGCCAGTATTAGGCCACGTGTCTGCCAGCCATGGCTGCGTGGTGGGTTCACTGATGTTGAGAAGTCCTGGTCTACAAGAAAAAAAAATAGGTAAAAGCAAATGTTACATGAATAGAAAATATTTCCTACTTGGGAGTCTGACAAAGGCTTCAACTCATAATTCTCACAATTCTGTGAACTATGCAGAATGATACTATTATTCCTTTATTTTACAGACAATGTAATGTTCTGGGCTGTGCCTCAGTTTACATAGGAATAACTCTATAAACCTAGCAACACTGTGTTTCAGATGTAAAATACTGTGTTGTTTGCAATATTCGACTCCACTTTTAGACATAGAGAATAATAATTGAAACATGGACACTAAAAATATGGATGCATATATATTTATGAATATTTCAGTAGCTTAAAGAATATCCTAGTTAAGGTAGTTTGAATTTCACCAAATTTGACCCTACAAAATCATTTCATTACAGTGACTTTTCTAAACCTTCATTAAAGAATGGAATACACACCTTTATTTGTATAATGGATTCTGCAGATTAAGCATATTTGCATATTTTTCTTCAAAACCATGTTTCAAAAACAGCCAAGTTTGGGGCTCTGTGACATTTTGCACAAAGCCTCATCAATGTTTCATGGCACAGTTCTGTAAGCTTGTCAACATTTTCTGATGGTGACAATGTAAAATGCCATAATCCCTACATAAGCAGAAGAAAGCTACTGAATTAAATCTAGTAAAACAAAGATGTCCACTATAAGAAATATTAGTGCTCATGTTCTTTTTCTGTGGTTTTTTTTTTTTTTTTTTTGGCACAACAGATGTTAATCCTCTTTCACTGTGTGTTGGGAATGCAAAGTGCATTGGCAGTTATTAATGGGAGCCCAGGACCACCAGTGCCAAGGACTCAAAGGAAGCCCAAGAATGGCGTTCCTGATGTCCTTTTCCAACATTGATTCTATTTGATAATTCAGCAAAGAGGTGATGATGTATGATGTGCTGTCAGATGCACAATAAACAGACTGGTGCTACAGATTCTGCAATGATTTTCTTCATGATTTCAATTTCTTTGTAAAAGTACAATAACCAAGCTCCTCATTTACCTGTGAAACAAGAACCTGATATTTCACTCTCCATGGTTCATATTCTGCCGTGTGGATAGTCAAGTGAAGAAACATACTGTGCAAATAACGGTTATTTAAGGAATAATTCATTTCAAATGCAGAATATGGATATAATGTATAAACCTGTGTACATATGAATAGATATAAATCTGTAATAATTAATGTTTAGTGTTTGCATACAATTTGTGAGGCACTCTTCTGAGTTCTTTACATTTATTAACTCATTTAACTCTCACAAACAATTCTCTGAGGTTTGTACTATTATTATCATAATTTTATAGATAAGGAAACTGAGACAGCTGAAAGAGGTTAAGAAACGTGTGCAAGGTTATAGAGAGTGAGTGAATATTGGAATTGAGATTCAAAGCCTAGCAGTCTGGCACTAGAAGCCATACACTTATTCAGTATGCCTAAATACATGTGCTGGTGAGTGCTCAAGCACTTAAAAAAGGGAAAAAAATAGAGAAAATATTTGATGTCTTGAAATTCAGAATAAATCTGTTAAAATTGAGCAAATTTATTATAAAAATGGTAATAAAAACATACTTTGAAAAGCAATGTTGCTGAACTGTTGAAATTTAAAACATTTAAATGCAAGCTGTATCATGGCTATCTGCAGCCTTGGAAATATTTAATTACTGAAATTCTGTATCTAATAATCATTAGCTTTACTATTTTATTTCCTCTTGAACTTAAACCATGAATGTTATCACTAGAGAAGTTATTAAATACAACGCTCCATGCTTGACATTGTAAAGATGTTATGGGATGTTAGAAGTAAGGGTCAAATGGAAATTTTCCACAGCCTGAATTACATGTTTCAAAAGGAATAGGCAATATTTTTATGCTACTGTGAGTCCCTCTGAAAGCACTATTCAAGTGAGTGTTTTGATAACCTCATAGGTTTAAAAGATTTCATATATATTGGTGATTCCCTATAGGAAGTAGGATTAACAATTCCTATTCAAGCTTTCTGCTTAGACTTGAGTTTGGAATGCTAATTATTTAAAGTAGAAAGTGTGTGTGATTAGTAATCCATAATGAATCTTAAAATACCACGTGTGGCTGACAGAGATCTTTTAGGAAGTGTTAGGGTCTTTTTCAACTAACAAATTCATAGGTTACCTTTATACAGTTGAGATTACCTAAAGTATAGGGGGCATGTTTAGCTGTCCAATAATATGAAATGAAGCAGAAGTAAAATACAAGGCTGGTAACATGTGCTAAAATATTACCATATAATGTTATCATATACTCTTTTAGTTGTTATATTTTCATGCTAGTTTGCCTGAGTTTTAGTTATTTCTTCCCTGCCCTTTGTAAAGGCAATATTATCAAGGAAAGGAAGACACCGGGCTCACAACGATTTATCTTCTCACATATTAAGGAGATATATTTGTGTTGTAGAGGAAAAGAGGGAAAATATACTTTAAAAATTATATGGCAATTACTTTCAATTCTTCCTCTCCTCCTACTTCAGATAGTCCATTCATTCACTCCGCGGAAACCTATTTGAACTCCTAAACCACAAAATAAAATACCATAGGTTACAAGAGCTGACAGAAATGTTAAGGGAGCTTGGCAGTAAGGGCAGCCTGTAGGCTGTCTCCTCTTTCCTTTGAAAGGTTGTAAGAATTCTGAAGTCCAGGAGTTAGTAAGGGCTGTAAGTAATTTAAAGAGAGACAAGACTTGAGCTCTATTTCTTTCTCGTCTTCCCCTGACAGCAGATGTGGTATTGGCTTTCTCCATCTGGTTAGCCTGACTTTCCACTCCTTTCTTCAGACTTTCTCTGACTTTTCCTGGTTTATGTTGTGGTTTGGACTTTTTCTTTTTTGAGGTACCGGAGTCAGGGATTGAACCCAGGACCTCGTAAGTGGGAAGCCAGTGCTCAACCACTGAGCCACATCAGCTCCCCCAAGTTGGTTTTTTCGTTTGCTTGCTGTTATTTGGGGTTTTTTTTTTTTTTTTTGTTTGTTTGTTTCTTTTTAGAAGGCACCGGGAACTGAACCTGGGCCACCCATGTGGGAAGGAGGTGCTCAACCACTTGAGCCACATCCACTCCCTGTGGTTTGGATTTTAAGTTGATTAACTGGGATGTTTGAGGTAAGGAAAACAAATGAATAACAGCTATCTAATATTCCCATGATCCTCTCCTGGATTACATCACAAATTCTTTGTCCTTTTCAGGTTGGGAAGAGTTCTCTTTGCTTACCTCAATCCTCGTTCTCCCCTTTCTGAATTTACAATTTTGAGAACTAGAGAGAGTTCTAGTTCAACTTTCTGCTTTATCAGAGGAAAAATTTCAGTCCCCAGTATTTTCTTTAAAGTCATTAAAGACTGAACTCAGGTCTTCTGATATTCATTCAAATAACTCACTCAGTCCTTCCTTCCTTAGATACTTATTTATGACATCTTTCAAAGATCAAGAATTCATAGTCTCTACACTCCAGGATCTCAGGTGTATTGTGAGAGGCAATCATACAAAGGAGGGGTTGGCAAACTTTTTCTGTGATAGTACCTATTTTAGGCTCTGAGGGCCATAGGGTCTCTGTTACAGCTACTCAGCTCTGCCATGTGGAACAAAAGCAGTCATAGACAATAAATAAATGAATGAGTGGGGCTGGATATTTTTTGTAAATAAAATTTTATTTACAAAAACAAGGAGTTTGTTAGATTTGGCCCAAGGTCCATAGTTTGCTAACTCCTGATATAAACAAAAGATAATTGAATTAACTCATATAGTATGTTTAATTATGTTATTTACACATTACAAAGAGTTCATAGAGGACACATCAGATAAAATTCAGCAGCTGATGCCAGGTGGCTGGTGGGGAGACATTCCAGGCTTAATGTAATGCAAGTGCACTGTAGTAAGGGCATAGAGGAGAATGCAGAGTTGATGAAGGGCAAGTGGCTTGACAGTGGACTGCAGGGATGTAGCACACAAAGGTGAAGTAGGATTTTCAGCAGCTCAGAGACATGACCAATATGCATTGTAAAAGATCACTCTGGTTCCTTTGGGCAAAGGGAATTAGCAGTAGGTGGGGCTAATGAGGGTTGTTTAGCACTTTTGTAAGAGATTAGGCAAAGGAGAGCAAGTGTTTGCAGTGAAAAAATATAAGTAATGGTGAAGGGGTAAAAGGTAGTATCACAAAATGTGGAAATGGATACAGGAGGTGACGGTTTTTGGCTTTAGGTGTCTTTAACCAAGGAAGGTGGGAGGTTCACTGAGGACTCAGAGAGTATAAGATGCCTAAAGGAACCCAGTGTTTAAGGGATGGACTTGATAAGTGCAAGAGACTTGTTCAGTGCCCATTCTCTTACGCCATGGATCACAAAACACAGACAAAAGCACACCCTCACACATTGACTTAGGGCTGGTAAATGAGGTCTCATCTCCCCCAGTTTAAGGTAAGGTTCACAAAGGCAGGGATCTTTATCAGCTTTGTTCGCTGATGCATCCCCAGCACCTATAGTACCTACCACATAGTAGGTATTCAGTATATAGGTTTAATGAAAAAACACATGTAAAATTGCATATATCACTGACACTTTTGGCATGGACTCTAAGACATTTATTTAACTGCTGCTTCTGTAACACTCCAGTACCCATAATTATCATTTCATTTAGGAGAAAGATCATTTCTATTCGGTATTTGAAATAAGTCAGTTTTATTTTTGGGATGCTATTTTTTTCATTTAAAAGGTTATTCCTGTATGGTAATGTAGCAAGCTTTCCAAATGGATAGTTCAGGGAACTTTGCAATTATTCAGCCCTGTCCTAGAAACTAGAATTTACTACATATGCATTTCTGCCACTACTTTTAATATAATAGTTTGGTCTTTCTCTCTGGGCTGTACATTCTTACTGGGTCCAGTCTTGGCACTCTGTGTGTGCATCCACAAACAGAGGCTAGAGCAGAAGAGCCTACAGAAGATGCTCAATAAGTAGTTTCGCATGCTTTGATGAATGAGAAAGCCGAGTCTTTAGTAATGAATATACACATGTAGATAGCCCCTCCTGATTTACCCATGAGAGAATGTTTTTGTATCAGATGCTCTTTCATGAATATCTAGATTGTGATTTAGATGGAATTCCCCTGGATGCAAAAACATGCCCTGGCTTAATCCCTGAATCAAGTGGATTTATTCCTCATTAAGACCTCTCTAGCATTTAAGTCTGTCAGAGGCTGGCTTTGTCTCCACAGGTATGAGAACAGGAAGCCAGATGTACAAGGGGAAGAAAAGACTGGTGCCTGCTGCCAAATTTGTACAGCATTGACAAACGGTGGTCAATTTTTTTCCTAAACACTTCTGTCATCTTCTAAATTCAATACTTTCCTTATTAGATGGCATGCTCCTTGGATTCAAGAATAAATTCTTATTCATTTTTGTTTTTCCCAGTACCAACCACATTCTCCAACTGTACAAAGCAGGGAGCTCAATAAGGTAGCTGAATTTGAATTATAAAATGGTTTCGGTTGGAAGATTTTTTTCTTACACCTTAAGCTAGACGTTACTGTTTTTGAAAAAAAAGTATCACCTTATTGTGGGAAATCCTGAAGCTTGCCTCATGTAACTTACACCTTTTTTCAGCCCCTTTAAGCTGCTGTCACATCAATATGTGATTTCTCTGTGAATGTATTAAAGCTCAATGAATAATAATTACGAAAAAATAATAAAGGTACGACGGAGGTTCATGTTAATTAGAGAAAAAAAGCTCTTTGTTAACAACCTACCTAGATTTCTTCTTTTATTTCAGCATATTTTTGTCCAAATGGAAACATGAACTAGGTCGTATTCACAAAATGAGACCAAAAAAAAATGAGCAAACAAATATAACCTAAAACAGCTTATGAGCAACTGCTGTGTTCAGCACGTTTTCAAATGAACATTTTTTCTTTGATAGTATCTGTTAACTAGCTATATTTCTTAATCTTCATAAATGCCACAGCTTAATTACTTTAACTCCTTTTAATCATCTGCTAAATCAGCAAATCTGTCTTTCCCGGTGAAAGTGCTCCCTCTGGTGTTCACCGACTAAGACGTAACAGCACCGATCAATAACTGCAATTGTGTGTAAATAGCTTGAGTTCAACAGCACAGTCAAAGAAGTGTTTCTAAAAGAGCTGGACAAAATTTCACCTTTAAGTTAAACCTTTTAAGCAGAGGAAATGGCATCACTGAGGAAGACAAGAAGGAATATTTGGAATTCCCTTTAGGATCTACAAAACAAGCGAGATAATTACCTCCCTCCACTGCTCACAGCTTCGCCTCCTCTCTGATAAGTTACTAGAATGTTACAAAAAAAAAAAAAAAGGCAAAATTAATAGACATGATTATACACATATATATCAAAAGCTATTATATTCACAAGCATCTTTTGCAAATGGAATGCTTCTCCCTTTCTACCTAAAAGTATTGCAAAAACCATCACAGGAAGGTAGCAGATTTCTGATTCAGTACATTGTTTTAAAAGATTGTAGAGGATTATATGCCACACTTATTTCTTAATGTGCCAACAAGGTTGAGAACTAAACAAAAACAAAAATGTAGTACGTTCATTAATTATAACTTACACTTTTACATTAGCATTCCCATTGTTTTCTATTTCAAATTTATAACCAGATCATGTTATTTCATGCTTTTATATAAAACAACTAGACTGTTTTCCCATAAGTGTGACTATCAGTAAGACAAAGATAAATATTAAAATGAACCTTCTCTATATATCAGAAAGCTGTATGCCAAACTGTAACTATCAGTTAATGAGACCTATTTTTTATTGTGGCTTGTGGAAACTATTCTCACTGTTTTTATCTGACGTGTATATAATGAAAATACATTATAATGCTCTTGAAAGCATTCTCAGCTTAAAAATGTGGGAGGTTTAAAATTTAGCTATAACACCAACAAAAAAGATTTACACATAGTTAGGCAAGGGGTTGAGAAGATTAGCTTTTCTGTAAATACAGATGCATTTTCTAAGAAGAAATAAATATGTTTAAAAAGCAGCCAAATTCTGCTACTTAGAAGAACTCCAAACTGGTGTCTGTTAGGGAGAGATAACTGCTTCCAGTGATTACAATAACTGGATTAAAATCGAGGAGGCACGACTACAGGTACATCTTTTACTAAAGGTGATGTGAAAAAAAGAGGACCCACTTTCAAAGAAACTGAATAGAAAAGAATATTAGGATTCTGACTGGGGAAATGAAAAGTTTTTCTTTTGGTTACCTTAAAGATACATCTAGATTCTATGGACACAGAATTGCAAGGGTCTGAAATTTGTGTTTGAAAACCTGAGAAGCTTAAGTTAAGGAAAAGAATGCACTGCCAAGTACAAAATAATCAATAAGATCATTAGCATGTTAAATCATGCTGAGGGTAGAAACAGTGTGTCTATTTAATGAAACACATGCAAACAAGGCTAAGATGCAATGTGGAGTCATGAATAAATAACTGAATTAAGTGGATGAAAAGCAACAC
This sequence comes from Tolypeutes matacus, assembly GCA_026826555.1. Lineage (NCBI taxonomy): Eukaryota > Metazoa > Chordata > Mammalia > Cingulata > Chlamyphoridae > Tolypeutes > Tolypeutes matacus. The sequence goes on along the minus strand of JAKSZT010054524.1, from coordinate 3,802,475 downwards.
CAACCATTTCTACTTCAAATACATGCCTGACATGAGTAAATGAAGTTTTATATTCCATTTTAAGTCCTTCCCACAACTCACTGTAGAAAATGTAATGAAAATAGAAACACAATAGTACATACAACACATGCCAAACTAACAAAGGAGAGGAGGGTAAGTGCAAATATATACCTGTTGGTGTGAAGGTAAAAGACGGGACTGAAAAATCAAAACAAAATATAAACCAGTTATTAAGCTGAAGAGAGAAAGGGAACATATCACATTAGTATAAATCAAGCAGACAGCTGAACATAAAACAAATGTAAATAACAAAGCCAGTAGTTCTGACACTCTGATATATGAATAAAACCAAACCCGAGGTTAAAAAAGAAGCTTGTTTCTACAGGTATCATTGTGAAGAGTCTGACATTCTAGTACACTTGGGAGGGGGATGGTGCTGCATTAGCCTGTGACTGGCCCTGCATTTAGTAACCTAGTTTTAGCTCATGACTTAGGACAAACAAGAATCTTCCACTTGGCAATCATTTCCAAACATTAGATGATGGATTCTTAACTATTATGAGAGTCTTGCTTGAACCTTATCTAGCACTCTGAAAGTAAATGCTTATTAAAGTGGACTAATGATACACTTAAATATTCATCACTGAAAGAAACAGAGAGACAGAGGAGAGAGGAAGAGAGAAAGAGAGGGGGGGAAAGAGGGGATAGGGAGGGAAGAAAGGAAGAGGGAGAGAGGGAGGGAATAAAGGGAGAAAGAGAGAAAAGAAAGAGAAAGGACTGAAACAAAGAGAAACATAAAATTGAACTGTTTCACTGCCAAGAAATGCCTGGCACCTTATCATATAAACAATGTGATGCTACATTTTATCATCAGAGATAATTGTGAACAGACAGGGAAAAAAATGGAGAATTTTAAATTTCAGGTTTTGCTACACTTTCCATTTAGAAGCTTTCTGGTAGGAGGCTAGGCATTTTGTAAATGGCACAGTAGAAGCTAAACAATAGAACAATAAAGCCCCTCTGTAAACCTTCACTCTCTGCAGTTATAAATCTTAATCTAATCAATAATGTCTGAAATTGAACTGCAGACCTCAAAAGGAGCAGCCTGGCCTCCCCTACTCTTCCTATCTTCTCCCACTCCCGGGGGCTGGACACCAGAGATATTTCCATGTCATTTCATAGAGGGAGGACACTGACTTATTTTCCAAGCTCTTCATGTTAATTTAAAGCAAACACTGCTCTGGTAAAGACAGCAAGGAATATCTACAATATTCCTTTTAAGACTCGAGTTTGCTTTTTTTAAAAAAATCCATATCGCACATGAATATTGAGTACATGTGTATCGAAAAGTTAACAAAAATATATTTCCTATTTCACATTTGAATGACTCCAAGAAATTTACTTTAGGATTAGAGTATTTGGGGAGGTAAACCGGAACTGTAACATCCTAGATAACTGTCACTTCTTACTAAACCGCTTTATCTCTGAGCTTACTAGAAAGAACAAAAACAAAAACCTCAATGCTGTTTGCCCAATTTATACACTGGCCTTCATTTATAGCACAGCAGTCCCTCTCTTAAGAATTGTATTATGTTTGTTTTTTTCTCAGTCAGGTCTTTTCACAGAGTCAATGTAATTTAGCTGCATTCAAATATTCAGAGCCATAGTAACAAGTCTTCATAAAAATAAAAAGGAACATTTGAAACTAAAGCTATTCAAGCAAGAATGGAGTGCCTACACATTAATTTGCAATCACAAGGACACAGGAAAAAATATGAAAGGTCCTTGTCATTACTTTTCCTACATATCTATTAACTCTGGTTTGAGGAATTGAAGAAGGGATGAAAAGAGGTCAGACTAAATGAAATTTTCCTTGCTAGCACACCAAAGAACAAGTTAATGCTCAAAGCTTCCATTGATGCAATAAACTCACTGCGTATCCAGTGATGCCAGTGCAATATGTGAATGCATGTGTAAGGCATTCTAACAGAAATCACGCCTAGACCTAAATATAGGGGCAAATGTTAAAAAATGATCACTATTAGCCAAAATCACACTCTGGCTTGATGTTTTATAGGCCAATAGGCACTTTTATATTTATTTTTATAAAATATTATACTTGCTTTTTTCTTAAAATTACCAGCATTGTTTTTGGCATTGAAAATTTATGTGAAGACCTCAAAATGCATTTTTGTTTTAATTGCATAGAAACAGAATTATGAAAAAGTGCCAACAAGGCAAAGTAAGGAAAGCAGAATCAAATGCTCATCAAATTACATTTGTAATTATGTTCTATGATTTCTGCTTAAACACAAGCTAGCTGAAAGGACAATGATATTAGTTTAATAGGTTTTGCAGAAAGAGGATATATGCATTTGCCAGCATGCTTAAAGTGCATTAGTAAAGGAAAAGGAACTTTTCAGAAAGGAAGAACTGTTTCATGTCACATCTTAAGATTTCAAGCCAATATAGAGCATTTAGTTGTTACAATCACACAGTCACAGCACTTGATTGCATTAAGATATAGAGGATCTCATTGACTGGGTTATTTACAAATGGAGTTGATGATGGAGGTCTTTGATTGGAGAATTCAAGAAACTCCACATTTGTAGGCTAATTTGTCCCTTTTCTTATTCAAATCAGATTTCAAAATACAGTCTATCCCCGACAACCCACCCCCTTCCTGCTCCACAAAATACAGACACCCACAAACCCCCTTCTATGCCCTGATTTTTAGTCAATGATTTTATATGATAACACGTGCCTGGCATCGTTCTACTTTACACATGTGCCTGGCACCTTCTACTTTGTATACTTAATGAGCACCAGCTATCTCTATAGTAATCTCCAAGCACTCATTTTCCGTTTCACAGGCAGGGACATTGACTATTGCTTCATCTCTAGTTAGGACACTCGTGTGAAAAAAACATATTTAAGGATGATAATGCTAAGGCAAATGGATGTAGATGAAGAAATCTCTACATCTACTCTGCATCTCTGCTGAGCCACAGGCAGGAGACACCTGGATCTATTTTAATAGCATTGTTGATGAACTGGTGTTGACTCTTTCTTCCCAAGACTTCTTGTGACAGAGGTGTGCTGTTTCAGTGTTGTTAAGAATATGTAGGGACATTCACAAGACACTTTCATTGAGAAATGTGCTAGTTAGTATTGAAAGTTCAGATTTTGCCACAGAATTGGTCAGAGATATGATCAAGGCTTGTATAGGAAAATGTCCACTTAGGTAATTTTTAAAAAAGGGTGGTGGAGGAGGTGTAAGTGAAGTGGAGGTAGTGGTGGTGGAAGTGGAGGAGGTGTAGGAGGTGGAGGAGTTGGTGGTGGAGGAGGTGGTAGTAGAAGTGGTGGAGGTGGTGGACATGGAGGTGGTGGTGGTGGAAGTGGTTGTGGAGGAGGTGGTGGAGGTGGTGAAGTTTCTTTATTGGTAATCCTCTTTAAATTTGCTTTACAGAAAAGCAAAATTTTGTATGAGACTGAACTATAGGTCCTACAACTAGAATGATTACATAATTTATCATCCAAACCAGGAAAATTTTGAGAGCAAAAAAAAAAAGCACTATAAATAATTTTGCTGGACTACAGGAATAAACATGACTGTCCCCTGAAAACTGTGACTTTGGTCACAGTACCTATAGCTCATATCTGAAGCCCATAGTTGGTGAATATATTTTGGGGGTAAAAAAAAAAAAAGCTTATTTATCTGGCAGTGTTAATCTCCTCAGATGATTAAAGATAAAAACCAAAGGTGCCTGTGAAACACTTTACCATATTCAGTTCACCCTTAAAAGTGTAGATAATAGCAGCCAAATGAATTTTTCTTCTAAAATTACAAATATATTTATGACAGAATCACCATCACACATATTCAAATACAATTTTAACAATAAAAATGTACACAAAACTCCTTCCTCTGAAAGCTAAAAGCACATTACTTCAACATGCATTCCATATTCACTGAGACAGAACTATTTTATAAACAATCAAATGGAAATTATCTCTTTAAAGTGTGATGCCCTTTTTAAAACCATGTGAGATGGTTCACATATTGTATTTATCATTTCTGTGATAAGGAGATAAAAAGCTTTCCTGCATTGTATAAAGCAATGAAGTAATTCCCTAAAAGAACAGTGGAATGGCGTTACAACAAAGTCTAGACTCACCTTGTTGAAATATATTGTAAATATATTGTCAAAATATATTTTAAAGAAACTGGACTCAAAACTGGTAAGCACTATTCGTAATACTGCTACTCAAGAGGAGTTAATATGTGGTAGGTGTCACTATAAAATAAAAAATACTTCTGAAAACATGTATTTATTAAAGTAATTTAATATAGGTCATGTATAATAATGAATAATATGGAATCATATAAAATCAAACTATGTAAATATATTACAATATGGGAACCTCAGGAAATGTAATACCTTTTCTGATACCCGCGTAAGTACTATTAAGTCCATTCCTCTTCTTACGGTGCCGATAGAGCCAGATGCTGAAGACCATGAGGATGATCCAACAGGCTGCTCCGATACCTGCTATGAATGCTGGCTGCTTCACAACATCCGAAATCTGCTGAGCGAGGCTGACTTGGTCCTCAGGAGACACAGGGTTTCCGTGGGAATCTGAAAAGCCATCTTCTGATTAATTTGGGTTTAAAACTTAATGAGGTAACGTGGGGGCAGTTATAGGGTGTAAAACATTACCTTGTTAATTTGTGGACAATGATTTCTGTTTTACATTCTGCAACATCTACTATTCGTAATTCAAATAGTCCATGAGATTTTCAGCGAAATTGTAAAGTTAGAGTCATTTAACTTATCCTAATTCAAAACACAGATGACATAATAATTTCATGGGACCATACGTAGAAACAAAGGTGATGGCACACAGTTTCAATATTTTACTCCCAAAAAACTCTGCAGCTCACTGTTTGGTGTAAGTTCCTTGGGACAGTCATAACTAACTGAGATAAATACAAAAACACGATGCTAAAAAATGAAATGCTTTTTTTTTATGCGAGTGTACAAATAAATAAGAAGTAATGAATAAATGTGTATAAGAAAGATACAAACTTTCGCAGAGTCTACAGGAACCCTCAAATATATCTTTTAAAAAGGAGAAGAAATTGTTTCCTCTCTAAGGTATATATTGAAAAAAAAAAGTGTGTGTGTGTGTGTGTGTATGTGTGTGGACACCTCTGCAGCCCTATCCTCAGCCCCCTGACTGTCTCAGAAATACATTGTTTGAACCTTTGTTGAGAAGGGGCTATAAAAGCCATCTAAACACAACGAAAAATTAAGATAACATTACCATAAAAACTACTATGAATAACCTTTTTAAAAAAGTAATAACCATGGCCAGCAATCAATATAAGAAACATTAAATATGTAAAAGAATAATCAAGTGTTACAAACAGTCAGAAAGGTTTATGTTTTCTGTGAGCCATTTTTTTTTCAAGAATTAAAAATTGATGAAAAACATAGCCATTAAGATTTACTTATTTTACATTTATGCATTAACCCTACTAAGATATTCATTTTTCAAGCTGACCATTACATCAAGGCACACAGAGCGGTCTGCAAGTCTTCAAAGAAGACTGGATGGAGGCTGTTGCTTTATCATCAAACCAATACCCTATTTTGTTGGCACTGTGTGCTGCCAACCCGAAGAATGGCCAATGGGCAGAATCCCATTTGTGCTTCGGTTTCCATGTTCTTTCACCACAATATCTGATGAAACAAGAAAGCGACCATTTCATTGGGATTGGTGCATTTTTACAATTGTTAAATCATTCAACTCTAAAACTATTCTGTTAATACAGCTGGCTTTAAAACAGAAATATTCGTTTCAGTCAAAAATATCTTTTTTTCAGAAAAATAATGGGCATAGCATATTATATAAGAATAATATTTCTTAAAAAGGAAAACATTCCTACAGAATATTTTTTCTTACTAAATGATAGTATGTCCTAATAAGACAACTGGCAGGAAAAATAAGCATTCGACAGCTAAATCTGCCTTAGGAAAACAGCACCCTTTTGTACATGAAATGGTTAAATTGCTACTTGTAGGGTGTGTGTGTGTGTGTGTGTGTTTACATGTGTCTTTATGGTGTGTGTATGTGTGTGTGCATGTTATTTGATTTTTCTTGAACAGAATTTCATTCTATGGAGGGTCAAGGCTAAATAACCTATTTTCAGAAGCAGTCACCTGCCTTCAACTGTTTGTTGACTGAGTTTGATTTCATGTTCCAGACCCTTTTATCTCTGGTTATCCTAAGAACACTTCATCTTCTGAAAGTTCAGCAAGCAGATCTATTCTTTTTATTCTTAATACACTCTTTGTATCTGCTAGCTTTATAGATTTCATGGCTATTTGAGTAAGGTTAAATTGGGTAGCTTCAGATTTTATGGAGACAGCCCAGAGAGGTTCCATGCAAAAGACCAGATGGGCTTAACAGAATAAAGTGTGGTGTGACTAATGAATTAAAACGGCCACTCTATGTCTCAGTCTTTGTCTCACTGCAGCTGAGGCTATATTAAGATATGGAAAACTGGAAAACATTTGTAATTTCAAGAAAAACCTAAATCCCATGAATGAAATTTTAAATAAACAAAATTTTAGATGGTCCTTTTTCCAATTCATCTTCCAAAAATCAGGACTAAAAGTCATACATTATAAAAAAGAGGTAGATGACATCAGCAATGTATAGGGTCATGACAGTGTCACTTAAAATGTCAGTTTTAATAAATTGATGCTGACATTTCACAAAACTGGACAAATATTTGAGGAGCGGTGATTCCCCCAAGATAGACTGTTTTCCCCATATTTATACAACATTGTAACACATGCATCAAACAATTTCTTTTTTATAGTTTCCTGTATTGCTTGGGCTTTTTGCAATAAATATATTTCTCTTTTTGAACCAGAAATAAACCATGAAGCTACTTTTGCTTAAAAACTGTATATATGGTTACTGTTTGAAAATGTGCTAAACAAAAAAATAGTTCCAAAATCCATTTCTGGCCCATGGCTGTGGCACAGGACACAAGATTTCCATTAAAGGCTTGAAAGAGCCTCACATTGCACAGAGTTGTGGGCTCATTAGCTCGTGACTTCATTCTGTCGTGCCCCCATTCACCTGTTTAGAATCACATGACTGAGTTTCTGGACAGGAGAGATATACATCATTTCCAACCTGCACCATTAAACCCTCCCACAAGCCTTGTGTTTTCCTTTGCTCCTTTCTGTTGGTCCAGGTGAAACCTGGAAGCCCTGTATTGAAGAGGCAAAGCCTTGTCAGCCAAAAACCCACAATGTCTACAGGAAAGAAAGACCCACCCCACAACCACTGGACTTTATGTGGACTTCACTGTGTTAAGCTACACAAATTTTGCAAGTGTAGCAATTACAGTAGCTAGCATTGTCTGTTTTAAACAGTGGAACAACATTAATAGTTTTTAAAAGGAATGCAAAGTTCTTTATGCACATCAAAAACATTTCTTCAAAGCCAAATATTTATTTACATTTATAATTTCAATAATTTCTAAGATGTATCATCAAGATTAACATGCGATATGTACTAACTTGTGAAGTATAAAGATTTATACATGGTATTCGTTTTCACAATTTACAAACTGACGTAAAATATTAGCAATGCTGGAGTACACACAAAATTGACTATATACTTGCTAGATGAAATTCTCAGCACCTTTCAAAATGCTTTCATAATTTAAACATCACCTCTTAGTATCTCATCCTTGTTATCCACTTTTCAATTACAATAGCATTTTGTTGTTTGCTATAGATTTTACTGGTAAACATTCACGAATTTGTATTTTATGCTCATGCATGCCCACAATGAACTGTGGTTGTGAAAGGCTTTCCTGTTAGATTTTTTTTTTTAATTCATCTAATCACTTTTGAAGCACAAATTTATTTACCTTTCCAAGTTATTAACATATAAACATATTTCAATACTCTTTGACATCTCAATCTTTTGCTATAAAAAAAATTACATTTCTAAATGGACACTAAATAATAAATTATATATTGCTGTAAACATCCAATACCTAAAGTTTTGCATAAAAGTTTTTTAAAAAAACTCCAAATAATTTTAAGTACCCTGAGGATGAAGATTGTATCATCTTGTTCACTGAAATAAATGGTATTTGTTGACTAAACGAAAAAAAAAATCAACAGAGTAGGATTAAGTGATACTGAACACTTGAAAGTCTTTTGTTCAAGATATTTAAAATATGTGCCAGGGTAAATTTAAGTTAATTGTGATATGTAAAAAAAATAAAGCTAATGCCATAATTGTTGGTCTCAAACACATTCTATAATCCATTCAACTTGAAATGGTGGCTTAACCACATAGAAAACAAGGAAAAGCAGGACAGAGGATGCAGTGACAGACAGTCAAGCAGGATCTGCGCCAGCCCTCCTCACCTAACTGGATGAACTGTGGCTCGCTCTTCACCCCAGGTCCAGCCCCAGTACTGGCTGCCACTTCCACGCTGTATCGGATCCCGGGAACCAGAGAGGGAATCACCACAGACAAGGTGGAACCATCTACCGTCTTGTTTATATGGTACCGAGTTTCATTGCCCAGACACCAAACCTGAAAGAAAAACATAATGAAAGTTAAGGTGACCAGATATCATAAAACAAAGATGAGCAAGAAACTCTGAGTCTAGTACTTTACTTAAACAGCTCCATGGAATAAAATTACTTGCCACTGTCACAGCCACTTCATCCTTCACATCAAAACTGAGAAGTGATTGAGTCAAAGGAGGGAGAGCTTCTGAATATTCTAAACTACTTTATATAAATATGGATGTTAAAAATCAAATGGAACACAAGGACAAAGAGTCATCCTAGGACTTTATTCAGCCTATGATGTATTGAACTATTATCAGTAAGAGAAAGCACTCTGATCTTATATTTAAATGGGAATATCAGTCTTTGATAACATAAGCAATAATAAAGCATAACTTGAAAGAAAAACATTCTTTTAATAAGAAAATTATTGTATACATCATTAACTTTGGTGACAGGAAACTAAGGACATTAAGATATTTGAACTACAATATAATCCTCATTTTACATTTCCCTAATGGATTATTGGTCATAAAAGAATATTATGTAATGAAGAAGAACTTGGATATGCTGCATGACAGTATCCTGACTCAGTTTCCAAATGAAAATGATCCATGCGGTAGTAAACATGCTCATGGTCTTTATGATGTCCTAGAGCAATAAGTTGGATTAGTGTCAAGTAGGCCATTGTTTAAATGGTCATAGAAAATGGGATTTAAAATAAATCTAAAAATACAGGTGTCATAGATTGCTTGGGCAATAACTTTTCATTTTTTTCCTTGAAAGTTAATATTATTTTAATATAGTTTCAACGTATGACACCAGCAAATGGTCAGAATCTAAACTTGAATCTGAACATTTGGAAATAAAGACTCCTTTGTGATTTTTTTTTTTTCCCAATTACATTACGCAGCTGAACCGAAGCCACAAACTGATTTTGTACCAGTCAATCAGGTTCTGAAAGGCATTTTATTATTTTAAATTGACCATGAAGTTAAGTGAAATCTACCCTTTCACGTTTCTTCAGCAGAGAAATGAGTTTTGACTCTTAAGGGAAAATGCCTACATTACATGATTTTGCTTGAGAACTGGGACATCACTTCATTTTAAATCCTTAAAATTCTTCCATAACAGCCATATTTTTCTGGACTGAACCATAGCATCCTGGCACTTCAAGTACTGAGATAACCTTGAAACTCACGAGAAAACACTTAAAGGTGTGGAGATGTTTACCTTTTTAATTATTCAAGTACACTAGAAAACATAATTTGAAATATCTTAAAACACCCAACAGAACATATATGGCAGTATTTTAAATGTTTTTTTTAAACTATATAGTCATTTTCAAGTGTACCTGAATTTCATAAAGATGTGTTCAGTTTGTTTTTAACATCAATTTTATATTAGAATATTCTACATAAAATTAAGCTCAATATATGGTTATTGTACAAATCAATTTGCCACTCAAAGAAATACCTATGGCTTTTGTTTGGTTCTTGCTGCACATCAGAGACTAATCAAAGTAGGCACCATGTTAGACCTAATGAAACAAAATTTCCAAGGGTGGTGGCCAGTCATATATATTTTGATAAAGTCATTCTGATTCTAACCTATAACTAAGACTCACTGGCCTACACTGCAGATATGTCTGCTTTCCTGACAGCTTCATGTCAATAGGTACAGTTTAAAATTTGTGCATAAAGGACCTCATCTACTAATTACCACAATTAACAAGTAACTAGAAAATAATTTGACATCATGGAAATATAAAGCAGTGCCTAAAGAACTACCTGTTCTGCAGTTAAAATTCATCTTGTATGTAGTACTTGTATGCAAATGTTGAAAAAAATAAACATAATATATATTTTCTGATGAGGTTTTCCTGATTCAAACCTATTAATTTTTTATTTACCACAAAATTAATGAATGTCCCATAATACAGATTCATTGACAGGACAAGAACAAACACTATCTCATGTCCTTAACTTAGTTTTTGCTACACCTTAGTATGCTTGAAACTATTTGCTCAAGATGTATCTATATAAAGCTCTCTCTACTCACTGAAGAGAACTGGTGATTTTACACAAAAATAATTATTCAGAACCATTAAAGTAAATCACTTGATAATCTGTTACATATTTTTAAAACTTCATACAAATTTGTAATCTAATTATGCCTGAGACATGAAAATTTGTTCAAAGACTAAAATAAGGTTTATAGAAAAAAATACAGATTTTCAAACACACTAAAATAATTTTTCCTACTTGGCCCCAAAGTACTCAAATTTCAAATAAGTAAAAAAAAATGCAAACCACACTTAATAGAATGTGACTTATAGCAAATATCATAGGGAAATTCAATCCTGCAAAACATATTTAAGCTATTCTGGTTTTAAAATTTGCATTTACATTTGTTGCTTGTGAGAAATTATATGCCTATATATATTTTGTGAGTACATAGATTTTTCCTTTTAAATTACTTTGTTTAAAATGACTTTTCTAGCATAATATTCTTCCACAATCATAAACAAGCGGAAAAACTTTTAAAATTAATTTTACATGTTACTACTTTGACCACCAGGTGGCGACAAATAGCCATAAACAATTTAAACAGCTTTTTATTGGCAGATGTGTCCCTCATCAGTGAATTGCTATACATGTATTATTACCTTATATTCTTGGACCATTCCATTTTGAGTGTCTTCTGGAGGTGGCTGCCAAGTAACTAGAATTGCAGTTCCATTCCCATCATTCTTTGATACAGTTACACTTTGGGGTGGTGCACTGGGTGCTATTAAATTGTTTTAGAAAGTAGATTATTACAGTTGCATTGGGGAATATTAAAAGCAGTTCCTTAATATTTAAAGTCAAGCAATAACCATATAAATTTTACATCAAAACATGCATGTTGTAAAGAAGTATTTCATCCAAGTTTGAATAGTTCCAAACTATTTAAGTTTTTTTCTCAATATAGCTACACCATTGTTACTGTGAACTTTCTATAACCAAAGTTATACAGATTTTCTCTGTAAAACATCCCATGAAAATTCCTATTTCTTCTACCCTACCGTAACCCAGTACCATATTCACCTCAAAAATGTGAAGATGAATGCTGATCAATCCTGATACGAACCACATCATATCATTTAAATATAATGATAAAGACAATTTAGGGAAAAGTCTATTTTCAAGAGTATACTTGTGTCATGTAATCTTTTCCATTTACGTACTAATTTTTTATGTATTAATTTTTAATTTCCAATTATAAGTGGATAATCATACTGATTTTCTAAAAACTGAGGTGTTTCCAGGCAAATGTGACAATTGGTACTAAACCTGGTAAAGTCCTGGGCAAACCAAGATGATATACCTTATTTACAAATCAATTAATCAAAATAAAATTGAATAAATGAATGAAAGTTGAAGAGAAAGGCAAGAAAATTGAAAACAATTCCATCTATAAAAGTGAATTTTAGTTCCAAATAATTTAATATATCCTATATATGCCACTAAGTGATAAAATGTTCACATTTGAATATTTTTTATGGAGGCCACTATTAAAACACTTTGTTTTTTATTAGTTTTTCTAATTAAACAAATTTTCTTAGCAAAGTATAATGTTCAATATCAAGGCAGTTAATAATTAATGTGAACATTAGCATTTTAACAATTTCGATTAAGTTAATAAAAGCCTAACAGATATACTGCAATGCACAAAAATAACACAATTAATTATACTTGCCTTCTTCCAAGGTTTTGGCAAACTTGATTTCACTATCTGCTCCTTGAAATTCATTAAAAAAAGGACGGGCCTTTATTTCATAGCTGACTCCCTTTTTGAGTTCTGGGATAACCACACTGTTCTTGGCTGGGGTCCTCACTTCAAAAACTAGCCATTCTGATTCCCCGTGGCTGATTCCAGATGGCCGATAGAGAATTTTATACCCTTGAATATACTGAGACTGTTGGTCCACCTTTTAAAATGACAAATAAAAAACGCAATCATTCAGAATACCTTTTTACTGGCTCCTTGGAAAATTGAGTGTGACAGAATCTAAAAACGTCTATTTGGCTTTACCCCATGTTTTTCCAGTTATTATAAAGCAAACTATTTTTTTTAAGAAAACTATCTTTTGCTCTTTTTCAGCTTAATATGTAATATTAGATATTAATTTTTATACTTTGGGCGGACATGTGAGTCATCACAGCAATTCTGTGACCATTTATCTAGAGACAGACCAAAGCCAAAGGGATGAGGGAGTAAAAGTTGTTTTACTGCATTCTGATTTTAAAAGCCAATTTAATACTATTTAGCAAGATATCAAAGCTTAACAAAATTTCATGTGATAATGATCCCACCCCAAGTTACATGTTCACAGTTAATACTTTTGCAATTTTTTTTCCCAAGACTGAGGAAGTTCACTATTGCAACATGTTAAAAAATATATGCAAACATTTGAAACTTTTATCTGATTAAAGGCAGTTTACAGCTACCATAACAAACTCTGCTTATATATTACAGTCCAAGTTATCGTTGGTATAGAAACAGGCAGTGGATGGCTAAATTTACCAGTCAAAATATATATAAATCATTCTTATAATGATCTTATAGAAGTTACTTGCCTATTTAAACTGGAATCAAATATTACAATAACAACAACTCACTGTCCAGTGTACTTCGATTGATGAGGAAGAAAGGATGGTGGGATTGTGGAGGTGCAGGACAACATTTCCTAGCTCTCTCTGGACCTGCTTATGATCCACCCCCTGGCTTGTTGGTGGAATATCTGCAACAATTTGAGAAGATGGTGTCAAGTTTTACATAATGTTATGGACTTGAATGAAACATGGTTAAACAATCCTTTCATCCATAGAAATTCTCTTAGAAGAATCATTGGGGCTATGATACTAACCTGCAGTCATAGAATATAGGAAGAACATAACCGTTTTATTAGGATCAGGAGAGAGAACAAGCAGAGGTCACATTTAAAGCAAAACAAACAAACAAAAATAAAAAACAAAAAACAAAAACCAGGAGGTAAGGATAACAGTAGCATTTAATGGCCCCTCCACCATGTACCCATCACTTCCCTGCAGAGAATGAGGAACCTGATGCAATCCCCTTCACATTTCTTATAACTTCCTGTAATGAACCTAACTATGCAGGAGAAAAAAAAAAGAGAGCCAGGAATTGCAGTCAGCATAGCCGGGCAACAAAATGAATGGAGAACAGTAAGTGAAAAGCAAGCACAGAAAAAACAATTCACACCTTACATCTTATAAGATGAACCTCGATGTCTTCCCAATAAAGGTTTAATCATAACTTAGTGGCTGCAATGGGGAATATAGAAGCGACCAAGTGATAAAATAAATCTGATTAGATCCATGAAAGCAGAGTGCTTTGCATTTACTTAATTGGTGATACTTTAGATTAGCTAGTACATCATTGTTAAAGAAGGTTTAATAAAGAATTCTTACTCTAAGAACACAAACATTTTATTCAAGAAGTGAAGAATACAGTAAGAATTAGACTGGTACTAGCATTAATCTATATTGAACTTTGTTCCCAATAAGGAGGGGTATTGTTAAACTTATTAAAAGCCTGTACTCAAACAAAAATTTCAAGTCTCTAAAGAGGTTCCTAAACACAGATGTTTTGCTTTGTAAAATAGTAAAAAAGAACATAGGGTGAGGAAGAGAAGAAAATAATGATTAGCCTCCCTAATTCTCCTCAGAATGTTGTATAAAAGCAGATATATTCTAGATTATTTACATCTCATAAACAATGAATCAAGAATCTATTTTTATGAACGAACAAACGCCTTCTAAGGACTGACCTTGGTTACAAAGGAAAAACATAAATGTTAAAAGTGAAGTTGGTAAGTATCCCTAATGAAGTCCAAGAAAAGCAGGCAAATGGAAGAGATGGCATATCTTATATATTATACTTGTGACTGTATATATACCTAGTCTATAAACTAAGTGTATAAATAAGCAAAATGAGAAAAAAATTCGATAATTCTAATTTGTCATATTTTATCAATATCTTTGGCTAATCCTGGGCCCAGGAATCCCTATTTTCACAGCCTATAGAGAGAAAGCACCTGATTGTCACCTTTCCATTTGCGTATCTATTAGTTATAATTCCCTTCTCTACTTGTCTCAATTGTGCCTGTGGCTTCAGCTAACCATTTATCTCTAAGTTATGAGTGAAGTTACTAGAATAAGATAGACTTGGGTTTGCACTCCAACTCTGCAACTAAACAGCCATGTGATATTGGAAAGACTTTGTATTTGCTCTAGTCTCTTTCCTGATATGTCAAATGGCAATATCAATGGCAGCTACTTCTGAGAATTGCTGTGAGAATTACATAAAGGGCTTTTTTTGAGGGCAGAATTTGTACATTAATCTTTGTGGGCCCATGGTACCTACATAATGTCAGACATGTAGAAAGTGATTAATTGGTTGAATTAAAGGGAATTATTGTATGGAAAACATACTCATTATTAGCCTTTAAACATGTTCTCTCTTAGGTAAACTCTTATTCTCAGAGAATCTTCTGCCTTTCAGGAAGTTCCCTCAAACACAGTTATAACCATTTTAAAAAGTTACTACCATGACTTACATCTCGATCCCTAATTTCTCTTGTTTGATATAAACTTGCCAGTTAATACTTTCATGGAAATTGCAAGATTCCCTTGCCTAGTGCAATCACTTTGGCCATATAGGTCTAGCATGTTATTTTAGAAAATGTCACATTGGAGATTAAATGGAAAGGGATGTCTAATAATGCAATATGGAGACGTTTATTTGATCCTTTCCTTGCTCTTCTTGTTCTCCCCCTCCTCTCGAAAGAAATGTCAAACAATGTAAAAGAGCTTTTCCAACATTCACATTTGGAATTGGAAGTAACCTCAGTTATTGTCTTATCCAAAACCTTCCCAATATTGGAACTCCCTGTACACATCTCTGAGGAGAGCCTGACCAGGTACTATTCCATTATTTATAATAATTAGGATCTCATTATTCTGTACATTGTGTGTCTGTGTGCATGTTCTTAAAAAACCTTGAGCTTGACACCTCTGCATGGACAGGAACCTTGAATTAAGAATAGGAGTCATAGGAGCAAAAAGCACCACCATCCCTGCACTGCCACCAGCCCTCCTACTTGCCAGCCACTCATTTCATCTTCCTTGCATTGTCCAATCTCTTCTTGGAGAAAGCATATTTTAATCACTGTGACAAGGCTAAAACCCCAGCTGAGACATAGGTTGACCTGACCCCTGCCCTCACAACCGTTGCCCTGCATCTTTGCACCTTTAATTTTGACTGCAGCTCATTCATCGGTATCTCCATTTGGGGAGACTTTTGCAACCACGTTTCAGAAAAAAAAAAAAAAAAAAAAAAAAAACATGTAAATTATGACTGATCCCTTATGAATTCATTTCCAACAAGTCTTTCCAGAATACCTTCCACCCTTGACAAAGTCTTCCCCTTACTGCTTCTGTATCCTGTACTTTCCAATTGGATTTTTTACAGGTCCTTTCCCAGATTCCTGCTAAAGCCAATTTTAGC
The DNA here is from genome assembly GCA_026826555.1 of Tolypeutes matacus. Taxonomy (NCBI): domain Eukaryota; kingdom Metazoa; phylum Chordata; class Mammalia; order Cingulata; family Chlamyphoridae; genus Tolypeutes; species Tolypeutes matacus. Next base: position 3,786,282 of record JAKSZT010054524.1, on the reverse strand, counting down.
CTGACCTTCAGCTGGGGTGCAGAGCATGTCAAAGGCAGTTCAAGAATTAGGCAATGTTGAATGACATTACAACAACAGATATAGGCCAATATATATCTTGCCATAATCTACAGAATTGTGTGGGAGAGAGTGCAAACTACAATGTAAACTATAATCCATGCTCAGTGGCAATGCCCCAAAATGTGTTTATCCATTGCAATGAATATAACACACTAAAAAAAAAAAAAAATTAGGCAATGAAATCTGTAATGTAACTTCAACTCATTGGTCCTATTCTGTTGCTTGGAGTTAGAAAAGCATACCATGTCCAAATGACAGTCTTTTAAAAGTTTAAGAAAAAGATGTCATGCCTACTTTAACATTATTTTCTGGGTTAAACATGCTATGATCCTTGAATTTCTTTTCCTATGATGTGATGTCCAGCCCTCCAGCAACTCCACCAACCGTCTTCATTGTTCTCCTGTAGGCTTCTTAAAAGACTTAAAAGTTCATGTAAAAAGGTAGTGCTCAGAACAGAATATATTACTTCATTCTTGATCTCACCAGTTCAGTGTAAAGGGGAGAGATTACCTAATCCAGAAATAATTCAGTTCATGCCAGCTAAGACTACATTTGTTCCTTTGGCAACTACATCACTCATTTGGCTCAGATAGGTGTTTTAATTGACTTCAGATTATAAAGTTTGCCTTCCCCCACCACCACTCTGCCACACCTTCACATGTATTCCTCTTAAGCCAGGGGTCCTCAGTTTATCTGCCTACAGCTCCTTTTTTAAGCCTGAGTTCAAGTACCAGACTTTTAATTTTCTCCATTAAGTTTAATCTTGTTAGAGCTGGCCCATCATTCCAGTCTGTCAAGATATATTTAATTCTGATGATCTCATTCAGCGAGATCACCTGTCTTTCTCACTTTTATATCTGCCAATTTTATGAACTTTCTATTTCTTTAGTACCAACACCAAAAGAAATACAAGTCCAATAACAGAGTTATAGGGGGAAAAAAAGATCTCTGGGTCTTGCATACTTATAAATTGATTATTCAATTTAATCCTTGCACAACCCTAAGGAATAGGTATTTTTAACCCAGTTTTATAGATGAGGAAAATTGAAGCTCAGGGGGACTAACCTGCTCAAGGCCATATAGTAGGTTGAGCACCTGAGAATACAAATTCTGATTTCGAAATTCTATGCCTGTTTCACTATATTTGCAGTCTTCCCGTTGACAAGCATTCCTTTAGACTTAGATTGTACCACTAGCTATTCGAGTAGAAAGGTGAGTTGATTACAATTTAAAAAGACCAATACATTTTCAGATAAAATGCTAAATGCCTTCCCACTTACAAATGAACATATATATTACAAAATGATTTATATGAATAACTGACGGAACAGAGTTAAGTTGTATGTAGTCAATCAAAAACTCAGAGTCCACTGGATAGAGACCATTGGACTGGAGACAAAAGTTTTAAATTCATTTTATAGCTGTCATAGTTTGTGTAATTTTACAAATGCATATGTAGTATTGAAAACCTCAATCTGCCCTAAGGCAGGCTCCAAGAATATTAAAGTTCCTTGAGAGATGACTCATAATAGCAAATATAGGAATTTGGGTGTGTTGAATTCACCCAGCAAGAGACAGACATGGGCATGTTCTACAACTCAGATTGCTTTCTCTGTGGATTCTGAAGCAAAAAGTCTTTCCCAAAAGATGGTTTATTTACTCACTGGAGAAGACAAATCACACAACATGGCTGCCTGACCCTCACTTCTGCCTTTGTTATTTTTATGTACAACTTGTTTCTATCACTCTAATTAAGGTACGGATTTTCCTTTGGAAATGTATAACTCAATATAGGAACTGTAGATCCATCTGTATATTGGCAGAAAATATTTTTATATTTCTAAGCAGTACCCTCCATAATTAGCTTACTTTTTCAATCTAAATGGCAAGTATACTTAAAATATAATGACAATATGTTCAAAAAATATAAAGGTTGATTCTAATTCATCTCTTTTCTAAAACATAAATTTTACTCCAACTAGAGCATTAAAAAATAGAATGAGCAAGAGGGTAGGTAGGAGATAATGTCTGCTAAAAACTAAAAATAATTTCTACTCATAAAAGGTAATATAAAGCCATGTACCCAAGTGAATAAAAGTAAAAAATTTCCAGTTTCAAATGTTTAAGAAGCACCTTTATCAGGTCCACTTTTCCTTTTATCCATTTCTTTAATCCAGCTTTGCCAAAATGTAGGTGTTTTTCCATTTAAAATTTTAATATATCAACAATAGACAGATAGGCCAAATAACATAAAGACCTAAAGTAGTTTTTTCTATATTTTGTAGGATGTCAACTGGACAGAGGGGTTAAGAATATATTCAAGTATATTTTTCAAATCTCTCCTAGATTTGGGTGATTTCCAGAGAGTATTGCTTGATTAGGGTTAAAATTTGAAAAATTCATCCACAAAGTTGTAAGTACTGAATCTCAACATAAATAAAATCTCTATTTAAGAACAATTTCAGTATCACCATGATTGTATAGCCACATACTACTAAATTTGAAAATCAAGAAATTGAATAGAATATACATAATATTCACTTAATATTTTTGTCTCACTGGATTTTTGATTTTATAAAATGAGAAACAGTTCTCTTTTTTGTTATCTTGGAGTGCTGACTTCAGAAAACAAAGTTTGTAGACATTATGTTCATGTATTAAAAAGTTAATTGAGCAGCTTGGACAACAGATCTGTATTAAATATGAAATCTTAGCAAGTAGTACAAAGGATTTGCCAATTATAGTATAACATTTATGAGTAGGTATGTATCAGTATTTACCTTGTGTTTTCACTGGATCTGATATCTGGCTTGGATCACTAATTCCATAGGCATTTGCTGCCCTCACAAGGAAAAGGTAAATTGCATTAGGTTTGAGTCCTTTAATGGCAAGTATTTCTGTTTTCACATTCTCTGCTACAGTCTGCCAGCTGCTACCAGATGCATGGCTAAGGATAGATACATAAGTTAGAACATGCTTATTTCATGGCAAACATGCTTATTTAATGGCTCAAAAAGAGGACAAAAACTCAGAAACATCATTTCACTCTACCTGAAGGCTTCTATAATATAAGATGTTGGAGTTGCACCTGAATTCAAATTAGGTTGCCATGACAATGTTACTGTATTTCTGCTGACATCTGTAACTTCAGGTTTTGAAGGGGCACTAGGGATTAAATTTGGGTCAGTGGGTCTTGGAGGCTGAACTGGAACTCCAAATTCTAATAAAGGAAAAAAAGATACATAAATAAAGATTATGTCCATATATGTACTAAGGTTTTAGGACACCTACTTCAGCAATTTACCAAAAAGTAAACAACAACATGTTAACCTTCATTTAAAGGCAAAGATACTATCAGATTTACCTTGAACTTCAATGTAAGCACTCCATGTTGCTTCGCCACTAGGGGTTGATGCAATGCAGGTGTACCGACCAGTGTCACCCAGCTGAGAAGACAGATGGAAAATAAATATTTGGAACAATCAAGAGCTCACTGGGCTGGAAAAGCAATTACAGGTTTGTATACGGTCCATGAATATGGATAACTACATTAGAATTCTCTAACCAGAAACTTCCCCTTAACTGAATATATTTTTATTGAATATGGAGGAAAAAATTACAAGAAGACAGAAAAAAAAGTCTATACTATTATTCACATTGTACAATAAAACAATCTATTATTGAATTGTATTACATCAGTATTATCAGTATCAGGGACAATAAACAATTACTAAGATATATAACTTTTAAAATTCAAAGTAATAATCTTTATTTCTAAGTTATATATTTATATTTAATGTCACATTTTGAGGCCAATATATTTTAGTCAACTATTCTTGCTATTTCATATTTTTATCAGTTACGCCTGTGTTGATACCCAAGATAAACAGGCAGATACAGAAAAAGGGTAAGTACAAAAGGATTTCTTCTCCAAATATGTATTCTTTTTGGTTCCTTTTCCTTTGTTTTAACTTGTAACTTAAAATGCAGTTCAATAAGTATAAAGTCAGACTATAGTTTGAATGAATGCACCCTCCTTCTAATGGCTAAATGCCAGAAAAAAAAACACAGGTCACATTTTCTACTTTAAATCAGCAGCAGCATAATGAGCCATTATAACCTCAGCTTTAGGTAGTAACTCTATCTTCAAGTGATGTTTGATAAAGCAGAATGTTGTCATCTTGCTCTGGCAATTGCAATAACAAAGTCACAATAGTTGTCACAAAGAAGTACAACATATTACCATTTGTGTGGCACATAAAATGAACTGTTATGCTGATCCAAAACTCCAAAGGAGCCACCCACAACAGGCAATAAAGCAATTGAAATTTATGTTTATTGCTGACAAGACTATTCTTTCATATGCTTTCAGAGCTTGTCTGATCTTGACCTTAAAAGAAAAAGAAAACTCAAAACAAAACAACACAGTCCTGAAAGAACAGGTATGGGATGTGATGCCCTGAGAAGTAAATCCCTAAATTGTTCTCCCAAACCCATGGGCTTTTCATCATTTGACATTCTAATTTAAAATGTACACTCAATGTGTACATTGCTTTATAGTTTTTGTTTGCATGCACAGTATTCTGTAATTGCAAAAGGCTGAACCAAAAACTCACAAAAGAAGAATTATTCAAGTACATTGAGCATAATAAAATGGTACTGGAAAATTTCTTTGAAAAATGCTTTATGGAATGAGCACACCATACCACTACTTGGAGGTATTCCTTCTCCCACAAATTCCCCTCTACTTTCCTCAATTGATATGTCTTAGAAATCGTTTTTTCTCTTCCATAAAACCTTAAATTACTTGCCATGGGCTAAAATATGAGTTAAAGTATCTTAAACACACATGGTAGAAATGCCTGAAAGAAAAAAGTATCAAATTAAAAATATATTAATACTGTTACACAGGTTTGATGAATTCTAAAATTTGAGATTTCAGCACCAGTTGCTAAAGGCATTAAACAAAGCGCAACAGGACAGAAAGACTAAGGTGTCATTGCAAGTTACCTTAGCGTATCGGATCTGTAGTACTCCAGTCTCCAGTTGTTTTATTCGAGAATCTTGGGTTGAAACAAGGACTCCATCCTTTCTCCACAGAATTGTGGGCACTGGACTGCCTGTGGCCACACAGCTGAGGATTAAAGTACCATCCACTGCTACAGTCTGATTCACGGGCCCCTGTCGAATGACTGGGGGAGGCCGGTCTGCAATCACTGCCAGAAGAAACAACAGGAAATAGATTTCTGCAACTGGAAGCAATTTTCTAATCATCCAAGCAACAGCAGTTGCTAAAGGCTTTGAAACAAACTAAAGATAATTAAACAAGTAATTAAAGTAAGAGACATGCATTATTCAGAATGCATTTATATGATGCATTGATTCAGAATATTAAAATAAGTTACAATTTACTTTTTTTTCAAATGACCGACCACTGACTGAATGAGAATTGCAAACTGTGAAGTATTAGTATAGTAGTGAGAAATGGAATGCTGCATTTTTTTTTTTAACTTTAAAATATGAAAAAAAATTGCAAAGAAAACCATTTACCCTAAGGAAACATATGAAGCAAATTTTAATAAATGAACAACAGCCAGCTTGATATTTAGCAAATATTTTGTGTTCAACAGAAGAAACGATGGTACCCTACAGCATGTTTGGCAATTTTGGATTCACAAAGGTGCTTTGAACTTTCATACTTTACAAATCAGTATGATTGAACCCCCTATGTCAATTTACCTCGGGATTCTTTCTATGAAAAGATATGTAAGTGAAAATGACCCAACCTTAATGAATTCAGAGAAACCTGAAAAATGCCCAAAAACATTATGGGTAGACTGATCCAATGAGACAACTCAAGCTGATGTGCTAAATTAGCAAATATCGTATTTCCATATTAGAAATAATAGAAATGGAGGAAGTACTTTTGCTAATTCTGTTACTTTAAGTAATGGTTTTAATGTATTATGGAAGAAAATGAAAAGCATTTTATTACATATAAATTAAATGATTATTATTACTATTACTGAAAAACTAAATCTAAAAAAGTGATCTAAAATAAAGTCATTATTATATAGAATAAGTTAAAACAACTGTAGTAGAATGAGAATATATCTTAGATGTTACCATTTCCTGGCCTAGGCATTTTTTGTGAAACTCCATAAAGAGTTTTTTAAATGAATAAAAAGGAAAATTTCAGTAATTGTCTTTAATTATTAAGCTTTAAAGCTCTGGAATTAATTTAAGGAGAAAAAACACCAATATATAAAAGAATCTAAGCAGTCTGAGTAAAAGGAAACTTGTTGCCAGGGTAACTAAATTCTGGGTGCAATAATCTGCAAAGTTGGATGTGTCATGTTCAAAGTTTATGGACCAAAACTTTTCACAAGCTGGAGTCAAACTTCAATTTGTTCCTCATTTATCATGCAATAATTATTAGCGTTTTTCCAGTCAGTCTCAGAAAAACAGGAAAATAAGGAAGTGAAATCAGCAACTGTGAACTTTCACTCTACCCTTCCAATTCTCTTCCATGCCATGGTTACTGGTGTGAAATATGATAATACCAGGGGGCAGTTTTACAAGGCTGTAATTTGAAACTTGGCAGGAGTGTTTTATATACTCCATGGTTGAAAAATGTAAACCAAAAATTCTTTTACTTAGATGTTTTTAATATTCTCTACATTAACTGTTGAATTTGGTGCAAATCAAATTAGAAGTTCCTTTTGATAAGTATGATAAAAAAGGATGAAAGTATTTTATTTTATTTTATTGAGACTTTTACAAAATACTCTACCACCTGTACTCCCTTGATTAAAATAAAGAATGAATATTTTTCTCCAGACATTAATTAAGTTAGTAACAGAGTGCTTTTTTTTTTTTTATAACTGATCATAACCAAGTCCAGTAAAGGAATGGTTTACATTTGGCATTCTTTTTCCATTTAAAAATAAGTCAATATCTAGGGATTTATTCACATTTCTATATATTTTTTACTGTTCTTTTAAACTTAACATCATCTTGATCTCCCCTTCCCATCCAACCACAGTTTATTTTATGCTGTTTTTCTGCCATTTATTTATGCAAGGCTTACAGTGGGTGGTTAGCAAAAGTAAAATAAAAAAAAAAAAAAAAGAGGAGAAGGGCTGATTTTCAGCTCTACCATCTGCCATGTGTCTTTGGGAAAGTTCCATAAATTCTCTAAGCCTCAATTTTTTCATCTACAAAATAGGATAATATTCCTTGTCCCAGCTAGCTCAGGGCATTACTATTAAGATTTAAATGGAATAATAGATATGAAAGTGCTTTGCTAATTGCAAATATACAGATAGATAGATTAGCTATAGAAACACATACACACTGTGATATCACCATTTGTCTTTTTCTGTAAAAAAAATTAAAAAGTAATATATAAATCAGAGCTACAAAATTTAAGCATTCCTTAAAGCAATTTCATGTTTTTAGGCAGATGAAACATTTTGGTGTTATCAAGTATTAAAATAAAATATGGATGAAATGCTGAAAATTCCACAATTATACACACCAAAGAATATAATACATTTATAAGTCAAACCTAAATATCAGATTTATGAGACAAACCTCAAATTGCGGCAATAATAGCTTCTACCGGAATTATTAGATGAACTATCAGGTAACAAAATAGAAAGTTTAACAAACAGAAATACTGTTTTGCGTAGTATGGAAAAATGTAGACTTTGGAATTAGAAAGACAGTGCTATACATGAAAATGTCCCATAGCTGTGCTGTCCCACATAGTAGCCAACAGCTACGTGTGGCTACTGAACTCTAAAGGGTGGCTAGAACTAGATGTATTTTTATTTAGTTTTAAGTAAATTAAATTCAAATTTAAATAGCAACATGCAACAAGTGACTACCATCTTAGTGCTCTGTTTTAAATCTCAGTTCTGTTACTCTCTGTGATCTGCATACAACTCTTCACCACTTTCTGCTTCGGTTGCCTCATCTATAGAATGAGATGTTGTAGATTTGAAATTATGACGTGAAAAGTTCTTAGCATAGTGTCTAGCACAAAGTAAGCAATGAGTGACTGTAGCTTGTCATTAATAAGTATCAATACGTTAGTAATAGTGGTGGTGTAAATAACAACAGCAGGATTTCTGAGAGTTTGCTATCTTTTCCCCTCAGGCAATGAAAGACCTAAGGACTTTAATCATGAGAATTTAAAATTTTACTACTTAAATATAATGATCATGAAGACTATGCTAATACATAGAAATATCTTTCTGAAATAATTTTAAGTGAAAAAGAACACAAAATAATAGACACACTGGTTGAAGTACGAAAAACTCACATTTATACACCAACACCAAAGTTATATATCATATTTGTCATCAGTTTACAGTTCTTTTAAACAACATATGTCACAAACCTATGAGTCAGGCTATTAAAATCTTAGCATCTTATTTTAGGAATCAGGTAATTGAAACTCTGAAAGTGTAAGTGACTTGTCCATGATAAATAGTAATTGGCAAATCTCCCTTTTCTGGCTCAAAGTTAACACTCATTCTACTCTATAACTTTTGAAAGAGGAATAAAATTATTTTATATTACATACATCACTTAATAACCACTAATTTTATTTTTTCTTGCTCTCTAGTAATAGAGAAAAGGAAAATTTCAATTAAATAGGTGATATGGATTTGCATGTTCCTGAGTCAAATGCTATTATGGGTAGTTCAGAGCTACAGAGCAGCACATATCAAAGATAGATGCTACTCCACCATATTCTTAGCTTTATTCTATTTTTGCCTTTGTTGTGTTTGCAAACAAGAAAGAAAGTCAAGGAACTCAAGTCAGATAGTATCCAGTAAGTATTATGCCTACTAACCATCCTCTTAACATGACTTGGTAATGTAAAAATATTGATATTGCCAATTAAAAAAAACTATATCTTTTGCTACTTAAATTGGCAACTAAAATTTGTCAACTTAGAAATTATAGTTTTACCTGGGAAGAATGAGTTTATAGTTGTAAGTTCTTTTCATAATATCAATTAACTCTAAAACAAAACAAAATTTAAAAATAGTACAATGACAACACACACAAACTCACCCCAAAGACTGCAAGATCAAACAGGACATTTAGGGCTTTTAGTGATAAATCCCCAATTCAGAAATTTAGATTATCTTTTTCTTCAGTAAAAGTTGCTATACATGATCTAGTCTCACAAATATAAGCCGTTCATGATAACGCCATATCAGATAGCCCATAGAAAGGTTTGCTACAAATTATTAATTAAAGGACTGGTAAAAAATACTTGAAACTATCTCAACATAATTTTATCTGGTCTTTTTTCATATACACTTATATACAAATTGATTAATGAAGTTACAAATACAAATATATGTGCAATTTTATGTTCTTATTTTATCTCATATTGATTATGTTACTCATTATCCAAGTCATTATATGTTCTTTACAAAGTGTAAAGAAAATTTCGGGTCATTCTAACTATTAGAGTCCGTAGATATATCATATGTTTCATGGACAGTGGTGAGAATTTGGGCTTTTGAGAGAGACAATCCAAGTTTTGAATTCTGAATCCACCAAGAGTTGGCTGTTTTTTCATTCCTTCCTTCTTCACTTCACTCATTCACAGAATATCTTCTTAAGAAACATCTATGGTGAATACTATATATATATATATATATAATATATATATGTATGTATATGTATTTTACTTTACTAGACAGATATGGGCCATACTTCCATGGAACTTAGTGTATAATGAGGCATATGGGAAAATAAAAAGAGAAGACAGGAAAGTATAGGGTCCAATCTGTATATATAGCAGGGGTGGCAGCATAGAACCCATATTTTGAGAGTTAGAGAATGCTTTCTGAAAAAAATGAAACTTCAAGTCACTAGAAGCAGCATGTGCAGAATTCTTAAAATAAAATAAAAGCACGGCAAGCATAATCTAATTAGGGATGTGAGCAACAGAGTATTTAGAGCTGAGATTGCAGGTGTTCTGATCATGAATTGTAAAGCACATTCAGGAATATATACATTATCCACAGAGCACTGAGAAACAAAATTGATTAATGCTTTAAAACTATCCCTGTGAATTTTCTTGAAATTCAGGAGGAAGCTACAAAAACCCTAGCCAACATTATATTTACTGGTGAAATATTAAGAGCTTTCTCCCTGAAGTTAGGACCAATAAAATAAGTCCACTATCACTAATTCTACTTACTCTATTGGAAATCACAGAAAATGCAAGGCAAGTAAAAGAAATAAAATGTATAAATACTGGAAAGAAGGATTAAAACTGGCCTAATTTGTAACTGACACGTTTCATATATAGAAATTTCAAAATAACCTATCTACAACTATTAGAAACAATAGGTAGATTTAGCAAAGTTGTTAGATACAAAGTCAATATCCAAAAGTCAATTGTACTTCTAAACACTTTCTTCAAACAATTCAATATGAAATTTTAAAAATACCATATGTGATCACCTAAAAATCATAAAATACCATAGGTATAAATCTGTCAAAAGATATGCAAGACTTCTACCCTAAAAGCTACAAAATATTGCTGAACTTAAGGAAGACCTAAATAAATTGAGGGCTATATATATGGAACATCTCTGGATTTCAATCCAGAAGCTAACTCTCCTTAAATTGTTTAATAACTTAAATGGGACCCAAATAAAAATCTGAGGGATTTTTTTTTTGTTTGTTTTAGTTGGTATGTGCATGTATATGAACAGATGTGTGTGTGTGTGTGTATACAAGGATGAAAATTGACAAGAGAATTTTGAAAATTATAGGGAAATGCAGAGGAACCTCTAATAGCCAACCCAGAACAAGAAAAACAAAGGTGAAAACTATACTACCAGTTTTTAAGAGTTAGTACAAAGCTACAGAAATTAAGGCCACATGTACTGGCATAAATAGACCAATGGAACAAAACAGACAGACCAGAAATAGACTTATACATCTGTGGTCACTTGACTAATGATTAAGATGCCACTACAATTGAGTGAAAAAAGGATAGTCTTTTTAATATCCATAAATTATCCATATGGAATAAAACAAAAAAGAATGTTGACTACTAACTCATACCATTTGCAAAAAGTAATTCAAGATGGATTAGAAAACCTAAATCTGAAAGATAAAATGATAAAGTTTCAAAAATACAGAAGAATATCTTCATAGCCTCAAGTAGTTCTTAAACAAGACACTGAAAGCAATAACTATAAATGAAAAATAATAAAGTAAAACTATCAAATTAATTACTTCATCCTTAAAACCATCATTAAAGCAATGACTGGGAAGAAATATTTGCAAGACATATATCTGACAAAGACACATGTCTAGAATTTTTAAGAAAATGACAAAGAAAAATGAGTGCATGTCTACCAACAGACATACACAGGAATATTCAGCTGTATCTGTAAAAGCCCTAAACTGAAAACAATTCATCAATAGTAGAGGGGATGAATAAATTGTGATATATTTCTATAATGGAATACTAAACAACAATAAAAAGAATGAACTACTCACATGTATAAAAAAAACATGGATGAATTTCCCAGACATTATTTTGAACAGAAGGTGGCATACACAAAAGGCAGCTATCTTCTGTATGACTTCGCTTATCTGACTTTTGAAAACAAGCAAAACTAATCAATGGTGATTTTAAAAAAAGGTCAGGAAAGTGATTACTTGTGGCAGAGGAAGGCTTATGGACTAGAAAGGGGTACACGGGAACCTTATGTGGTACTGGAAAAGTTCCATCTTGATCTGGGTGGTTATTACATGAATAAATAATGAAGCTGTATTAGTTTACTCTACTTACTTTCCAGTAGGTATTTTATACTTCATTTTACAAAATGGAAAAAACAGGGTTACGGAGAGGAAAAAGCTCAGTCTAGGAACAATATGGAGATGCAATTAGAGGTAGAGACAAGAAACAGGGCAGGAGCTAGCAGACTGCTACTTTTAGAATATAAATAACTAGGACTGGGAGCGTGTAACAGAGATAACGACAACTTGATTAATTCAAAAGATGATTGGATATAGAAATAAAGAAGAGTGAGGAGTCAAAGATGATTTCCAAAGTTTCTAAATCAAGGAAGCAAATGCTATTATAACAAATATTTAAATCATTATCTGATGTTTACAAACAAAAGACAGTAAGATGACTGAATGCAAAGTTATCCTCTTCTATTCCGGTTCTATCTTCCTCCTTGAGAGACAAAATGTTTCTTTCTTTTCATAAAGCTCTTTCATCTAAATTTTATAGAGAGTGAAAAAATAGTTTTGGTTGTTCCAATGAATATATTTAGAAGAGAAAAGTCCCTTATCACTATATGTTTTTAGTTCTCTTATTAATTTGGAAGGTTTTTTTACTTGTAATACCTTCTTGATTACATATATGTATATCTACCTATTCTAAATATATATTTATTTTATATATATATAAATATATTCCTTCTTCTTGTTTGCAAATTACCATTACTTTCCTTCTTATGGATGAGAGATTTTCTCTTTCACAGTGTTATCATAGCTTCCATATTTGACATTAATTGATCATGTTTAGGGGAGCTTATAAGCAGAATAAAGACACACTATTGAGAATAAAATTCTGTTCATTATCAAGAGTCTATTTTGGATTTATAAATCATGCATCTTATCTCCTTGAGTTAGAGAAAAGAGAAGAGATTTTATACTAAAAATTTATAAAATAACTTGTTGTTTTTCAAAACATGAAACAATCCTATGTATAGTTATTCTGCATAAACTTTTCCTTGGATAATTGCTATGCTTTAATGAATCTGACTTGATTCTAGGAATTCATAGTACAACTAAGTTAATAAGAAATTTGGACTTAATCATTGTATCAACACTCATTTCAACTTTGCACCAAAATAGCTGTGCAGCAGTTTGGCTTTATTTATGAATTTCAAAAATAGATATTGGATTATGTTTGTAAATTATTCTGTTCCTCTTAGCATGATTAAATTATGATTAGGCCTTTGATTGGGCCACATCAGGAGGGTGTTGAGTCTCCGGTCCTTGGTGGGTGGGGACTCACAGATAAAAGACATAGCAAAAGACAGAGTTGGAGTTCTGATGCTGAGTTTTTGAGCTGGAGCCCTGGGAAGTAAGCACACAGAGGAGCTTGGTCGTGAGGAAGGAGAGAAGGTCCCCGGAAAAGAGACAAGCCGGTTGTCTGGCAGTTCACAGCTGGCCTTGTAGAGAAAACAGAGGAGCTGAACCCAGAGAAATACAGAGCCCCATGAAGAGAGGAATCCAGGAAGCCTGAACCTTCACAGGTATTGGCAGCCATTTTGCTCCAACATGTGGCAGTAGATTTTGGTGAGGGAAGTAACTTACGCTTTATGGTCTGGTAACTGTAAGCTTCTACCCCAAATAATACTCTTTATAAAAACCAACTGATTTCTGGTATTTTGCATCAGCACACCTTAGGCTGACTAATATAAGCTGTAAGAAGATTAAAAAGTTGGAAATAAATACATCTAACACTCTCTTTAGACCAGGGGTTCTTAACCAGTGGTCCATGGAAAGATTTCAGAAGGTCTATGGGTTTAAATTGAAAAAAAAATCAACTTATTATCTTTATTTTCTCTGAACTCTAACTGAAATCTAGCATTTTCTTCACTTATGAATGTATGCAATAAATTACGCTAGTATTCATTTCATATCACATTACAGTTGTTGCATATCTCAAAAATCGCTTACATTCATCCATACTTAGAAATTATGATAGTTGTCAGACCCGACGCTAGTTGAATGTCATAAAACTATCTGCCACTACATTCTGAGAAGGGGTCCTTGGTTTTCACCTGACTGCCAAAGGGGTCATGGAACAAAAAAGGTTAAGGAGCCCTGCTTTAGACCAAAGACCAAACTTGGATATTTTTAAATAAAGTTTTCTACTTTACCATCAGTAACTTCCAAATATGCTTTTGTGATGATACTTCCGGCAACATTTAATGTCTGGCAGATATAATAACCAACATCAGATCGCTGGACATTAGTAATAGTGAGGTCACCAGTCTGGGAAACTGAAAACCGGCTGGATGACTGTGGCGGCTGATATGAGAAAAGCAGATTCTAGAATCCAGAATGTATGGGAAAGAATAAAAATAGGTTAATTGCTAGTATCCAATACTTTGTATACATGTACATATACACTTACAAATATACATATAAACATATACACACAAATAAGCTAAATATTTTTTTTCATCTGACACGCATATATATGGTGTAACAGCTTGGTGGTATTTATAAATTCCAAAAATAGATATTGGATTATGTTTCTAAATTGGTCTTTTCCTCTGGGTACATTAGATTGTATTGGATTCAGAGGTTTCACTCTTACTTGATTAAATTATGATTAAGGCTTTGATTGGGGCACGTCAGTAAAACATTCAGTCCCCACCAAGGAGGCGGGGACTCGCAAAGAAAACGACAAGGCAGATGAGTTAGTTGGAGTGTTTAATGCTGGATCCCAGAGAAGTAAACACACAGGAGAAGAACACAGAGGAATAAAGACAGCTCCTTAGACACAGCAGAGGTCCTGGGAAGAGAGACGAAGGTTTGCCTGATAGTTTGCAGCTGCAGAGACAGAGCCCTGAGCAGCTGAGCCTGGAGAGAAACAAGCCCTGGGAGAGAGACAAGACTAATCCCAGCCTACAGCTGATATTGGAAAGCTCTGGGACCACAGATCCTTCAGAGAAAGAGGGAGGCTGAACCCTTGCAGACATCGCCCACCATTTTATGTCAACACATGGCAACAGGCTCTGGGTGAGAAAGTATCTCTTATGGTACCTTGAGTTGGACTCTTTAGGGCTTTGTGACTGTAAACTTCTACCCCAAATAAATACTCTTTATAAAACCAACCAATTTCTGGTATTTTGCATTAGAACCCCTTTGGCTAATACATCTGGAAAAGCTCATACACAAATATACAGATACACACACACGCACATTAAACACAGAGTTTAATGATCTAATCTTATATAGCTATCAATGTTAGGAATATTTGAACATTTAAATAAATTCAAAACATTGATATGAGTTTTTTAACTATCAATTTTCAAACTACAATAGATATAGAAGGATATTAGGTATCAATAAAGTAAAAACTTTTATATATTTAACCAAAACAAAGACAAAAGAATTCTTCATATATATATAACTATTGGGATCATAAACATTAAGGCCTTAAATATATAAACAGAATTAAAACGCATTTTGACACAGTTTCTTTAAGGTCACAGATAGCATTTTGATATCATAACACATTTCTCTGTGAGCCTTCTGTCACAAATGTTCAGTGACTTCTACTAAACTATTAAGAGTTACATATCTTGTTTCTACTATTAAATAATGAGAATATATCTTTTGGATATTTTGAAATTCAAATGCTGAATCTAAGAATTAATAAGAGAGTTTTATTTATTCAGAAATTTGTCTTAAATACAAAAAAGTCAAGAAGAAGGGTGATGTTATTTGGTGTTACAGATTTCTTATTCTGAAAGAAAACCAGCATATTTCTGGGTCATCTTAGAGGGAGTATATATTTACACACAAAATAATATTGTCATTGTCATTGTATTACATGAAATAAAGAATTCAATTTTTTTTTCTAACTGAATAAATTTGCTTCTTTTTAAAAAAATTTAGCTACCTTTTTATCATGCGTAACTTTATAGCAGCCTAACTAATGTTCTATGTATACACAGCCAATGCCATAATTTTAGGGAAAAATAAGTTGCATCATTAAACCATACCAAAGTACAATCATGATTGGTAAACTTAATCTAAGTTTAAATAACTTAACTGAGTCATCTAAATGTTACTCTATTAATAAGAACTTATAGTGTATTTGCCACTTCTGCTACACATACTTTCTTTTATAATAAACTTCTAATTCTACCTGTTGTAGTCAAATATTTTGTTTTTTTCTGTGTTTAATTTGCTGACACTCAGCAAATTTTATCCTTTGAGGCCAAATAGAATGTGTCAGAACTAAACAAAACAGGAAAATATGAATGCAAATAACAGCCACATGTCACAATTAAGTTAAGGTCTACCTATCAAAAGTGAACAAAAGCAAAAAATGTCCTGTTTTCTAAACTGATGTCCAATAGAGTTTGTAAGAGTATAGAGCTCTACATTCTAGTTTCACTGTATACAGAAAATTCTGATTTACAGAACACTTAGAGAGTAGGATTTCATAGGAAAATGTGATCATATGTAATAATTTTCAAAGAATTAGAATATACTAAACTAATTTAACATGGCCTCTATGGTAAGGAAAAGTTATATAGTTTAATGATTCCTAAAACACTTTAAAATCTTGATGCTTTCAGAAAAATTACACTGAGTAATTATCAACTCTGTTTTCAATATGTGTTAATCTCTTTTAAGATATAATTCCAAACAACTGAATAATAGAAATGATTAAATTATCTTGAGAAATAGAGTATTTTTTTCTAATGTAGCTGAATTGGAAATAAAGGTAAAATTTGCATGATAAAACAAATGCTATTCTATACTATTCCTTATAGTATACCTTATGTACTATAACTAGCCAGGGGAAATTGCTTTGACAAAGAGCAACGAAGAAAATCTCTCTCATGGCTGAAATTTTCTAGGGCACTCAGAGTTTTCTCAATTCTCTTAATGTCACAGCTCTATGAATAATTAGTATGTCAGTTTTTCTTCTCATTGTATATGGCACCCATCTTTTCTGATTAAAAAATAATAGAAAAAGGTCATACCTGACTCCCCTCTCTCCTCCAAAAAATAGCTGGTTGAGGGTTTCCGGTTGCTTCACACTGAAAAGTTACAGTTCTTCCCAAGGCAACAACCTGGTCACGGGGCTTCACAACAAAATGTGGAGGTTCTAAAGGAGAAGAAACAAATTATAATTAATCAAAAACACATAGTTATTTTCCTAACTGAGACAATTTGCTGATATCCCAAATGCTGCCTTTATTTTACACAACATGCTGTGTACTACAGTACATAGTGTACCAATTCTCATCCTTAACTTGAAAGTAAAGTGTTGAGCATAGAGTAGAATGGAATAGAGTTGTTATATGAAGAGGTTTTTATTACCTGACCTTCTAAGATTAACCTCCATATTAGAAAGAATACTTGAGCTGCAATCTGACCCTTTATATTCAAAATATACCTGAAATTTGTATGAATAAATATTATCTTTTCTCCTCTAGAACTGTATAAGGGTGAATGTACTTCAATCATATACACAAGACCCCCTGATGCAGACAGCTCTTAAAATTACTTTAATTTAACTCAAAAGCTCCTGAAATGCTACCATGCAAATTACAATCATTTATAATCTTCAGGCCAATTACTTGAATAGAAATTAATTTAAAGCAATAGTAGAATTGAATCCTCCTTCATTTACATAGGCAAGGGCATATTCAAACAGAATATGTATGGAAATGAAGGCAAATTTGAAACATCTGCTCATCCTGACATTATAAATACTGCCAGCTTTGTCCAAACTGTTTGATTTATACAGACTTAAATGGCTACTTCATCCAGCAGTAAATAGAGTGTCAGAAAATTGTGTCAGTTACATTGAGAGCAATGGCAGTTAAAAACATTAGGTGTGCTGATGGAGCCATCCCTGAAAAGAAATGCTTGTTTTGAGGCTGTGCCTTGTAGTTGGAAAAAAATATGTACTGAATGTAAGTCTTTTTACTTACTGTTTACATGTTTCTAATTTATTTCGTATCAGCTGTCTGAAACACCTAATTATTCTCCTCTCTTGTCTCATTTAAGATGTTTCAAGCCAGACATTTAACAATTTATACAGGATAGGATTCTTCTAATCCACTTTTTAAGGCTTTTCAATTATTTCTAAACTTTGCTTTAAAAGTAGCTTTAGTTACTTATATCGGTTACTTAAGTGTGTAACTGCTTAAAGAAAATATAAATCAAAAAAAGTTATTCAGATAATGTTCACAAAGGCCACCACTCACCTCACAAGAATATGATTTATTTGTTAATGATGTCTGCATTTGAAAGGATTGTTTTCTCTTGTTTAAGATTCCCGGCCAACTGCATCTAATATATATTATATATAATAATATATGATATATCTTATATACATATTTTAAATTTATGAATTTTAAGAAAAACATGAAATGGCATGATACTTACTCTGGGGACTTAAGTATACAAGTCGTAAAGGGACATTAAAAGTTATTTAATATTTTTTTAAAAATCCTTTTTTTTCAAAAAAAAGGAAAAATAAGTGACTTGCCTAGGACTGCATGATGGCAAAACTGAAGAAAGCAATTGTATCTCAACTTTTAAATTAGTGTGCTTTCTTCTAAACCCCCTTTTTAAATTGAGGTTTAGTATAAATTATACCATTTGACTAGAAAATTATAGGAGACCTGAAAAATCAGGTCAAATGCCTTCAACTGTCCTATAACTTATAGGAAAGAAAATACAAAGTTGGGGAAGAAAGTTTAGGTTCAATTTAGTAACGTTTAAGTTCTACCCTATAATTTTTTAAAAATGGTGATTTTAATTGAGTGGTTTACTCATGACTTTAGCAGACACTATTATTATCCAGGTATAATAATAGGCATGTGAATCATCACTTGGGGATTTTCCTTCAGTACACATCCATAAAGGAGCATTCAATTCCTAAGTTAAGGGTTCGAATAATCGATATGGAAATCAGACCAAGAAATTGAAAAAGGATTGACTGTATGATGACCTAAATCTAGAACAGAGTTTGGTTTGTTTCAATGAAAGAAAACCAAATGATTAATTAAATGAATGGGAAAATATGACTTTCCAATATGTGAGGATTTGCGTAGGAAAAAATAAGTGCTCAAACCACTTAGTAGTCAAGTAAAACCTTCGGGTGGTCTCTTTCCTCAATCTCAGAAGCATGTCTAATAATGTGAGCCAGAATCTGTTTCTTTTATAAAAAGCCAGCTCTCCTCAAACCTCAAACTTATTTGGAAAAGAGAGATACAAACCCTTATGTTAACTACATTTATCCTGCAGCAATCCAGGATATTTGCCTAGAAGTGAATTTACTATATTTTGTTGGCCTATTCTTGGGCCAACATCAACAGTGACATCAGCCAAAAGATATGTCTTAAAAATATAACTTTTAAAATCACTTTCTACATGTTCATTAAATATTATAGGTATATCTAAGAAAAATGGTCTAAAGATATCTCTCTCTCTCATCTCTCTCTCATCTGTCTTCGGGGTTGAGAAGATCATCATATACTTCTACTTGATATTTATGATGAAATATTGGGAAATCTGGGGAAGGCCACATTTAAACCTGATACAGTTTACATATATATCCATGTTACCAATGTCTTGTATGTTCAGTGTTGAAAATTTTGAAAATTGGATAAGCAAAGAGAAAATAAAGAAAAGCTATCTATAAATCTACCATGCAAATTGGATCATACTGCTTTAAAATATTATCCTATAATGTCATTTCAATTATGGTTTAATAATCCATATAAGGTTTCTCTTAAATTATATAATAAATCCTTTACTGTATTAAATTTAGATTTTCACTATTAAAAACAGTAGTAAGATTAACATCCTTCCACAAGTAGTCAAGATTATTTCCTAAGACGTAAAATTGCAGGGTCAGACTATATGCGGAGATATAGAGCATTTAACAAGTATAGCTAAATTATCTACAAGATTTTTTTTATTAACTGACAAATTATATTTTCCACAAGCCTGACAAATACTTGCCAAACTGAGAAGAAAAAGAATCTCCTCTTAAGTGACGTTTTTATATTAATGAGGTTAAACATTTATCATAACATTTCCTTGTTATTGATATTCTATTTGTTGTGGATATTGTTTTCATATGCTTGTCATATTTTTTTTATTTCTAAGAACTATTGATAGATTAAATTATATCCATTTCTGATATATGCTGTAAATATAATTTCCCATTTGTCACTAGTCTTTCTAATCTATTTAGGCATTTTTTTTATTATAACACTATTTTGCTTTTAATGTCAAATATTTCAAACATGTTCTTTAAGTTTTCTGTGCTTTTTATGGTTATTAAAAATGGCTGCCTCAATCCAAATTATATAAATAATTACCTCCATTTTCATCCTATATACTTTTATGTCCTTATTATTTTTATATTTAAATTTCAATCCATCTTTATTTTTTTATGTATCATATAAAAAGTGATTTTTTTTCTTACAGCTAGTTATTACATCACCATTATTGAACAAGCCATCTTATCTGTATTTATGTGAAATGTTAATCACGTAATTTTTAAAATTAAAGAATGGTGAATTTGATTCTTTTAGTGTCAAAGTTATTCCCTGGCATACCATTTAGCATACTCGGCAGAAATTCTCCAAAATGGTGTTCGAGCAATCTTATGGACATTCTACAAGTTACTGATCATGGAAGTGCTTAGAAACCTGATGACTCTTTACATGGAGACAAAAGGTTATCAAAGAAAATTTTGATAAATTTTGGACACATTGTGATTATTTCTTACATTAAATGAGGTGCATCTGACACAGAAATGAAAATGGGTGCAAATAGCCTTAAGTACAAGGCCAGGAGGACTTTTAATCACTACTACTGAACCACAATTATGAAAACTCAGATGGAAAGCCATAAGTGAATAATCATATCTTGAAGAAAAAAACAAATGTCCCAAATGTCACTGGGATACCTATTTTCTTTTTTTTTTTTTTTTTTGCTGTTTAATCTTAATGAGACATAAATTGAAATGGTATGTTACCAAAATACAGTCCACAAACTTATTTTATCACTTATTTGAGGAGTGAAGAATAAAAGGATGCAGAACACACATCATTTAATAAGACATAAAATTAGCAACCCCATTACCTTTCCTCTTTGTCACAGTTACCCATACTTCCTGCAGACTTTATTCTGTGCAGTTTGTCTTTGTGGCCAATGACAAGTGAAACATGGAGGTTGACTGGTTGAAGGACATGGAAGGGTATGGATGGAAAAGGGAAGAGAAGTTCCAGTCACAGTGACACGGTGATTAGAAGATGGCCAATAAAATGTCAACTTACCAGACCCAACTAAAACAAAAAAAAAAGAAAACATGGAATAAATAAAAATAAAGAAACATAAAACAAAACCAAAAAATGTAACAAGATTTGACTTAATGATTCTTCTTCTAAAATAAAATAAAAAGCACATTCATATTTGGATATATGACTCATACTGTCTATGAATGAATATTTGTTAGCATTTTAAGTATAACCATGAATAATTTAGGAAAAATAGAAATGAATCTTAAAATTTCTAGCATGATTATGTGGCATAGCTTATAATGGATGATAGCTATAAGATTACAAAACACCTTTCAATGATTATACATTTTGCTACCAGATGACAGGGTTAGATAACTATATATGAAATGGGTTTAAAAACAACATAAATCTTAGCTGCTAATACAACATTAGGAATGAAAATCAAGCTTCTTAATCAAAGATTTTTTAAAAGTATTAAATCCCAAAACTCTACCAGATAAATTTTTTAAAGGCTCATGCTACCATTGATATTCTGTTAAACTAGAGCTTCTCATATAGAATATCATCATACAAATCATCCTGGGATCTCATTAAAATACAGATTCTGATTCTGTAGGTCAGGGTGAAGTCTGATATTTTGCATTTCTAACAACCACCTAGGTGATGCTCACACTACTTATCCATGACCATATTTGGGTAGCAAGGCTATGAAAAGGTATTAAATTTAAATTCTTGCATATTTTTAATTGAGAAGACACAGAGAAAATTATTAATGAATTATGAAAACATAGAAAACTTTATAACCCAATCTACAAATCATAATCAAGGTACCTGTTTTGAATGCTGAAACACTGCACATTTTAAGATATAAATTCGAGTCATACATATTAAAAATATCTTTTTATTTTGGAAACAAAGGTAATTAATTGCTGTCAAATGAAGAACATTTTCATAATTGCTCATTTGACATGTATAGTACTTTTTCTCAAATAAATAACTCCCAAAACTTTCAGCAAGCCCAAATTAATTAGACCCTATACACATTTCTGTCGTTTAAAAAAATGAATTATGCCAAGGAATGCTATTGTGAAATGGTACATTTACAAAATAGATACAAAAGTCCCCTTGCATATTGTTACCACATTTTAAAGGCAATTCAGAAATATGTTTTAAATTCCCTTCAAAGTGAAATAATTTGCCTCTTCTTTCTCTAAAGAAGAAACTTTAACCATAATTTTTCAATCACTCAGGTTAGAAAAGTTAAAAAATAATTTAAAAAACCTTTTACATTTACTCAGGCTTGATTTCTTAACATTGCTTTCTATGCTATCCAGATTCAAAGAGCAAATAGAATGGATAGAACATGGTAACATTATTTGATACTTTACAGATGGAGTCTTTTTAATGACCAGAAGAAATATTTAGGAACTACATGACAGAGAATCTGAATTTAAGAAGAGTGTGAATATAAAAAAAGAATTTTGCTTTGACACTCAAAAAATTGTATAGCTGTCATTTGGGGTAATCTGTGAAAAGAAATTGGATCTCATTAGACTGAAGTAATTAAAATCAAGCTTTCCTAAATATTTTTAGTAATTTAAAATTCCTTAAAAATTTCAAAAATACCCAACATACAAGAAACAAGAAAAATACTACAAAGCAGCTCATTTAAAGTACAATAAAGTGCTCTCACATTGCTTATAGATTTTATTAGCAATTAAGCCAGAGAAGTAAAGTCTTTTATTAATTAATAGCCATAGGGTTTAAAATGTCAGGCTAATGGGAAGCGGCTGTGGCTCAATTGGTTGGGCTCCCGTTTGAACCCAGGGCCTCCTGGTGAAGCAGGTCGGCCCGCATGGCGTGGTGAGCTGACAGCCTGGTGGTGCAGTGAGCTTGTGCAGTAAGATGACGCAACAAAAGGGAGACAAACAGACACAGAAAAATGCAAAGCAAATGGATACAGCGAGCACAAGCAGCAAGGGGGGGATAAATAAATTAATTAAATAAATCTTTAAAAAAAAAAAAATGTCAGGGTAATGCATTTGTATATCATATCAATAGCAGATCAATATAATATTTTATAGTCAATTAAGAGCCTTAAAAGCCAAGAGCATCATCTAACATAGAAGCTTCTAAAAACATCACAAGTTTTTGAGAGGCTCCTATTTTGAATGGTCATTTAAACTTTTTACAACCATGATTATCAATAAATGATTGCTCTTATCTAAATGAAACCCTGCCTGCCAAAATTTAACCTACCACTTTCATTTGTTCTAATGTCAGCAGACAAATGAATATTGATAATATCTTCCATGTAAAATTATTTTACTCGCTGAAGGAAATTATGATCCCTTTCTCTTTCTAAGAATACGTGATAGAAATTTCTTTATGTCTTTCTTATATTTTCCTCTTTCTGTACATTTTCCTGTGGGTCAGGTCAAAGGATTTTCTTTCCATCAATAAAGTAGGGACCTTTATATACAGCAGACAGTGCCCGTTATTGCCCAATTGGGCAATAACAAATAAAAGGAAAGCAGAGTGACTAAGATCCTGTTCATTCCTCATCCTATAAAGTTTGCTAGTTGTAGGAGGCTTTACTTCTAACCTCCTTCTAACTCTTCTCAACTTGTTTTCTTTCCACTTTCAAAGCTCAGAGCATCTCTATCCTAACTCTTTTCTCACTAAGGAAGAGGAAAAGACTGTCTATCTTTGTCTCCAATAAAACAATAAAACCATAAAATTTTAGAGGTGCAAGAGACCTTAGAATTTATCAGTCTAAACCCTCTTCTTTTTGCTCAAGAAAACAGAGAACATACATTGTTAAATAACTTTCTCAAGGTCACAAATGGCTAACCAAGGGTTCTTGACTAAATCCAGGACTCTGTATAAACTTTCTTATTGGTAGTCAGTTTGGAGAGAACCATATGCAATAGGAAACAAAATGTATTTGATTTTACATTTAAACTATCCTAAATTGTTTAATCTAAATTCATTACTACCTATAGTAATTATATATAATTTATTAAAGATTTCCCCATGATATTAAAACTATTTTAAGAATATTTAGCTATAGTTTTGAAAAGACATGTGAAAATAAAAAGTGATAACCAAACAGACTCATAGCTTTGGGAAAAATTCAATTTTTGGAACAATAATTAATGTCATAAAATTTTAAAGGTGAACTAATTTTAATCATTCCATTAATTGACATTCTTATATTTAATAAAATAATCATCTTTTTTGAAACTTGAAAACAAAAATTTTTTAACACAACACAAATATGTCAAATAGGGTAAAATAACTTTAAAAATATATTTTTAAGATATTAAAACTTGCCATTTTATTTTTTTACTACAGCAATATTTCCAGTTTACAATCCATTTCTAGTAACAGTAAAATTATTTATATTGGAGGGATTCTGGAAGGGTTAAGAGATTGGAGAACTTGTTATCAAGCTGAATTATAAAGAAAGCACAATGTTTTCACCTAGATTGATGTTTTGTGGTGTGTTTTTTTGGGGGTGCTGGTGGTTATGTACAGTCTAAAATATACATACTATACATATAAATTTATATGATATATGTATATAAATTATATAATTATAAAACTATTTTGTGCCTTTTAAATCTAAAAAATAAAAAGGTTATCTATCATTACTTTAAAAATTTTTTTTCTATCTTTAAAAATATTTGGAGATACACAAATATTATATAATTGACAATAGTTTTTCTTAAAAAAAAAAAAAAACACAATGGTTTAAAAAGTTTGGGAAAATCTAGCCTCCCTCATACACACACACACACACTCACACACACACTAATACTTAGAATAAGGGACTTTTTCCCTCCTTTGACACATGAAAGGGCTCAAATTATTTAATTACTTCAAAATCTTCTGTACTCTATGAGTATACATTATTCAAACAATAAACTTAAGGTACAAATAAACCAAGGAGATTATTCTTAAACTAAAAGAGAAAAGAACTAAAATAGAAGGCAGTAGGAACAAAAGAAGGAAGAAAGAAAGAAAGAAGAATAAAAAAAGGAGGAGGTGGACAGAAGGGCAGAAAGAAGGAAAGGAGAGAGGGATGGAGGGAGAAAAAAAAGACACCTCATATTCTTCTATCTGCTTGTTATAGTTAGGAGACATGAGCCAGAAAGCTAATAAATGTTTGAAAAAATGTATATATGGAAGCTGCAGGAAGAGATTTTTTTTTAGTCAGAAGAAAATAAGTTAGCTGAACAGATAGGTAAAAAGTCTTTAGATTAGGTTTAATAAATGCAGGAACCAGCCAATCTTGATAACTGCTTAGGCCAGACAAGAAGATAATGGGCCTAAATAATAGCATGAACAACTTAAGGAAAGTAGAGAAGATGCAGTTAACAATAAAGGTCATTGGACCATGAATTGGTTGCCAACTGTGATGTCTCTAAAGGTGTTTAAAAGTGGGATTTATTTCCATTTTGCTACAGCAGCTTAGATCTAACCCTATCTGGTAAAGAAATAGAGTAGTTGACTCAAAGTGCTTTCTACACTAGGATTTTAAGGGTACAGAAATTCAGATGCAAAGCATAACAATTGATATAAATTTCTGCCTCTAATATTTTCACATCAGATTATATATGTACAAATGTATGCTCTACTAGAAAATGTCCACAAAAATATTCTTTCAGATTTATTACCTTCAACTGATGAGGTACTAAATCCAGTAGACATAAAAAAATTCCAAAAAAATAAAATGTTTGTATATATTATTACAATATTATGAATAAAATTTTGGGACTTTCACACTGAGATCTGAATTTTTGAAATACAATGGCAAATACATTCAAGTTTATCCTTACAAGTTAAAAGTATTGAGGTTCTTCACTGTTAGCAATGGGCTATACAATTACTTTAAAATATAATGACAGAAGACTGTCATAGTATTTAGGCCAAACATAATTTAAATATTTTAAACCCCTAGAATGACTGTATTGATGATTTTATAATTAAATCAAATTTTCTCTATGTTAAGACAAAATTATAACATTATTAGTAAATACCAGAAAAAATCAGTTTTCTTGGATGAGCTACAAGTGAAGTCAACTTGCTATGGAATTCTGATTCATAAATATTAGTTTTAATTATTAGTAGCTAAATTAGAATAGTGCTTAAGTTAATGTGATTTTTTTTCATTCTCATCTACTTTTTGAAAATCAGGGTTCAATTAACAAATGTGACAGACTAGAATTATACATACCATATTCCAGAAGAATATGAATGGTTTAAAGTAGTGAGTTGCAAGGTTTTTAAGAAGAAACATGTTTTAAATAAGAGAAGAACACTCAAATTTTCAAGTAGTAAGCTAAGCTATTTACATTTGACCTGACAAAACTTAGTCATTGGTATGCTAGAGAATTTATATGCATAGATGCTCATGAATGATAATATAATAATATCTAGAACAATTAAAAACACCTAGGATTTTAAAAAATATTAGGTATAATTTATTTTGGGGGAAAAGATTTAGTTTATCAATAAAGCTTCTCATTATGTCTTCCAATGTTCAGACATAAAAATAGATTGAGGCATTTTTAGAATATATTTAATGAATATAAAAATACTAGGAACTTTCACATTACTCTGTAGATCAGTGGTCCTGGGGACAATTTTAGTTGGGGAGTGGGAAGTTGGAGGAGAAGGTCACGATGCTATAGGCAAGTAGTGGGTCTAGGCCATGGATGCTGCTAAAATGCAAAAATGCACACGAGAGGTCACCACAACAAAGTATTATCTGGCCCCAAACAGTAATATGCCAAGGCTGAGAAACCCTGCTGCAGATTATCAATTTAATTTTAATCTTACCAAAACACTAACAAGTTTATTTTTCCTTCAAAATATACACTGTGTATCTAGCACAATGCCTGACAAATTGTGGGTACCCAGCCTCCTTTCATTCCTCTTCTAATTTTCCTTACTTCCCCAAAACCACAGATATTAAAGGGTGTAACTTATCTATATACCTACAAAAGAATCCAAGATTCAAATTCAACTACCCAGAAATTTATGACGATGTGTATGCTTCCTAACACATAGGATCTTAGGATCAGAACTCTGATAGTAATATTCTCTAAGTCAGTTTAGAAAGCAAGAAACCTATTTCCTCTCTCCTCTTTGAGATACACAATCCATTGTCAAATCCCATAGTTTTTATTACCTAACTACTTCTTCTCATCCACCTCTTTTCATCTCCATTGCGTCACCACTCTGGCCCAAGCTATCCAGTAGTAATGGCTCCTGAATGGTGAAACTACCTATACTTGTGTCCACCACACAACTCCTGCCCGGCAATCTCCACAATACCACCTCAGTAATTCAACAAAACAAAACACCTAATCTACCTAATCTGATCATATCACTTTTTTGCTTATAATCCTTTAATATGTTCTTGTCTCCCCCTCAGTTTCCCTAACCTATCCCCTGGCAGGCCTTCTTTTGGTCCTTCAATCCACCATGTTCCTCCTTACATAAAATTCTGTTTATGCTACATGCTGGGATACTTCCCCTTTACTTATTTAATTCCTACTCACCCTTTAGCTCTTAGCTCAAAAAAAAAAAAAAAAAGCTTCTTTAATGTACCACCTCTAAATTTGATACTATATCATATCAGAATACTATATATTCTCATAGGAACCTTATTTTTTTTCTCCCAGAGTATTTATTATAGTTCAAAATTTTATTATGTGATTATTTTATAAATGTCTGCCTCCCAAACTACCCTTCAAGATCTATGAGGGCAAGTGTTTAACCATTTTGTTTGCCATCTTTTCTCTAGAAGTTACCAATGTAGAGGCATACTCACATTGTAAATATCTGTTGAAAGCCTGAACAAATGACAACAATGTTCCCATCATTCAGCTGAAAGCACTTTCTTCCTCCCTGGCATATCTTTTATCTTTATGAACCCACTTTTCATATTTGGCTGATTCTCTACATATCGGTGCATAAGTCTCACCTTCAATAGACTATAAGAACTTCCATGAAGTCAGAATCCATATCTTAGTCATTTGTGCATTCTTCCCAGTGCCCAGCAAATTATTTTGTGTATAGAAAATATTTTGTAAGAATTTGTCTAATTTTAAAATCTGGAATACCTATCCTATCTTCAAATGGAATATTTCATGATGGTCAAGAGTTGACGCATACAATGGTGTAATGATAAAATTACTTAACTGACAGTTGAAAGACTCGGGATCAAGTTCCTCTCCAAAATTAATCAGGTCTGTGATCTTGCATACATCACACAACTATTCTCCATTTCAGGTTAATAATAAAGAACCATCAACTTTAGCCAACTATGTTTCAGATACTATGGTGGAATCCTTCCCAGCAACTAGGTAAAGAAGAGTTCAATATCCCAATTTTGCAAAAGGATGAAAGTGAAGATTAATAAATATTTTTAATGTCACACGTCAGGTAAGAGTGGGTAATTTGAATTCAGGTCTGTCCAGTTTTAAAATCCTTGTGAGAATCCCCCAAGTACAAGGGCAGTGCCTTGTGAAGGAAGACAGACTGTTATGCCAGGCCCTTGATATTGATGATTGTACTTATGAACCTTTTCTTGTGAAATTGAAATGTAGCCTAGTATTATATACTGCATAAGGGTTACCTCCTGAGAGCCTCCTTGTTGCTCAAATGTAGCCTCTCTCTAAGCCAAACTCAGTATATAAATGCACTACCTTCCCACACCTTCACCCTGGTGGGACATGACTCCCGGGGATGAGCCTCCATGGTACCAGGGGATTATTACCAAGTGCCAACTAGCAATGCACCTGGAAAAAGACCTTGACCAAAAGGGGGAAAGGGTAAAGACAAATGAGTTTATATGGCTAAGAAACTTCAAAGAGAGTTGGGTGGCTTTCCAGAGGTTATGCTTATGCAAGGTCCCAGCAGGATCTCATTGACTGCCACAGTAAACAGTGCCTCAAATAGTGGGGCTCATGAGGGCTCTAGAGACATCCTGAAACTATAAGCAGAGCAGACAGCTCAGGAATTAGGCACCCTGTCAGTGGGTCTTACTTTGGAATTTATGCTCCCCAGTGTAACAGACTTAGACTCATTTATAGGTTCTCTACACCTGGTTCTTCTGCCCCTTTTATTTGAACCTATAATTAGTACTATACTTGATAAATATATGTCCCAGAGACTTAAATCTTTAATCTATCCATGTGCCAGTTGAGTCCTAAATCTCAGTAGAGTTGCAAACCCTACTCTCCAGTTCCTTGGATTCACCCAGGACAAGTAACAAGAAGATGATGGACAACACCCATCCCAAGGAATAGAGCATGTCTGCAACTGCAAGCAAGATAGTTCCATCAATCTGTCCCATGGGATCTAAGCTCCCTGTCAATTAGAAGCTGAGTGGGCATCACCATCCCCAAATCCTCAAGAATGGGGAATGAACAATGGACTAAAGTAGACTTATTATTCTACAATAGACTTATCATTCTAGCAATGGAAGAACTATTATCATTGATATAAAGGCAGTGGCCACCAGAGGTTCTGAGGGATGAGAGAGGGAATAATAGGTGTAATATGGGGGCTTTTTTGGGACATTGGATTTTTCCTGCATGACACTGCAGTGACGGATACAGGCCATTGTATATTTTGTCATAACCTACAAAATTGTTCAGGACAGAGTATAAACTATAATATAAACTGTAATCCATGGTTAGTAGCAGTGCTTCAATATATATTCATCAATCTTAACAAATGTACCACACTAATGAGGAATGTTGTTGATTGGGAAAGTGTGGGAGGGGAAGGGAGTGGGGCATATGGAAATCCCTTATATTTTTTATGTAACATTTATGTAATCTAAAGCTTCTTTAAAAAAAAAAAAAAGCCTTGGTATTTGTACTATATTGCAGGACTCACTTGTAAAAGAAGAGTTAACCTTATTCTAATATAATTTTGGTTCTGAAATGTGCTGACTCCGTGACCTAAAAAGAAACAACTTTCCATAAGAAATTATTTAAATGCACATTGCATATATTGATATATTAGATACATGTAGTTACAAAATTGCTTTGCTCATATATGGGAAGGTTTCACACTTACAAAAAGGTGTTGTTGTTGTTGTTTTTAAGGGGAGTATTATAAACACATGCTTTATTTTATTTTCTCAAAAGTCAAAGTCAAACTGGCCAATTCTATCCATGAAAAGAATGTCATGCAACCTTTTAGACCAATCACAGCAATGTCAAATATAAGCAGCCATGTAATAACAGTTTGCTATATATAATAAAGTGTCTCCATCATCAGTTTTCTCTTCTGCCTGCTCATCTCTAACATTAGAAATCTCAGTCTAGTATAGCGTTATATAATCTAATATTTATTCTTAAATAACTTAAATAAGGCCAAAATTATTGCTCATATATCTTTAGTAATTAAGTAAAACACACAAGGAAAAACACAAGAGCATGTCTAATCTCTTTACTAATAACCTAAAAGTACACTGAATGAAATTACTGTCCCACCTTCACAAGTTAACTTTTTAAAAGTACTTTTGTAAAATGGTCATATCTATCAGGTTTAATTGTGTATTGTTCTAAATTTCCTCCTAATAACATCAACCTTATAAAATAAATGTCCTGAAACTAACTTTAACCATTTATGTATTTTCCTACCCTTGTAAACATGCTTTAAAGCAATTACTCAGCTATATTTTGTCTTATACTTATTTTAGTACTTTCTGCAGATGTATTCATACTGGCACATTATTTATCAAGATGTGAGAGTAATAATTTAAAAGCAAATTAAAGGATATGCTCGGAGGAGGCGGCAAGATGGCGTTGGTGTAGGAGGGCGCACACTGCAAGCTCCCAGAGCAAGGCGGATTGGGGACGGGGTCCTGCCCGGGGGTCTGTGCTGTGCACGCGTGGAGTGAGAAGCTTGGGACATCTATCTGCGCGGATCGGCGGCGTGGACCGAACGGTGGAGATTCGTGAGTTTTTAGGCTGCCAGTGGAGGTTGGCACAGGCGGCTGAGCCCCGCGGTTACAGAAATAAAAAATAAAACGGCCATTTGGAGCCGCGGGCGGGGCGAAAATAAGTTTTATTTTCTGGGGAGCTGGCTGCCTGGCGCCCCTTGGACCTTGTGTGAACAGAGCAAACAAGCTAGTCAGCACCCGGTGAACCAGAGGGGGGATTTTGGTCGGGGAACGCAGCTGATTTCCCTAGCCACCCAGGGATAAGACCCGGCCGCTTGGAGCCAGGAGGAAGGGACACTTCCCAAAGAAGGGAGGGTTCGGTTGGAAGACAGGGAAGGGTATTTTATATTTTTAGACATCGATCTGGCTGCCTGCACCGCCCCATAGCTTTGGGGAGCAGATAAGCCGAACTGAAGCAGCACCAGGCTGAGAGCAGACGCGAATCTGCACTCAAACTGATTTACTGAGCAGCCCAGTGAAGCTCGAGCTGGGCGCCAGAAGGGGCGGAATCCGCCGTCTTTAGCACTCCTCACTGACTAACATCAGAGTTTCAGCTAGCCTGGGGAGTCCAGAAAGTGGAACGTGCTTGATTAATTTCAACGGGCCCAGCTAGGGACCCTTCCGTAAGGGGGTTGGTCTAGAAGAGGAATTATTTTGGGTCCTGCATTTGGCTAAAAAAAAAAAAAAAAAGTGAGGTCGCCTCAACAATTGAAAAATAAATTCTTTTTAATTTAGTTTAATAGCTAAAAGCTGCTTCAGGACCTGCATATAGAACCCTGTGGGGAAATTCATTGATAAACACAAGTAGGCAGGAAGGATCCACGTGGACCCTAGGGGAATCATTGACCCCCCTTAGCTCTGTTTGACTGCTTGCCTGTGTGGATCATTGGTTTCTCTCTGTTACTTTCTGGTCTATTGCTATTATTCCCATTTTCCTCCCCGCTTCCTTTTTCCTTCTATTTTTTTTTAAATAGGTGCTGCCAGCTGGTCGCTTATTTGCTGGGCTTCTTATTCAGTAATTTCCCACTCGCTGTATATATTGATTCTGTATTACAAACTATCGCTTATCCTTCCTGCATGTTTCTGCCTTCTGTTTTCTGTTGTGGCTCTTAGAGACAACATTTTTTCATAGGCCCACAACTTAAGGGTGTCAATTTATATCCCATCTATTTTGTTTCCTTCTTCTTTTTTCTTTTTTTTTTTTTTTATTAGTATTAACTTTTTCCTTTCAGACCTTTCTCTACTATTTCTCTACCCTCCTCATAATTCTAGCCTTCTAAATCACTATATATATATATTCCTCCATTTGTTTTCCCAGTCCATTATAGGAACTCCATATTTTTTCCTAGTACTCTACACTGCCTACACAAGTTAAATATTCATCTCATTAAGTCTCATTTTGCCCCTCTTCTAACTTTTATCAACATTTCTATTATCCTTCTGCCTTCCTTACATCTTTTGATTCCTCTGGCCCTAACCTTTTGCCTTCAAGGGAACATAGAAAGAAGTAAGGAAATAAAATAAGAAGAAAAACTGCCAAAGAGAAAACTTAACTCACACGCAGAACCAACAGCTAAATAAAATTCTAGAGCATAGAGAAAAGCTAATCAACTGAACAAACCCATCAAGATAATATGATGACCAGAGGGCAACAGAAAAATACAAATGACTCTGAAAAACTGGAAAACATGGACCAGTCCAGTGCACAAAATAAAAACCAGGAAGCAATGCAGTACATTGAACAACTAATCAAACCTATCCAAACAAATATCATGGACCAACTTAAAGAACTGAAGGAAGAGATTAAGGATATAAAGAAGACACTGGGAGAACATACTGAAAAAATAGCTAACACACCTAAAAAGGTAATGGATATGATGGCGAACAAAGACACAAGTCAAGAAATGAAAAAGACGCTGGACTCACATGGCAGCAGAATTGAACAGGCAGAGGAAAGAATTAGTGATATGGAAGACAATACAGTTGAAATCAAAGAGATTGTAGAAAAGATAGACAAAAAGATAGATAAAATCCAGTATGGTCTCAGGGAATTAACCGATAATGCAAGACGCACAAACATATGCATTATGGGCATCCCAGAAGGAGAAGAGAAGGGAAAGGGAACTGAAGGAGTGTTGAAGGAAGTTATGGCTGAAAACTTCCCAACTCTATTGAGAGAGATGGATGTGCAGATCCAGGAAGCACAGCGCACCCCAAATAGTATAAATCCCAACAGGCCAACTCCAAGACATATACTTGTCAAACTGTCCAATGCTCAAGACAAAGAGAAAATACTCAAGGCAGCAAGAGAAAAGAGAACCATCACATACAAGGGAAGCACAATAAGATTAAGTGCTGATTTCTCAGCTGAAACCATGGAGGCAAGAAGACAGTGGTATGACATAGTCAAAACACTAAAAGAAAAAAACTTCCAGCCACGAATTCTCTATCCAGCAAAATTGGCATTCAAAAATGATGGAGAGTTCAAAATATTCACAGATAAACAGCAATTAAGAGAGTATGTCAAGAAGAAACCAGCACTTCAAGAAATACTAAAGGAATCTCTACAAATTGAAAGGAAAAAACAAAGGAGAGAGAGTTGGAGGAGAGTTTAAAAACAACTGAAAACTCAAAAAGAGAAACAAAACAACATATGACATACATTAACCCAAAGAAAAAATGACTCAAGTAAGAAATTCGTTACGAGTAATAACACTGAATGTTAATGGATTAAATTCACCAATCAAAAGACACAGATTGGCAGAATGGATAAGAAAATATGATCCATCTATATGCTGTCTACAAGAAACCCACCTTCGGCCCAGGGATTCAAGGAGGCTGAAAGTGAATGGTTGGAAAACCATTTTACAAGCTAACAATAGCCAAAAAAGGGCAGGAGTAGCTATTCTAATATCAGACAAAATAGACTTTAAATGCAAAACTATTGTAAGAGACAAAGATGGACACTACATATTAGTAAAAGGAGTAATCTCTCAAGAAGAGAGAACAATCATCAACATTTACGCACCTAATCGAGGTGCCTCAAAATACGTGCAGCAAACTCTGGAAAAACTAAGAGGAGAAATAAATTCCTCTACAATTATAGCAGGGGACTTCAACACACCACTATCATCATTAGACAGAACATCTAGGCAGAGAATCAATAAAGAAACGAAGGCACTCAACAATACATTAGAAGATTTGGACTTAATAGACATATACAGAACACTACACCCAAATACAGCGGGATTTACATTCTTCTCCAGTGCACATGGAACATACTCCAAAATAGACCACATGCTAGGCCCCAAAACAACACTCAATGAATTCAGAAAGATTGAGATTATACAAAGTAATTTCTCTGACCACAACGGAATGAAGTTGGAAATCAATAAGGGCCAGAGAAACAGGTTAGGCACAAGGATATGGAAGTTAAACAACACACTCTTAGACAAACAGTGGGTCAAAGAGGAAATTTCAAAAGAAATCAGTAACTACCTTGAAACTAATGAAAACAACAACACAACATATCAAAACCTATGGGATGCAGCGAAAGCAGTCCTGAGAGGGAAGTTCATAGCCATAAATTCATATATTAAAAAAGAAGAAAGAGCTAAAATTGAAGACCTAACTGCACACTTGGAGGAATTGGAAAAACAACAACAAACTAAACCTAAAGGAAGTAGAAAACAGGAAATAACAAAGATTAGAGCAGAACTAAATGAAATAGAGAATAAGAAAGCACTGGAAACAATAAACAAAACCAAAAGCTGGTTCTTCGAGAATATCAACAAAATTGACAAACCCTTAGCCAGACTAACAAAGAAAAAGAGAGAACAGATGCAAATACATAAAATAAGGAATGAGCAAGGTGATATCACTACTGACCCCACAGAAATAAAGAGTATCATAAGAGGATACTTTGAAAAATTATATGCCAACAAGAACGACAATTTAGAGGAAATGGACAAGTTTCTAGAAACCCACAAACAGCCGACATTGATGAAAGAAGAAATAGATGAACTCAACAGCCCAATTACAAGTAAAGAGATAGACTCAGTCATTAAAAACCTCCCAACTAAGAAGAGTCCAGGACCAGATGGCTTCACAGCTGAATTCTACCAAACATTCCGGAAAGAGCTAACACCAATTCTACTTAAGCTCTTCCAAAAAATAGAAGTAGAAGGAATACTACCTAACTCATTCTATGATGCCAACATTACCCTAATACCAAAACCAAATAAAGATACCACAAGAAAGGAAAATTACAGACCAATTTCTCTAATGAACCTAGATGCTAAAATCCTTAACAAAATACTTGCTAATCGCATTCAACAACATATCAAAAGGATTATACACCATGACCAAGTGGGTTTCATCCCAGGTATGCAAGGATGGTTCAATATAAGAAAATCAATCAATGTAATACACCACATAAACAAACTGAAAGAAAAAAATCACATGATCATCTCTATAGATGCAGAAAAAGCATTCGACAAAATACAGCACTCTTTCCTCATAAAAACACTACAAAAGATAGGAATAGATGGAAACTTTCTGAAAATGATAAAGGGTATATATGAAAAACCCAAAGCTAACATCATTTTCAACGGTGAAATCCTAAAAGCCTTCCCTCTGAGATCGGGAACAAGACAAGGATGCCCACTATCACCGCTCCTATTTAACATTGTCTTAGAAGTACTTGCACGAGCACTGAGACAAGAAAAGGACATAAAAGGCATCCAGATTGGAAAAGAAGAAGTAAAAATTTCA
>JAKSZT010054524.1:3575288-3740384 GCA_026826555.1 Tolypeutes matacus | reverse complement strand
CTTGTGGTGTTTTACTCAGTTTGCTAACTTTAGGTATGATATTACAAGTTAACTTCCAATTTATACAGAAACTTAAAAATATCAACATAAAGACACATATTACATTTTTTAATTACTGAAATTAGGCCCATAGAACATCAGCTGCCACATCATTGTAACTCGTGATTATTTTAAAAGATGACCCTGATATTTGAAATATGTGGAAATGATCTGTGATTGTACAAGGAATGAATACTGCTCAGCATAATTATTAAAGCTGTGTATAACAATCAAAATATTTAAATGTTAGCAAATAATAAAAATCAATAGTTATGGATGCATTAAAAAATCAACTTTTCAATTATTTTGCATATTTGTTTTTCTTTCAGAGTTTATAATAAGGAATAGGTGACCTTAATGTCAAATAGGCTATTATTATTCTCTTTCACACAATGAATTATCTCAAACACCTTAATCCTAACAATTCTGGATGAAGTAGATTACATTAATGTGAATTAACTAAGAATTAATTCTTTTTATAGTAAATGATCCATATTAGCAAAAAATAATTTCAAATATTAAAATTATGTGTGATTTTTAGCAATGAGTCTAATATTTTAAAACAAACTATCTGCCAATAACAAAGCAAAATACTATTTCTCCAAATTTCATTCTCAGGCAGAATAATTCATATTTCAGAGATGAATACAACTCAATACATAAATCTCCACACTGGTTCCATGTATTTTAGAATGTAGATTGCTAAAGCTAGTTGTTAAGTTATACATCTTTATAACTGGTCCATGGGCAAACCTTATCCACCATTATGTAGGTGAATAAATCACAGCAAAGCTCAAAACATAATGGAAGGCCCACAATGTGCTATTTACTAGGGAGCTGATGTGGCATTACTTGTCACAGAATCATCTCATGTATTAATTATTTCTTATACCTGCCTGTTCTACTTATTTCTTCAAATATTTGTGTGGAACACACATTCAGAAAGTGTTTCAAATTCTCATAGGAAAGGGACATGTGAATACCTTTTCTTTTGGTTAATTTAAAAAATTTATATCAGTCCATTTGAAATAACTGAAAACAAACAAAAACCTAAGAGAATTTCACATCTTTAGCAGTCATTAGGGTTAAAATAGCTAAGATACAAGAAGTCCTTTACTTTATCCTTCCTGGAAAAAAAAATGGCAAAAAATCTTGGGCCAAAATGTGGCTTGGTCTCAATCAAATCAAATAGCATAAAGAATCAGCAGGAGTGGAGTTTAGCATCCTATTTATGCCAAGGATCAGAACAGTTAGGAGACTGAGCCATCTCACAAATCATTCTCTTGTTAAATTCTGTAGTGGGACTTCATTAAACCTCTTAGTTGATGGCATTTTACTTCCAGCCTGCTTACAAAAAGCTCAGCTGGCAATACAGAGTCTTTAAAAGTCTCCTATCACATTGTCTTTTTTAGGTTTTCTTTTGATCATTGCAAATCTCATTTGAGATTTTCAAGTCTTTGATTGATTTTTTTTTTAAACTGTCATTTTTCTAACTATAAAACCAAACACACACACAAAAAAACAAAAACACACAATAACTCCTATAAAGGAGACATTTTGAATAAAATTCCTAAATTCAGGATTAAGAATAGCGATATATACAGAAGGCACAAACAGGAGCTGGTAAATACATATAACACTTATACATTACATTATTATATATATATTATCCCCCATACCCACCCCGAAGCACTATTTACTGGTAGCACTAATGACTTTGCTGGGCCTCTCTGGATTATCATGATATGACTTGAAGAATTATTCTCCAAAGACCCAGTTCTGCTATAATCTGGTCACAACCTGGGAAAATTGTCGTACACATATCAAGCTTTGTAAATTTGTCAAGTAAAGCTTTGGGGTCTCACAATATGTGTTCCATCAAAGTGTTGATGAATTCACAGTTTTTAACCAAGATCTTGGACTATAGTAAACCTAGTTTGAACCTGTAAAAAGGCCACTTTACACTATTAGTTTTGGCTTTGACTCAAATAATCTCATTAATGGTCAGAAACAATACACTATTATTCTGCCAGCTTCTCTAAAATAAGCAATTTAAGGAAACTATTCCAACAAATGACTTAAATGAAGTCTGTATCAAAGAAAGGAAATTCAGAATTTTTTTTCTCTTTTTCATTTTATGCCTAGATATCAGATAAGCTCTAAAAAGTCATATGACCCTTATACAAAGATCTCATATGCTGATGGAAAGTGAAACAGAGCAAAGCCTAATTATAGAAACCACCCACACATTTACAAAAAGGCCTTCCCCCAGAGAGTTTGTTTTTTTTTTTTTTTTTTTTAAATGCAAGTTCATTATTGTTTAGCCTCTACTACTGGCAACAAAATCTATAATAATCTATACTGTTTTAGTTTTACCTAAATTTTCTTACACATTCTATAATAATTATTTTTTCACGTGGTCTGTAAAATAAGCCACACACTCACACAGCACTATGTAAGATTAACATATTTCTTGCTTATCTTCAGAGTTATTTCACATGTTAGAAAATGGTCAAATGCACTGATGCACATTTCTTTTAATGGATTATGCCTTCTGATCCATTTTCATTACTATAAAAATTTTAAATTATATGGAAGTTATTACTGGAGACTGTCTATCTAAATTATTTTTATCTTCAGTTTATTCAATTGTTCCAACATATGGATTATATCTATGGATCAAACAGTGAATGGATTCAATATTATTCATTCTTCAAGAAATTTAGTATCATTGAACATACCAGAAGGAATAATAATTATGCTTAAGGATCAAAGGGAATCATATTAATTATGGATCTGTTTAACCAAAAAGCAAACTTATTTGGGTCTCAAGTACATATCAAATGCACATAATTAATACCCAAAATATTTTTAACTAAAGTATAAAATTTTCATATTATACTTCATTTATCCACTGTTGCTTAAAACAACTAGAATTAAAAAATGACATTTTTTAACCTCAGTTATAAAAGCTCGGTCATTATTTGTTGAAAGTATTTATTGTGTGTCTATGTAGAGTGTTAGAGTTAGCATTTTGGGAGATGCACACATGAAACAGATCTAAATTCTTTTACAGAGGTAGGATAAGCAGCTAAGAGCACTGAAGATAGAAGCTACATGAAGTCCTGGTTCTGACATATACAAGGTAAGAGGCATCACTGAAGTGTGTCGGTATCATCTTCTCGTTTTCCTCCTCCTCCTCCTTCTCCTCCTCTTCCTCCTCCTCCTCCTCCCCCCCTCCCCCTTTCTCCTTCTTCATACATCCTCATTGGTTCTTCTTTTTTTGAGTATTTAAAAGCTTTGCACAATGTGCTAAGCAATTTATAATCATTAGTTCATTTAATACCTACAGCCATTCTCTTGAGGGAGACATTTTCAACATCATTTTACAGGCGAGAAAACTGTAATCCTTTTGTTATCTTTTCAGTCTTCCTATCAATTCAGTGATGTTTATATTATGTGTACGTGCATTTTTTTTCAACTGATGAGTGCTGATATTGAGAGCATTTAAGGGACTTGACCAGTATCCCACACCTGGTTTGTATCAAGCCCAGCATTTGCTTCACTCATTCAGAAAAAGTGTCTCCTGAGCACTAAAGACATCCCTGAGAATGCAGTAAGCACAAAGATTAAGAATGCAAAGAAAACAAAGCATGTCCCTAAGGAATTCACCATCAAGCATATGTCATAAGGGCAGCAATAGCCTCCAATGGGTACATGAATGGGGGATACCTAAACTGCATTAGGGTGGAGACTCAGAAGAGCTGCCTGCAGGATGCTTATCTGAACTGCGTCCAAGTAAAGGAATAATTAGCAAGTAGAAGATGGGGCAAGAGATGGATGGGGCTTGTTAGACCAAGGAGCCAGCATAACAAAAAGCCCGGCCATGATGCCTGATGGTACATGTACTAAATATAAATATAAGCAATACAGTGATATATGACGAAAAGGAGTAGCAAGAGAAGAGGCTAGGTAGCTAGTCAGAGTACCATGAACTAATTTGGATCTTATTCTGGCCAGAATGGAAACATGAAAATGTTTTATAGAAGGAACTGATATAATTAGATTTCTGTTTTAGGTACATGAACCCGTTGTGTGGAGAAGGGATTCTGTGGGGCAAGAGGGAGGCAAGGAGACTGGAAAACAGTAACAATTTCACTGTGAGATGAAAAGGGCCTGCATTAGAAGGTAAGAGCAATAATAAGATATTTGAGAAATATTTAAAAGGTAAAATCAACAGGACTTTGTGGTGATTGATTAGATGCATGAAATGTGAGAAAAGGGAGAGGAAAGGATGGCCCTCAGCTTTCTACTAGGTGTGTTTCAACAGTTAGCATTGCCACCAACTGAACTGGAAAATATGGGAGCATTCAGCTTCCTATGCCTTGTCTGCTCTTCTTTTCACTGCATCACTATTATTTTATGTGAATTTAATACTCATATTTTGGGTTAGCAGTAACTTATAAGCTTAGGCAAGTCTCTGACCGCTGTTTCTTGTTTTACTGAAGCTTCATAGCTACTCTTCAATTCCTAGTTCATTCCGACATTAAATAGGGGTCAATCGTAAACTGCAGTGCCCTAGATAATTCAGCAAAGCTTCTTGTTGGAAGCATGTATTTCACGAGAAGCGAGGACAGAGGTTCTAGGAAACAACCCATTAGCAGCAATTGAAACAGCCAAAAGACAGCATGGGCCTTTTTTTCTGCCTTTGTGCCTCCCTTGTCTTGTCACTCTGAGACTTTAAGGCTTAGCCTTGGAGAGGCTGTCACTTGCTAATCAATCCTAATGGGGAAGCACTATGTTCTTTCATTGCATAGTCAGCATAAGTACTTATGGGAAGCATCAGACAAAATAACAATTCTTCAGAATAGAATAGAAAGCACATTGATTCTTTTGATGATTCACTTTTAGCATTCCAATTGTCTGACCAAGGGTAAATTTAAAGATACAGTAACATAACACATGATACCTTATTTTATAATTAAAAAATAAAGCAGGTGACGAAATTGAGAGAATGGAGTAATTCCACAAAGAGGGTAAGAAATGGACGAGCACTTATGGGAAAAGAGCTGAAATTTCACAAGATTTCCATTCTGGTAATAGACCATCATCTGGTTTACCATGCTTGGGACTGGTCTTTTCTTTTAATAGAGCTGTTTCTCAGGGTCAGAAAGGGCAGAAAAGCAACTGTTTCTTCAAAGAATAACTGGTCCCTGTGAGAAGCTTGAAAAGGAGTGCATTGAGGTGTGAACTGTGCTCTAAATATATAGCTTCCTATGTCTGACGGGGCCAGCACTCAGGCCTAAAGGGAAACAGGAAGACTAAATGTCTTTTAGTTCCCATTGTAAAAGAGACAAACAAAAATGGGATTAGATTTTCTTAATGGTTCAACTCAAGGAAGATAAAATGTGATTGCTTGGGAAATGGCTGGTGTATGGAAGCCCGCTTTCAGTTCAGTTTCCTGTGACTGATAGAGCCATGGAAACATGAGCACACTGATGAGAGTTACAAATTTACTTTGGAAATGAAATTGTGGCAGTAATAAGAGCTGCTTTATCTGGGAAGTTGCAAGGGGAGTGGAAAGATTAATAATACCATCTAGTTGGCCTGTTTAAGCAATGAGTATCATTGAAGCAGAGAATCATAAAATACCTTTGAGGCTGAGGATAACATTGGAAATGAGAGGAATTCAAAGTTTAAACTAAACTCTATGCTTTCTTTTGGGGTAGCATTTCTCAAAAATGGAATTAATTTAAAAAGTCAACATGATTGTTACCATACATAAATAATAATTAAATTTAGCGTTTGCTATTAATTGCATAGTAAGTAAAATTGCTTTATTTCCTCTATTCTTCTTTTTTAGTGTTTTTGAAGCTTTATCTACTGTGCTTTTCTTAAAGGTTACACGCAACCAAAGAAAAAAACACCCACTTTTTAGATTAACCATGAACTGGTTCAAAATTAAAAACAAGTAAAATAATTGATTATGACGTTATTCTAAGAAGAAACTCAAGACCCACCTGGCAAGCAACTAATAAAGACTTTCTAGTTTAGATTAAGATAGTAAAATAATATAAAACAAACCTGCCACCATTTTTTGAACACCAAGAGGAGGCATACATTTTAGTAGTTTGAATGACACTGTTTAAAAACTTGGCAGGGTCCCTCCAAGCAGCTATTTTGTTCTGGTTAGATTTTTTATTTTATAGGTATGTCACAAACTATAAAATGGCTATAAATACCACAGTATATATCTTTTTTTCTTTAAAAGATGATGGCTATTATGCAATATAAAGCACTAGTTCAGAAAATAATTCATTCTTACCAAGACAGAACCCAGATATCCTAACTCTCATCAAATTGTGGAATTAAAGTGCAAATAAAACAATGTAATAAATCAAAATTGAGGTTACATGTCTTTTTTGTGTATTTTAAGCCCACAAAGTGAATTCTTGAGGAAATGTATAAATTTTATCTATATGGGGGCAGGGATAGGGCTCCAGACTATTAGGTGTAAATGTAAGGACACTGAATGGTTTAAATTTATATGTAATAAACCTTTGATTAGTGCGAAAAATGCTGGGGTACCAGGTTGAGTTTAACTGAATTTTCTGGTTAACTGGGGGTTAAGCAGAAACTTTTTTATTGTAATCTTACCAAAAGCATTATTTCACTACTTTTTTATTGGCCCATAAATCCCCATGTAAAGAACATTAATTCTTCTTCAATAGGTCAAATTACTGCAGAAGCTTTGAGTCTCTTTTTGATGCTGAGTTTCAATGACATACCAAAATTGATATGCAAATTAAAGGAATCTGGATGTTCTTTTGCATTGGCTGAATCTCAACAGAGCCCTGGCTGGATTTATTTTTAATCCCTAACTTTCTAATATTGCCAAATTTGATTAAAATATACATCTTTTCCAAGTAATATACAGTCTATATTATGGATCATGAGTGTTTTAATTTGGTTAACTAGCTTTGGCATTCTGCTGCCCAGAAGGAACTAATCTAACCAGTGAACCAATATTACACTAGATACTATGTATGTGGTACAGTTTTAAGGGGTGCAATACTTTCTGTTAACAGGGTATGATTTCATATTTCACCTATGGTTTGGAATGTTCAATATAGGACCCAAGTGTCCATGAAGGAGAATAAGTATATATCTGCTCATAGATAATCTCAGTAGTTTTACAATGAATTATCAGAAGATATCCCTATTGGATAAATAGACAATTTGAGAGGCTGAAAAATCTAAAAAAATTGGAAAACAATCACTCTTAGAGGTAATGGAATCAAAATAGATACCCTCTGTTGAATGTATTTCCAAAACAATAATGCTCCATTGCACATCAAATGTAATCTCTTTTTAAAAGTTTCCATTGCCAGATGGTCATAATTTTCATTAATTTATTTAGTTGCTTTTCAAAACTTCAACATAAGTGTAACACTAGCTTTGATGGCACAAGAAAAATCCAGAACATTTATTATAAAAACCAAGGAAGATTTTTAAGTGAAAATGCAATGCCCTACATTTGAGATGAGTTTTAAATAATTTGTTACATAATATCATCATGAAACTTCAGATTTCTCATTTAAAATAGAGCATAAAAAATTATCTGTTTAGAATAACCTAAACATTACTTTTTCTTACTAAATAATAGCTATAAGTAATAATACTCATGAACATAACACCCCTTATTTACAGAATATTTATTGTGTAACAGACAATATACTAAACATTATATATATATATATATATAATATATATATAAATTATATTCACACACATATAATTCAGCTTAATTTTTATAAAAATCTTGTGAGGTTGGTATTACTATACCCATTTTACAGATGGGCAATTGAGGATCAGGAAGTTTAAACACCTTTTATGAGTTCTGAGGGGAGGGAAAGGGAAAAATATGTGTAATTTGGGGGCATTTTTGGGACTTGGGAATGGCCCTGTATGACATGCAATGACAGATACAGGCATTATAGATCTTGTCAAAACTTACAAAAATGTGTGGGACAGAGTGTAAACTATAATGTAAACTATAATTCACGCTTAGTGGCAATATCTCAAAATGTGTTAATCAATTGTAACAAATGTACCACACTAATGAAGGATGTTGTTAATGTGGGAAAATGAGGGAGGGGCAGGGAGTGGGGCATATGGGAATGCCCTATATTTTTTATGTAACATTTATGTAATCTAAATATATTTTTAAAAATTTAAAAAGTATATATAAAAAAATAGTTAACAGGAAAACAACTTGATGATGGCTAGCTTTGTTTAATGTCTTACGAAATTTTCATGAACAATCCAAGCATAATTGTTAAGAACATGTGTATTAAGTTGATGTAAGTGGAATATAAAAGTTTTATGAATAGATTTTTCAAAAAAAAAAAACATCTCTTATGGGTCACATAATTGATAAATGACAGAAGCAGGATTCAGCTAAATTCTGTTTGACTCCAACATCCTTAGCACACAATTCTTTGTAACACATTTCTTCTAGCTCAAGAAATTCCCATACAACAAAGGAAGTCTTTAAAAGTGCTTTATTCTTCCCATTAACTCATCATCTAACATCCCCAGCTGAGATTTGTAAAATTACTTGTTTAAAAACAAAAATAAAAACAAATTTCTGTTCCCCTACCGAAATCTCTGGAATTAGATTTTTCAGGAGCCATCCTGATAAATCTGTATATTTAACAAACAACTTTAGATAAGTTTAGGACTGTCTAGCCTTTGGTTTTATGCTGAGCCCTTGAAAAGACCA
This sequence comes from Tolypeutes matacus, assembly GCA_026826555.1. NCBI lineage: Eukaryota > Metazoa > Chordata > Mammalia > Cingulata > Chlamyphoridae > Tolypeutes > Tolypeutes matacus. The sequence continues at coordinate 3,731,560 of JAKSZT010054524.1, read as the reverse complement.
CCAGGCAGTCATTAATCATGGGATGACAATATTTTCAAATTTGAATTACAGGAACTACTATGGGCATTGAAGATATCAAAAGCTACCAGAAACTACTTGAATTTCCTCAAGCAAACCTTGGGTTCTGTATGTGTATTTCAAATTTTAACAAGAATTTATGTGACAAAGTGTCTACTAGAGGCCCAGTACCATGTTAAGCACTGTAAAGTGTACATGAGTAGAATAGTCAAGAAAATCCTTAGTATCAAGGAAGGAATAGTTAAGGAAATATATATATATAGGTAGAGTCTACACAAGAGAAGAATTTGGTATTATGAGAAGAAAATGGGAAAAAAAGAATTAACTTTCAAATCAAGATTCTTTTTAAGATTTTGTAATCAATCACATCTGTACTGGAGGTGAAATATAAAAGGCCACCCTTAATTAAAGGTAATTTTTCCACAGCCTTCTACCTAGAGCACAGGTTTTGTTGCTCTAACACTAATTCTCAAAGTTAAATATTCATTGTATGAGGGTTGAGGGAGAGGAAGATTATTTTTTAGCCTATACTGATTCCATAAGTGCCTTTAAAAAGTGAACCACACATAGAACACAGAAATAAAAAAAATAAAAATAAACTACACTACTGTATTTCTTACTATAATTATTTCAGGCAATCAAACGGATTAATTTCTAATTAGTTTCCTTTTGTAGTACCTAGTATGTTTTATATTTGATCTAAATGAAGAAAAACGACATAACTTCTCAAGTTTCCTTCAGCTCATTTTTAAATTTATCTTCTGCAGTCAGGAATCATGTTACTTTCTTGGACATACTGTGCATATTACCAGAGCAAGTTAAAGATATTTGTAAATGATTTTAAAATTTGCATATTTTATGATTTTAATACTTGAATAAAATAATATATCTTCTCAACCATGTACAGAACCTTATAAATTTGTAGAAAATCCAATGCAGTTGAAATTAGAATATCTAAATTCCTCAAGTAGCTTTTGGATCTGATCATTTGTACCCAGTTGCCAATGAAATCCAGGCTTAGGGAGCAAGAATTCCATATGTAAAGCTTAAGGTTGAGGTAGGTTTGGAACTGAGTTAATATTGCAGGAGGAAATACGACTTTGATTCCAATGTCTACTGTAGACACAGCAGAATGGCTATTATTTATAAAAGCGTCAGCTACTAAGGTAAAGGACTTTAAATCATAAAGTGAAACACATCTCTTTGATTAATGTGATAGACAACCTCCTGGTCACAATTGCCTAGAGACAGACACACCTTTTCATGCCTTGTAGTCATCCTGGGTTACTTTCACTCCCTCTGGAGGGCTTTTGAACCCAGATTTGACATCTCTTAAATTTATGCTTTCTCTAAAGGTAAAGGGGTTTTCTTTTTTTAGTCTTATGTAGAGTTCAAGTGTAACTTAGATTAAAGAGAAGTAGTCTAGACCTTAGAAACTCAATGTTTGTTCTTGATGTGTTTTTTTTTCTCTTTTGTTTTTATGAGGGTGAGCTAAAAACCCCAAAGTGGAACATAATGGCTTTGAGACAGGAGGAAATATTCTTTATTCTTTTTTTTTCCTAATGTAAAAAGCCCACAAGGCTCTTTTGCAGAAAGCCCACAGTAGAAGCACTCTCTCAAAAGCCACCTTTTTCTTCTTAAAAGCATTCAAGGAGACAGTGTTCAGAAAAGATGACAGCACCAAGTGTTGCTAATGTTAGATCTAGAAACAAGCTAAGTGGTTTATGGTCCAAATCCCTGTTTACTATATACATGTCAAAATAGGGAATTTTCTCATCCATAAAATGCTTTGTAAAGGCCACTGTCTCTCATATCCTACAATATACAATTCATCCCTAAAAAGGAAAAAAGAAACAGGAGAAAGTTTTTCAGATGTGACACAGTGAGAAATAATCAATATGACATCATGGAAAAAGGGAAGAAGGGATTATGACAATGAAAATAAATGGATTATAGATACAAAGGAAGGGAAAGAACCATTTCTGTATATCAGTTCAAGACATCACTCTGACATTCAAAAATCTTGTAGCCACAGAACATGGTATCCATTTTTGGTTCTTATAACAATAGATTTTAAATCCTTACCAAAATTACCAAACTATAAGTGCAAATCATTCATTCAACAAGTATTTATTGAGAGTCTATTATATCATAAGCATTGTACACATAGAAAAAGACCACAAAATCCCTCTTCCCATGGATGGATGTTGCATTCCAGAGAGGACCCATTTTTCTGTTGCAAATTTTCCAGCCCCTTGAAAATACATAACCTGAAGTAGTTGAGGATTTGTGTTTCCCTCCAAAGACAAAGTTTTTGGGACCTTAATTAAAAGATTAGAATGGCACCATTTGAAGACCCAGAGATTAAAGCATATTCTCCTCCTCTACTTGACCAAGATGGAACTCTTCATAATTTTGAAAACCTAATTCAATTTTCTGTAACAAACACTTAGAGATTTTCTATAGGCAAAACAGTAGCATTGTTTAGATATGCTTGAAATAAAAGATTTAAAGCAATATTTAAAGTTTATGTTTAAAATAGACTACTCTTAACAAATATTATTTTCTTCAAATTTCAAACATTTCAAATCCTATGATATATATAAATACAACAACTACAACAAAAGTGTCCTCAAATCCTACCTTGAACAGTCAGAGTAGCTGATACTTCAGCCTTTCCAACCATATTTTCAGCAACACAAGTATATGAACCCATGTCTCCAGCTATCACCTTTCGAATTTTCAAGGTATGATCATCTCGGATTTCATATCTAAAGACATAACAAAAGAAAGCATGGTTAAATGACTCTGCTTGAAAGATCTCATCATTACACTTAGGATGTGTCTAGGCATCAAATCACAAGCAGCATTCTCCTCAGAAAATTTAGTACAAAGTATAAAATGCAGCATTCCTCTAAGTCAGCAAGCAGACAGAAAAGAGCTTGTTGTTTTATTTACATGGGCTAACATATATTTTAAAAACTTTCTAAAAATATTTTGGGGTAAATGTGGCATTTATTTATTTATTTCCTCAAGTGATTATGCTCACACTAGAATTAAAAGATAGTTACTTTTAATTAAATTCTTACCAAATGTTAGACTTTAGGTGTTTCATGCATTTTATCTTTTTAAATCCTTGCCACAATTGTATGAAGTATTTTATGCTCATCACCATTTACAGATGAGGAAATTGAGGAATAGGAGGGTGAGGTCACCTGACCACAGTTTCTAGCTAGTTTAGTTGCCAAGTTAGTATTTGAACCCAGACGTCATTCTAGAGTTCACTTGGTTCACTTCATCTTCCCTCCCTTTAAATGGTGGGCTTCCCTTGTAGTTTCACTTTTGTACCCTTCACACTCTACCTGCTTTTCCTGTGTTATATTATCTATCATTTATATAAAACTGACCTCACAAACATTTCCAACTCCCATTTCAACTAAGCTCCAAATTCCACTTTCCAATTGACTACTAATTAGACATCACATCCCAGAGGTACCAAATATTTAATATGTTAAATAAAACTTTCTTTCTTCCACTAACACATAAACCAACTCTTTCTTCTGCCACAATCTACTGACCTTCACCATTTCCCTTATCTAACAAGTCATCCAATTCTTCAATTAAGTCTTAGAAATTTCCCTCGATTATGGACCCCTGTATCCATCTCACCTGCTAGTTTAGAGCCTCACATCTCTTATCTGGACAATTATAACAATAATCTCCCTGCCATTAACATCTCCTCATATTAGTGTATTTTCCATAGTGCTTAATTTTGTGCATACTAACCCCTTTTGGCTCATCAGTGAATACGCCAACATGGTTCTAAATTCTTTATACAAAGCCCCTGGCAATTTGACCCTATTGTCTCCAACCTGCTATCCCATAATTTCCTGCCACAAGCCCTGTATGATAGCGATGCTAAACTTTCCCCTACTCAAAACATGTGATGTTCCCTCAGAGATCTGTGCCTATGTTGCGAGTGCCATTGACCTGGAATACTCATGTCAAACTCATTCTTGCTTATCAAATCCTTACTTATTTTTCAAGACGCTACTTACATCACTTTCCTTTGAGAACTTTCTTGTAGTCTCCTTTCCCTGTGCTCCTACAGGTCTACTTTTATGGGACAATGATATTGCTTAATACATTGGTCCTTAAATATCTATCCATTGATGTGTCGTTTTGTGAACTCCTTGAGAGTCTAAGTGTCTAAGCCACTGCTGTAAGTCCAGCAAGAGTTCAATACATGTTTGCTGAATGAATGAACAAACTAGAGAAGATGGCCTAAAGATATTCCCTGAATACTTTATTTTATTGCCTCATTACCTAAGGCTGGGAATGTATCTCTTCTCCTAAAACATTTAAGGACTTTGAAGATATCAAGAAACATTACATTGGGCTCACCCAGGACAATTAACAAGAAGATGATGATGGACATCACCCATCCCATGGAACAGAGAGTGTCTGCAACTCCAAGCAAGATAGTTACATCCACCTGCCCCATGGGACCTAAGCCCATCTCAATTACAAACAGAGAGGGCATCACCATCCCCAAATCCTCAAGATTGGGGAATGAACAATGGACTAAAGAAGACTTATTATTATTTTATTAAACATATTTTTATTGTAACAATGGAAGAACTTTCACCATTGTTTTAAAGGCAGTGGCCACCAGAGGTTCTGTGGGGAGGGAGAGGGAAGAATAACTGTAATATGGGGGCATTTTCAGGATATTGGAATTGTCCTACATGACATTGCAATGATGGATACAGGCCATTATATATTTTGTCATAATCTACAAAATAGTATTGTATGGAGTGTAAACTATAATGTAAACTATAGCCCACTGTTGGTAGCAGTATTTCAATATGTGTTCATCAATTGTGGCAAATGTACCAAACTAATGAGGGTTGTTGTTGGTGTAGGAGGGAGAGGGGGTAGGGCATATGGGAACCCCCTATATTTTTATGTAACAGTTATGTAATCTAAAGCTTCTTTAAAAAGAAAAATTTAAAAAAAAAGAAACTCTGACCCTTTCTATCATTTCCTGGTGATTTTGTAGCTGGATAAAAGAAAACCCACTTTTTGCCTGATTTTATGCTGCAGCCACCCTCCTTTCCCTACCTATTCCCACAAAATAAATTGGCATTAACTGAGATCTGGCTGAACAGAGAGAAACCTCTTTAAGGAATATCCCATTTTACAAGTATTCTCTGGGCAGATCAGGCTCATGAATCTACAGTTCTCGTCTGAAAAACTCAGATAGAAAGAAGAGAAGCCTTCTGATTCTAATGATCTTTAGTATTTTAACTTGCCCCTGATCAAGATACTATTCCAATAGCATGTAGAATATTCTAATGGCAGACATATAGACAATGGTCTGATGAGAAACGTAGAACTTCCAAGATCTGTACCTGGATTTGGGCAGCTCTCCATCATCTTTCCTCCATCGTACTGTAGGTACAGGGTCACCTCGAGCCTCGCATTTAAATTCCGCACTGTCATCCACAGTTACTGCCAAATTACTGGGTCTCTTCACAAACGATGGTCTCTCTGAAATCAGAAAGAGCCATCTTAAGATAAAACAAATGATGAGTAAACTGAAGAACAGTCTCGATGTGTGATAAGAGTGTATTTTATCATTTAAAATATTGTTTAGGAAATTATTCTCCATAATTGCCTGCTTCTAAATGCCCTTCTCTTTGTTTACTACTTCTTCCTGGTTTGCCTCCCATATCTTTGGCTATTTCATTTAAAGGTTGTTTACCAATTCCTTCTCTCCTCTTGTCATCTACCAAAAAATTGTTTTACTTGCTAAAAAAGGTCAGTTCTATCTCCCTTGTATAAAGACACAAAATAATAACAAAAAGATATGTCTTAAAGTAAGTAGAATAGATAAAACTGCACTTACCTAAAACAGTTAGTTCTGCTACTTCACTTTCACGTTCCCCAACCATGTTGGTCCCAACACAAACATATTTGCCAGCATCACTCTTACGGGTGTAAGTAATCATGAGCTTTCCTCCTCGTATCTTAAAAAAAAAAGTTTCACATGGAGACTATTAAAATTGATTTACCTTTTTTTTTCACATGATAGAGGTCTTGATAAGTGAAGCCTACTTTTCAAACATATACTAAATCAAAGTATATTTATATAAAAAAATCTGATGTTGATATTTGCTATATTTATAGATAGTAACTTTAAAGGGAACTCATTGCAGAGGTACAATATAAAAGAGGCAAAACACTTTTCCATAAATTTGTTTTTCCAAATCAGCCAAGTCCTTTCACAGTATTTAGTTAAATGAAAATCCCCCCCCACACACAAATGTGTGAGTCACTTGAATAGCAAGTAGAAAAAAGAAAAAGGAAATTCTTAATACATATAGCTATAATTAATATGTAAACAAGCAGTAGCTATGTGATTTCAGGGAAGCATACTCTAGCATTTTAAGATATGAAAATTAAAAATGTCTCTATTTACTTAATTTACCAGAGTTGCTTAAAAGAAATATATCTTAATTGCCAAAACATAGAAGAACATGACACTTCCAAAAAAAAAGGTGTTGCTGCCTCCCAAACAGTTTCTTGGAGTCTTAGGAGGTAGAGATGGAACAGACCCCAATAAATCATCCAGAAAGTCACATTAGGATACACTCTTGAACATGTAATTAATTACAAACATAAAAAGACACCCAATACAATAAATAGGCTGAAGTTGAATATGCATTAAAATTGGGATACAGAAACTGGACTATCTTTACTTAATTTAAAATGCTTTTAGATTAGGGAGTTGAATTCAATTTTCCATGTGCTTCAATAATGCCCTGAAGCCTCGAAAGGCTTTGTCATGGATAACTTCCAGAATGTTTAGTTATGGAGATTTGGACCTCACAGTTATTCATAAAGGGAGGGATGGAGGAAGGGAGGGAGGGAGGGAGGGAGGGAGGGAGGAAGGAAGGAAGGAAGGAAGGAAGGAAGGAAGGAAGGAAGGAAGGAAGGAAGGAAGGAAGGAAGGAAGGAAGGAAGGAAGGAAGGAAGGAAGGAAGGAAGAGAAAATGATAGAAAATGAGAAAAAGAAGCTAAACAACTAAGCCATAATTTTTTTTTCACCATACACTTTGAAATTTAATGAAACTACTGCTTTTTAAAGTTGGGGTCATACTGTTTTTGGAATACCTATATTGCTTTATTTCAATCCAGACACTCAAACTAGATAATGTGATCAAGTCTTAAATGTATTACGACAAGTCAAATATTAACTAGAGGTTTAAATTTCTGTGGTTTTAGAACTTGATACTCTTATTCAGAAGTTTTACAAACAAATAAGTCATGATACTCCAGCTACTAAGTGCCCACCATGAACACCATTCAGGGATTTGTCTTTGCATTGCCCATTGTTTATTGCCTAGTATAGTGTCTGTACAGAGTAGTTACCCAGAAGACTTTTGCTGGGTAACTACTCTGCAAAATATTTTGAAAAATGCAAAATAATATTATAGACATAGTTAAGTCTGCCATCCAATTTGAAGCATTTCTAGCAAGGTTTATGACAGTTACAAGATCATTAATAGTTTTGTCGTTTTCACACAGGCCTACTTAAATTTCTAAACATAATAGTACAAAGAAGAAAATAAACATTACACACACAAAAAACTTCAAAAAGTAATTACTATCACTATTTTGTGAATATTCTATTGGTTTTCCTCTTTCTTCCTCTCTGAATATATATACACACATATACATATATACATAGACACAATATATGCATACCCATATATACAAACATATTTACATATGCACATGCACACAATTTTACAAAAGCACAATCATGTGATATATGTTCTTCTGTAACATGAATATTTCACCCAATAATATGTTGAGGAAATTTTTACATTTTATATGTTAAAAATATTTTACATATATCTTCAGGATCAATTTCAATGGCTGAGCAAGTAATATTCCACTGTATGGATTTACTGCATTTTACCAATCTATTCCCCCATTGACAGATATTTAAGATATTTCACTCTTCCCTCTTATAAGCAGCACTGAAATCAGCCTCCTTTGACATATATCTTTTCTCACATTGCAATTATCTCTTTTGAAGGGCTCAAAATGGGATTCTCAGATCAAATGAATACACAATTTGAAGGCTATTGGTTCACAGTGTTAACTATTTAATGGTGTATAGAGTGCTTTTGTGTGAATATATCATTTAGATTTTGTTCTTTAGCATAACCCTAATGTGAGACTGTTAGAAGTGTTATAATAACCTCATTTTTCACTTAAGGAACTGGTGGCTCAGAAACATATTACCTGTTCCCACTCCACACCCCCCCATACTTCTACTATGCCCACAATCACAATATGTTTTAATAATGCTTTTGGATGTCAGGATTCCTTATTGTCTGTGAACTCTGAGGCAGAAAAGCATATCTAATTCCTCTTTATAGCCTCAAGAGGCATCATAACACCTAGCAAATAGTGAATTTTTGGTGGCAGTGAAGTGACTTGCCCAATGTCACATAGCAAGCTGGAACCGAGCTGAGATTTTAGGCAGGATATGTGTCCTTGGTTACATAAGATGTGCAAACGAAAAGAAACCCATAGCCCCAGCCCTGTTACTATAGTAACTGTTTAATAAACTTAAGTTGTTAGGTTCAAATTGATTTGTATATCATAAAATCAAGATCTACGATATTTTAAGACATTCACATAAACATTTACAAAGATTTTGAGGCAAGAAAATAATTCTGGAAAGAAAAGGAGGATGAAAAATCCTATTTCTGAAATGGAAGTTAAGCAATCTGAGATATTGTCCTAAATCTGTTCCTTATTAATAACTTTGGAAAAGACACTAAACCTCCTAAACATCAGAATCTAATCTTGAATATCCTTGCATTTTTAGGGACAAGTTTAATTCTGAAGGGATTGTATAATAATGTAAAAAACTGGTAGTGAAATAAGAGCTGATAAAGAAGTACTTTAAAAATACTTTTTGTTCTGAAAGTTAATGTCACTGAATTTTATACACAATAAAAATAAGGCTTTAAGAATAATTTTAAATTATACATATTCAAATATATAGAAAATGGGAGTTAAAGATGATAAAATATAAATAATTTTCAACAGTACAGATTTAACTTTTTAATTGTGAAATACTTTCAAACTTACAGAACAGTTACAAAAATAATCCAAACTCTATACCGAGAACTTCAATATCCCTATACCTCAGGTACCCAGAACCACCAATTCTAAAACTTTGCCACATTTGCCATATAATTTTAATCAATCTATTCATCCATTCATCCATTTATTGCTATATCTATCCATTTTTTGAACATGTGAGTGTAAGTTGTATACCTCATGCTCCTTGAACACCTAAAACAGACATGTAAATTTCCTAAGAACAATGATATTCACTTATATAAATAGCCACTTAAGTGCAGTTTTCTCTCTTTCTTCTCCTTTTGGAACTCCCCTGATGCATATATTGGTATGCTTGATGGTATGCCACAAGTTTCTCGGGCACTGTTCAAATTTCTTCATTCTTCTTTCTACTCCTTAGATGGGATGATTTCAGTTGTCTTATCTTCAAGTTCACTAATTGTTTCTCCTGCCAGCTCCAATATGCTGTGTTATCAGGGAATTTAGGCTCTGGTAGGTCTGTTCCTTAAGTGTGTAACTACTAGCATTATGACAGAGATTTCCTTGAATGCCCAGAGGTAACAAAAAAAGAAGGAAAAAAGAAAACACCGTTCCCAGTTATTTGCAGATTGACATAGCAAGAGCCCTCCTTCAGAGCTTATCCATACAATGAGTTTAGAGAAGAGTTTGAGGCTAAAGCTTAGGGACCTCCCTGATCTTTCTGTGCAGGTGTCTTGTCTTGGAATCCCTCCATTTACACAGATATAAATGTCCCCTCTTCCCTTGGAAACAGTATCCTCATGGTCCCAGGCACTGCACAATACATCCTTTAGCCAGCAAACCCTTGCCTTGGGCATTCAGGACTTACTGATCCCCCACAGCATTCTATAGGAGAGCTCTGTTAGCTGCCTTCCACATGCAGAGCAAGTTCTAGGAAGACAAGCCTGTGATGAGTATTCTAGTTCATTCCCTCAGGCCACTACCAGATAGATTGGGCCAAACATACATGTTCCCAGTATGGCCACAAAACTACTATATATGTGTGACTTTAGGCAAGAGAGTAACAACTTTATGCCTCTGTTTTTCATCTCCAAAATGGGGATACAATAAAACCTACCTCCAAAGAAGTTATGAGAATTACATGAGATAATTCATACAAAGCACTTAGAAAAATGCCTGCACATTATTGTTATTGCTACATATTATACTCATGCATTTAATGATTCAAGAGAGATCTGCTTAATCCAAAACGATCTTCCTCTATTAGGGCAATTTGGAAGTTTTTAAAAAAATATATTACTAACACTTTCATTGCTTTTGTCAGGAAAACATGTATTTGCACAAACAGGATAAAGCCTTAAAAACAAGTAATTCTTAGGCTGTATATATTTTGATTGTTTCCTCCAAAACAGAGATACTCAATGGAAGCAATCCCTTTCTTCTCAGGAGACATTTGGCAAAGTCTGAAGACACTTTGGGGAGTGGGAGGATGCTACTGTCACCTAGTGGGAGAGGCCAGGGAGGCTGCTAAACATTCTACAATACACAAAATAATTCCCCACAACAAAAAATTATCTAGCCCAAAATGTCAGTAATGTCAAAGGTGATAAACCTTATTCTAAAGACCCAACTCTGTCATAAGGATAGATGTTGGATTAAACTGACAAAAGGAAGGTGAGGTTAAGATTAGATAACACAATAAATAAATGTTTATTTTATTGGGCAAAAAAAATTGCTGAGACTTTCCAGTTTGGTATAAATACTCCTATAAACTCCCACTCCATCAATAAGATAATTTCATTATAAAAACAACATTCCATTCTATACTAACTGGCAGCAATGTTAAGAATTCCCAAATAGATGTTAAAATAAATGAAATAATCTTAGAGACTAAATAAGTCTCATAAACTAGGGAAAACCTTATTTCCTCAGAGATGATACAGACAGAAATTGACAAAAGTAAAGGAGCCAACAATAAAGTAGGGCAAAAGGACAAAGAAAAAGTAGTTGAATAAAATAATAGACTTCAATTTCCACAGATTCAAACTGATTTTGGCATTATGTCAACTGCAGAACTGCATTAGAGCTAACCGAAAACCATATTCTATTCTCTAAGATCATAAGTCTGGAATACATGGTGTCCTGTTCTTTTCAATAAACAAAAGAATAGAAAAAACATATAGTACTATAACCCTGATTAAATATAACACATCAGCTTTCAAGCAGTACCTAGTATCAACAATCAGTACTTTATGTTGAGTCATAAAAATATTGATCATAAAGAATGAGTTAACACATTCTGATTTGTATCGCCCCTTCATAAACCAAAAATTGACATTTCCTCTCTCAACAAAGAAAGGAAAAATATGTCTAACACATACAAAACACTATAAATGTGAAAATAGCTCTTTTGAAAACAAGCTAAGAAGTATTTCTTGGCAGGTCTCTTCCTGCAGCTGGATTTGACAGCCAAATTGTAAACCTATCAAGAACGAGTTTGTATAATGAACAGACAGAACTACAGCAGCACTACTGCAATTAACATAATCCGGGTAGTGGAGAAGCAAAATGTGTTAAGCTTTCAGACAATATGCTGGCATCTAGCCTATGTCAAACATTCAAAGCAGAGGTCCTACTCCTTACCAGCCTACAGTGCTAACCACATTTGAAGCCCACATTTCCATAAGCTCTAGACAGTGCTTGAAGTGGGGGCCTCAGTTATCTACACAGTAGATGAAAACAAAACAGAAAAAGGTCCCAGTGGACTTGTTCCTTTTTGGGAAGGAGACAGATGCGAGCAGGAGAAGAAGGTGGTAAAGAATTCTGAAGTCTCAAATATCTTTTAAAATTTATATTTTTTCTTTGTATCAGTCTCACATTAAAAGAAAAATGTTTTAGAAACATTAAGATATTGAAAACTTCAAATATATAGGATTCTTATATTCCAGTATTTTCCCAATTTATAAGAAATTATAAATAACTATTTTCCTTAGGGGTAAATGTAACTTCTCTCCTAGCATGTAAAGACTTCTCTGAATCAGTAGGAAACCTCTCTCTGCAGTGCCTTCATCTCCTTTATTGAATTATTTGCTGAATAACAAGTCAATATAGAAAAAAATCATGTGTAAGATGTAGCTTTTCAGCCAAAAGTGAAGTTTTCTTATTCTCTGGTTAGAATAAGAAAACTACCATCAGTACTTTTTATTTCCAGACAGAGGAAATAAAACTTACTACCTTTGCATACAGAGTCAGAAGCATGCTTCCTTAAAAAAGTAAATTAAATAATCTTTATGTCAATGGAGCATACAATTTACCCTGCAATCAGTGTTCAAAATCAGAAATAGAGATGAACTTAAAATGAACTTCTTGGATTGTCTTCATTTTCTACCCTAAAGCAAGTCAGATGATTTGCAGTATCTGTTACACAGGAATTTCGTTTCTTAGGCATCACCCTCTCAATGGTATTCATACACCTCTTAAGTTAACAGACTAAACTGACTGGGGCTTATTAACTAAATTAACTACACAAAATCTTTTCTGCTTTTAATTACAGTAACCTAATGTGACTTGAATTCAACAGACCAAAAAAAAAAAAACACTAGTTATGTTAAAAGGCTTTAAAGATGATTCCAAACCATCAAATTGTCATATAGTTTATCTCCTTTCTCTAAATAGATTTTGCATTCAAAAACTGTGTTCCTTACCAGAAATAATATTTAAAAACATATATCATAACAACAGATTAATAAAAATAGTGATTTAGTGCTAAAAGGGAAATGTTCTAAATAATATTACATAATATATAAACATAGACACCATCATACCAATGGCAATTAATTTTTACAAATTTCTAAAAGATTAAAAACTTGTAAAGATTCATTGAAAAGTAAATAAATTTATTTATAAGGACTGAAAAACAGGGTTAACATAAAGAATGAATTTTTTAAAGCACCTGGGTTTAGAGTTTTTTTTTTTTTAAAAAAACATGATTCTTCATCTTTGAATCATTTTCAAACTATTTTGTAAATAAATGAGATGAGAGGATTTGGATTATAGTCTAGTGGATCTTTCTTAAACAATTTACCACTAACTCCCGTTGGGCAGAATCTCTCTTTATAGCAATGCTATCCATTCTACGTGGATCTTTGACTTACAGAACAGATATCAGGCTGCTGTGAACTAGAGAAGTGTTTTGTGTGGGTTTAAGGCTTCTTAATGCCAATGAGATGCAGGTAAGCCAGATGGCCAGTCATAGCCCCCTAGACATTATCCTTGGTCAAATAAACTGCAGGACAATCTTGGATCATCCCTAAGGACCCTCTTCAACAGATATATGTGAAGAGTCACTACAATGACAGCTCTTATTTCTGAAAAAAATTAGCATTAATTAAAAACAATGCTATTATTAATAATAAACCCCAAAATAAATCTTGTGTGAGCAAGGGGCAGAAAGAGGGAAAAGGAGGTAGAATAAGACCTACTATTTCCCAATCTGGCTACAAAAGCATTATCAAATTTTAATGCCAGGGAGTTGAGATTAAAGCATCCATATCTTCTAACACATATCATCCTTTCTTGCAAAAACAGTCTTTATTGCATTCTAAATTAAGTAAAAACACTGATGTAGCATATTTATATTGCACACATGATGGTCCAAAGATTGGGTAAAAAGAAAGTCTCATAGCAAATAAAAAATGTAACTGATAGAAAGATACTTCATATAACTCAGATCTTACACAATGTCAAAGAAAACACAGTATTTCTTTCTAGCAATACTTGTTACTCATAACCTCCTGTAAGAGTGGAATAAAAACAGTTAAAAAGAAAGCTTTGCCTTTAAATGATTTCATGATTTTTCTAATTACTATTTAATATCTTATGTAGATACTCTTATAGTTCTAAATATACAAAGGAACAATTTTATTGTCATTTTTCTGTTTGGGAACCTAACTTTTAATGCAGTTAGTTATTAGATAAAAATTTAAATTTTTCTTAAGTTTCCATCATCAAAAATCATTTATATCTACTATTGTTAGTCACCATCTAACATCTTCCTTAAATATAAACAATTCCAAGAAATTAATTATTTATTCTATGGATTTTTACTAATTTTGTCACTCAAAAATAATGTATTTTAATAACATTATGTATCCATGACAAAATGATTTCATATTTAAGTCTCAAAACACAAGTTTTACTTCAGATTAATATAAATAATAAAACAGGGTCAGCCAAATCACAAAGTTTTTTTACTCTTTCTACTTTTCCTAAAGATCACTGAGGCCCAAATTATTTTGCACAAAGTTTTTACCTCTCTCTGTTCCTATTTCATTCTGTTTCACAGAGAACCAAAAGAAAAAAGGAAGAAGAAATGCATTGTCCCAAATATTTCCCACCCAATTCTCTCAATAATGTATGATCTAGTTTCACCTTGTCCATTCAAAGGCTGTTAGATACAGCCATATACCGAAGATCAATTCAAAATGACTCAAAATGAGAGTTTTCATCTTGATCTTACTAATCCATTTATTAGTCCATTCTCATGCAAACTCTATTGCATTTACAGCAGACTTTACAAAGTGTAAATAATGTGAGTGGGTTGGCACAAAAGATGGTATATAACAAAAGTATGCCTGAATAAGTACATATTCATTGAAAAGAAAATATGAAAATGCCAAATTGAAAGCAATCCAATGACTTGTCTAAATTTTTCCTGGTGTTGTTAAAAAGGGACAGCATTAAAAGGGGAAAACCATTACTTGTTGCAGGTCTTTCAACTGTTCTCTTAGGAATGAATTGAGAAGGAAATAGGAAATTGGCGTCCTGTATTTGCCTAGGCTACATGCATACAACAGAACATGATCCAATTTCATTTGTTTGCTGGTACACTTTGCAATACCATTTAAAAACCAACATGAATTCAGCCAGGAGTTTAAACATACTCGATCATCGGAGAAAAGCAACAAGAGACTCATGCAGAAAAAGCAATTATCCCAGTGGGAACGCGTGGCTCTCTACATAGCTTGGTGAGCTGCCAGCTGGGAACACAGGTCTGAGAGAGTTGCTGCCTAGAGCTTTAGCAGCTGCATTTTCCTGTTCTTCCATTTCTCCTACTAAACTTCTCGTTTCTTCCTCACAGCAATTTATAAATTGGTAGTTGGCTGTTTGCTGCTGCAGAAGCACACCTATGATAATTTGATTACA
This sequence comes from Tolypeutes matacus, assembly GCA_026826555.1. NCBI lineage: Eukaryota > Metazoa > Chordata > Mammalia > Cingulata > Chlamyphoridae > Tolypeutes > Tolypeutes matacus. The sequence goes on along the minus strand of JAKSZT010054524.1, from coordinate 3,716,188 downwards.
GACTATATCAGGAAGAGCTGTATTGCTAATTGCAGGCAAGTAGGAGCCACCCTGCAGAGAGGCATAGTTAAAGGGCGAGGATGATTTTCTTTGTGAAGGTATAAATTATTACCTTTCTATCTCTCTAGTTTATACCATGAATTCTAATTTTAACAATGAATAATAGAAAGAAGAAACGCAGCCTTCTTAAAACACATTTATTTTGCCTGTTAAAGTGTGACTCAACGCCAATAGGAAACTTGACTTTAGCATTTTGGACACCAGTTTTCTTGGGCCAAAGTTATGACGCCTAAAGCAATCAACCAGGAAAGCTTTCTCTAATTTATAGTCTTCCAAATCAGGGGCAGACAACTGCTGAGTGCTGGTGAAATGCAGAGCGTTTGAAACAGTGAAGACTTTTAGCTGATTCCCCAGGTGCCTGGTTCTGAAGTTATTAAGATCAGAACCCAAAAATGAATCCTCTAAAAAGGAGACAATATAGAGAGTGGTTTTGAATAAAAATAGCCTTTGTTAGCTATTTTCTAAAAGAAGGGAATTGACTGATTTTACCTCTATGGAAATACTAGGTAGATTACATGGTAGTATTCAGCATGCATATGAAAAATTAATTTTGCTCATAGCTATTAAAGTTAATGTATTATTTCCTTCACAGTTCTCATGAAACAATGTCCTGCTGTTTTAAAAGGTAAAAACAAAGGCTTATGGGCAATTTTCACTTTCCCACAAAACCAGGTTTGCTTTTTATCACTCCATCCAACCATCTGGCTATAATTCTGAATTTACATAGTCACTGCTAGGAAAGCCTGAAATAAAAATCTTTGGAGGAATTATAACTATATTCTAGGAATAAAGATGACAAATGTTCATAGTATTTGAAAGGAGAAAAGCTTATTTTCAAAACTCTTGGCTCCTTCTAGTTACAAGTACACCAGCTGAAAAATCTTTCCAAACAGTAAATCCCTTTTTCTCTCCATGGGTTCCTATGCTTAGGACTTCTCTACAGTTTTGGTCCATTATGAGAATTTCACTTACCACCAAATGCCTTGCTAAAATAATGTCTTTTCCAGAGACTGTGTATAATTTGTTTCTCTTGAAATTTAAACTCACTTATATTCTGAAGAAGACATAATCATGGCAGACAAAGTCAAATCAAGTTTGGGAATGCAAGATATTCTCAAAGGTCAGAAATTTAGAATGCCTAGATTTGTTTTACTGAAACATGTTTAAAACTTGCAAATATTAAGAAGGCAATAAAGGCATTTACTATTAAGATTCTACAAAAAAAATTGACATCCCACCAATAGCTACAAATTGAAGTAAATACTCCTTTTTCCCATTCTGTGGTATTTTAATCACAAGTGGTCAAAGAAGAGCAAGAATAGACTTGCAAGTGATAAGCTTAATTGGTTTATCAGAAATCAAAACTCATCAGGCCTGGGTCAGAGATTAACCCTCTTTTGTTGATCTCAAGACTATGTCACCATCTAGATCAGTCATTTGGCAAATGTGTGCCTCCTTTTAAAAGGGCCATATCATAAGAAGGTAGAGATGAATAAAATCCATCCCCACCACATTACACATGTTAAACAAATGAAAATATGTTTACATACTTCCTGAGAAAAGCAATTAGGGTAATTTACATATGTGATGGAAGGAATATAATCTTGGGAAGAAGGTTTTGGGCTAAAGCTTAAAGGAACTCTTCTTTTGTGGGTTAAGGAGCTTTAGAATTATCCACATTCACTTCTTACTACTTTATGAGAACTAAAGATTATAACACTTATGGACAAATATGAAACAAAAATAGATTCATCCTGATCACTTATATTTCTATAGTCATCTGTGAAAACAAAAGAGAAAATAATCTATATAAAAAGTGTTTCAAAAATCATTTGGAACATTGTTTGGGACATTCTTTCTTAGTGATAAATAATCCAGTTCCCTGGCTAGAAGAAAATCATATGGAACACAAAATGTAACACAGACAGCATTAATAGTAGTAAAAACCTCAGTGTTTTGGATTGCTCCGAACCCTAAGTCATATTGTTTGAACCCTGAGTTGAAATTCAGGATTTCGTGAAACCTAAGTTGCATTAAAACAGATTTAACTAGGAGGTTAAGTGGTGGAAAAATGGAAGGGATGCCAGTCAGTGGGAAGATGTTTTAGTTTGGCAGGCTGCTATCACAAATAGCACACACTGGTTTTGATTTAACAAGAGGAATTTATTGGCTCAAGATTTTGGGGGGCCAGAAGAAGTCAAAAATCAAGTTATCAGCAAGGATTGCTTTTCCCAAAAATCTATGGCATTGTGATAATGGCTGTCAGCAATCCTTGGGGTACCTTGGCTTGTATTTCTGCCCCCCATCACATGGTGATGTCCTCTCCTTTTGGCTTCAGTGATTTCCAGGTTCTTTTTATAAGAGCTCCAGTAATATAGATTAAGGCCCACCCTGGTTCAGTTTGCCACACCTTAACTAAAAATAGTATCTCCAAGAGGTCCTATTTATAATGGCTTCATGCCACAGGGACATGGATTAAGATTAAGAACATGTGTTTGTTGGGGTACATAATTCAACCTACTGCAGAAGACTAGGAGCAAGGTAAAGCCAAGGGAGAAAGGCTTCTGGGTCAGAGGACTAGAGGGTCTCTTCTTATGTTTCTTGTCTCTCCTGCATAGAATATACATTCTATGGTGGCAAATACATTGCCCAATTTTTAGCATCTAGGGCAGAATCTACATGGAAAACAGCCATCAGCATTTTTAGTCTGATACATTAGACATACAGAACTCTTATAATTTCAGTGAGCTCTTTAGAGAAAGGCCTGATATTTTAAAATTTATGTTAGAAACATGATAGTTTATATTGCATTTCTGAAGACAAATCCTAATTCTGATCATTTCATAACAAACCCCATCAAATAATAAATTTAAATTCTTTGATGTTGAAAGAGAAACTTTAAATGAATTTAAAAACTTCAAAAACCTAACACTTGAAAAAATTGATTTCTGAAATGTAAAGTGCCTTTAATGGTTTTCTCCACACAAACAAAAATATGCTTCAGTGAAGTTGAGGAAAATTTAATAAAAGTACTCAAGTATTTAAACAACAGTATGGAGTGTTGTTGTAATTACTGAGAGCTGTGACGGACCAAACCTGCTGTTAACATGCCATTGTTGCATGCATTATTTTTAATTTTTTAAAAGTGCCTATATATTTTCCTATTTTTTGGATCAGAACACTGAGACACAAAGATGATCAGAAGCTTGTTCCAGATTATTTAATAAGTAAAACTTACAAAGAGAGCTTTCTTCGGGATAGAGAAGAAGAGCTTATATTTTCTTTGCTTCCCATGCTCAAAACTACAAATTTACAATATCTTATCAATTTATAGATTCTGAAACTGAATGGCTGGAGGAACAAATAGGTACTGTCTATGGGCATCCCTGGTGTGTTAGACTGAGGTGTCTCCATCCATCACGCTCCATATTTAAGCCTGACAGATCTGGATATCCAACCTAATTGTCATTAATCCATCTAGATGCCAGCAGAAAAAAATGAGCCTGATTATACTCTTCACTTATGCTTGTATTCTTTGTAGGAGAATAATAGGTAAAAATCCCATGTTAGTTCCTACACAGAGGAATAGTTCTTCTTTTCCCATGTAAACATGCTTTTATTATAATGGTATGTCTTAAATTTTAAACAGAATACTTATAAATGTCCCTAATAAAGAGGAGGAAATCTGACTAAACCATTTATAAGTATTATGTATAGGGAAATATGGCAACGTGATATATCAAGGTAAGAAGAGTCACACCATGAATGTTAAAAGGTAAAGAAAAAGAGATAATTGATTCCTTAGTAAATTACACTTTATCTGCTCACGGAGACAAAATTTCCATAATTTTCAAACAGTACTATAAAGATTGAGCTCAACTGCTCTCGAAATTTTCCCATTCAGACTGATGCTCTTAAGGGTGGCTTAAACATGAGCCTGTTTCTAATGTAGGAGGCCGTTAAAGCTTCATGATCGCCTAGCTTTGTAAGATTTAAGAAGAGAAAACTGTACTATCTGGTAATAATTTTGCTAATGCAAACCAGGTTATTTTACAAGTGTACAATTTATCATATTATCAAATTCTTTGGTTTTAAGGAGATAAAAATGAAGTAGTCAGATGTTACCAATAGAATATTAGTACTTTTAAAACAACCAAGCTTTAAACAAAAGATATACAGAATCAGCATTAGATTAGAGGAGACATCAAACTCAGCATAAAATTTGGGATATTCTTTGAGAAAGTACCTCTGAATAAAAGTGGTAATGTAGACAAGATGGAGAAATAGATAAAGTCAAACTTAGCCAATTATAAATAATCTAAAGGAAATCCCAACTTCTTTTAAAATGCCTACATTAAAAATAAAAATTCTTAGCATATTAAAAATTTTTTTTTATTTCTGGATTTTGGAAGCTATTTTAAGGAAAGAATGCCACCCATGTATAATCAAACACAGTTTTGATACAACTTTTTAAATTCTGATTGAGGTAAAAAGAAACAAAGAAAATGATGACTTTTAAACAACCACTGTCCTGATATCATTTAAAACATTTTCCAAATTACAGGTAAGATTCATTAGCAATGCTTTAGGATAAATTTAAAAGCTATCTCTTTAGAGAAACATTTCATCTATGATTAATAGAACAGAAATAAACTGGTTAGAATACCATCCCTGGAACTATAAAATTTTATACCTTTAATTTGGCAAATATTTAAACCTAAAATTAAGCAAAGTGCTCCCAGACAGAAATTCTTCTATTCTTTGGCTATTTGAAGAAATTTAATGGCCTAATCAGATACATCAAAGGGTTGTGAAATGATAGAACCTCAGCTATTGTGAGCACGGGTTATGAGGAAAACATAAAGGGGAAAACAACATTTTTAAGTGTGCTTTCTATGTTAGGATATAAAGTTAATCTGAAACTCCTTTATATGCTTTGTCCCCTGACCATGTATGTTCATCTTATAAGGTTATAATACTTCTTAGAACAATGAATTGATAATTACTTTGAATTATGAGGTAAAACTTCTTTGGTCTGCTACTCAAATTTCTCAAACACTTACTGCCTTCTGGAGGGTCTATTCTGACTGAAGAATCTGGACCTAACCAGCATACATTCACATCAGGTTTTGACCCAGTGAATTTCTGGAGTGGTAGAATTCCACATGGAACGGGACTTAGGCAATTCTGTTAGGCAGTCCTCTATGTCGGCTAAAACTACCATTTGGTTGGGACTTTCATGTGGAAAAATATTCAAAACTGCTTTTGAAGAAACCTGTTTGAAAAAAAATTTCAGAAGACTAGAACCCTCTCTTGAGAGATTTAACAGTGTATTGATGATGAACATGCAACAATCAAAATACTATAAAACATCAGCACTGAATCACATGTTAGGACTTTTATATGTGGCTCTTCATTTACATTGCTTAAAGGAAACTTGAAAATTTTATAGTAAATCATTTCCCAAAAAAGTCAACAAAGATTATTTGTTGAACTAGGAAATATTTTATCTGGCATTCTTTGGTCTCTGCTACTTTATTTCCCCATCCAAATATGTCTGCACCCTCTCAATGGTTATTAAGTTAGTTTACATAGACCAATTATCTATATAAGGAATTATAACTAGGGATCTTAAAAGCAGTGAAAGGAATCAGATAAAAATGCATACTGTAAATTTTAGAGCCACTAAAGGTATATGCCACACTTCTTATAAGGAGGCTCATATATTTGATGTACACTTACAAATTGATCATAAGAGGATATACTACAGTTTTACTAGATTTTTAAAAGTGCACAAAATATCTAATTAGAAAGTCTTGCTTATTATTTCAAAGTTAAAAGTCTCTTGTTTCTCACTTCTCCAAGCTGTTAACATCAATGAAGAATGGACAATAACTAGAAATCAAGATAGGAGTACTTAAAACAATACGTTACAATGTAGTTATCATTGATAGTCCTTAAAACACTTTCAGGGTATACAATGTGACACTCATAATGATCTTCAAAAATAGGTAGATGTGTTATTATCTTAATAGTTTCAACAATTAAAGTATTGACCAGGGTTTGGTCGTTAGTAGAGTTTCAAAAAAAAAAAAAAAAAACCAAAAAACTTCAGACATATGGGGCATTTCCCAAGACTGCCAAAAGTTAAGTTTATTTACTATTTAAATTGCTGTGATTTATTTTTGGAATGAGATTGTGTCTGGCAATCTCACATATTCAATTACTTAAAATGGATTTTAAAATAACATACCTGAAAAGGCAAAAATGTGTTTAAAATAATTGGTCTAATTTCCACAAGTCCATGCTTGCAACCAGTGGATAAATAAGTAAAGTTAGGCAGGCCCTTGTTTTGGTTTGCCTCAGTTGCTATCACAAACACTAGACAATGGTTTGGCTTAGAAAACAAGCATTATTGGTTCATGGTTTCAAAGTCCAGAAATCCAAATCAAAGCCTTGGCAAGACCATGCTTTCTCTCCCAAATCTGTAGCGTTCTGGTTCTGGCTTCCCAGAATCCCCAGGGTTCCCTGCTTGCATCTTGCCTCATGTCACATGGTGATGTTCCCTCCTCTCTTCAGGGTTCCAAATGACTTCCTGCTTGTGGCTATTTCCTATGGTTTTCTCTTTAATTTCTTCTGCTTAAAAAGGACACCAGTAATCTGGATGAAGGCCCACCCTCGTTTAGCTGGTCCATACCTTAATTAAAATAACATCCTCAGGAGATCTGATTTACAATGGGTTCACACCCTCAGGAATTCAGATTAATATTAATAGCATGTCTAAATTGGGGTACATAATTCAATCCACTACAGCCCTATGTATTTAAAACAGTACTTTCAATACTGATACCAAAATAGAAATTAGTGAATCTAGGACAAAAAACAAGTTGCAAAATTGTATCCATTTTAAAAGGGGGGGGGTTGTTAAAATATTTTAAATCAAATTTAAAAGCTATTCTAGAAGAGTAGATCAGATCTAGCTTTCATGGGAAAGATCAGAAGAGAAAGAATTCTGGTGTAAAGAGGTGTAGCACTTACTTCTGACTGACAATATAAATCTATGATGTGACTGGCAAATAAACTTCCCTGGTTTCTGAGTTTTGTTTGTTTTTCTTAAAGCAAAAACAAAGGGGCTTATCTCTAAAGTCAGCTTCATCTATAAGATTTTACGAGTATCTGTAAGGCACATTGTGCGATATATTTACTCACATATTAACCTAATATCTTCTCTTCCTATTGCTAAACCAATGAAAAAACTTGCTTTAAAAAAAGAAATGGCATGAATAATTCTCCTTCCCATTTTAGAGAGAGATAAGGAAAGAAATCTATTAAAGTATATGAAAACTCAATCAATAAAATCAAGAATTTTCAAATTAGCAACCTGTCAGTACAAGAACATTATTTCTGATTTATATTACATTCATTTAATATTTTCTCAAGAAATATTTATTTTGCTTCTACCATAGACAGGCTCAAGGAACAGAACTAGCACTTAAGCATCTTATGGATATCAGATGAGTAATATATAAATAATAGTGTATAACAGATTAAAAGATAAATACTTGTTAAAAGAAAATGAAAAAAAAAAAACAAACAAAAAAAAACTATTGTGGGGTTGTGGGGTGAAGTTTTCCAGAAAGTTGCCTTTAAGATGGGACCTGAATAATCAGTGAGTTAAGGTAAGACAAAGGGGGTGCAGGGGTGGGAGCATTGAAAACAGATATAATTGCCTATACCAAGGCTCTCATAAATTGATACTTCAAGCTCTGGGTATCCAAACTTTTATATGCATATTTAACACATAAATAATAATCAGCTAGAGAAACAACCAAATGCTCAGTGGATTTGTGTTCATAATTCTATTGTCATCTAAACTAACTTGTGTGCAAGAACTAAGAATGCCTTAGTTTATTACAATCTTTCAAGAGAGTGCTTGGAATTTACAAGTAGGTCTGAAATGCTCACCTTTCTTTTTTCCGGTTGCAATGTCAAAATAATGTCGAGTGTGTGTATATTTATTTAAATAGAATTATAAGTTTGTGAAAAGGTTCAGGATCTTCCTGAGGGAGATAAACCGGCCTTTCTCATCCAATGTTCCTGATATGAATCATAGAATTTCTCAACTCTCCTAAAGTATAGAACTAGAATTGTTCTATATACATAGAGGCAAGTTAGTTAATTACACACCATGGATGCCTTAGGGCTTTAGGGCTTAAGTCTCTTGTGGAATACAATAAAATTATACAGAGGACTCTCATCAATTTCTTAATTGCAGTCTCCTTTGTTAGAATAAATATTTTACTTTTTCATAATGTTCACCTAAACTAAATAATCTGCAGATTCTGCAGATTAATCTGCAGTGATTCTGCAGAAACAAGAAAATTTCTCACAGTTGCGAAGCAAATAGAGAGAAATTTAGGCAGAGAAGACATAATATTAGATCTCCTCTCATATGCATTTATATAATTTTCTTGCTTATTCAGAAAAATGGAGATTGTAATGGCACAAAAGCGGTTGTGATTTTACTTTGTATTCAAAGTTTTGATGACTAACAATAATGCCCAGAACACCTATAACCAATACGTATAGCATATGTCACCATTTACGAGATTTTAAATGTATTTTTCCATTGGATTCCCACAATGGCACAATGAATTAGTATAATGATTAGAGATTCATTTTCCAGATGGAAACAATGAAATTTATAGAGATCAAATGTCTTCTATAAGATCCTGCACTTAATAAGTTACAATGTGCTCTTCTTATGTCCTTGCCTGTTTTATTCCACTGATGTATAATGTTTCAATTATTAAATTTGAAAATTAAGACAGTAGACTAGAACATAAATTTATTTTTAAACTCATTTCTTCAATCCCATGACTCATGTTATGGAATTTCATTGATTTAACATATTCAAATAAAGAATAAAATTGTTATTTTTTGTATAAAATACATTTGCTCTTTATCTATGATAGAGAAATAATCTATTTCTGGTTCACTACACAGGTTTCCTTTGAACTTCACAGAACAAAACTATTTAATTATTTTGCAGGAACACAAATTTAACTTCTCAGGGAAAAGGGACTCTATGACATCAGCTGCCTATTTTGTTGATTCTCTCTAGGGGAGAGGATGGGAAAAGGAAGCAACAGACATTGAACAATGAAAGAAATTGGAAGACTGGAGGAAAGCACTAATCGAAGGAAGGGAGGAAAAGCAGATGGTTTAGGAAGGAGACACGTGGGAATTGGGGAAAAAGGAAGCAATTGGCAAGGAGTGGGCTGAATGCCAAATTTCTGAAGGATCTGGAGCACACTGGGGATTTGGATGGGATGTGAGTCAGCTGCTTTTTTTTAACAAAATATCACACCAACAAGGGAACTCAAAGAAACTTACAAAGACACACAGGAAGTAGAAAAGGACTGGATAAAGAACTGATGAAACACTCCATTCTAACAATTATATCCCTTTAGCGTGGGAATAGGAAGTGTTAAATCATTTTTAAATGTTTAACCAAATTTTTCTCGCAACTTGATTATTGGTTTCAAATCCTTAATTTGTTTATTAAAGAAATGATACAAATGAGAGTCTTTACTTTTAACTGTTTTTAACTTACCTTGTGTGAATGTGATTTATCACTCACATATATCCATTTGTTTAAACCATCTAGGGTTAGTGTAAGCTACTGTCATGGTATGCTCAGAACTGAGAGGTTTCCTGGGACTCAAGACTTTCAGTGCTAAAACCAGGACAATCCCATGCAAACCAGGACTGGTCATCTTGCCTAAGGTAAGGACTTTTAGAAAGAGCTACTAAATCCACTTGTTCATCATGTTTCAAACACAGTGGTGCTGTGTGACTGTTTGCATATTTTTAAACAGAAGAATGAATAAAATCTTAATATAGTTATATGATATAGACAAAATTAACAAAAAAAATGGTTTTTGGTTAAACTAAGACTTTGATGGAAATACCTTATAAGAAAATTATTTCTTCATCATACAAATGTTTTTTTCAGTCAAATAAAAATGAAGCAAACTTGTAAGATATATAGAATATTTGTGGCATGCTACTTTGAGGACAGGTAAGAAAAAGAATAAAACATTCAAGCCAAAGCTTATCTCAAATAATAATACAAGCCATTAAAAACTATGCCACAAAGTCACATGCAAAGAGAATGGAAAAAGGCATGCATTATTCACCTCTGACTTTTAGCTTAAAAGGGTAAGAATTTCAAGAATTGAAATAATTTATGATAAACAATAACAAGAGTTACTATGAAGAAAATAACTCTGGAATTTCAGAAATGAGTCTGGTAGATCTCACTATTTACACTATGGTGTTAATGAGTTAGTTTTTACTATTTTTATTGTATCCATACAAAATTACCAAGCCACTATCATCAGTATTTCTATTTCCTAGTCATTATGTAATTTCTCATAATTGCTTAATTTTTAGTAAATACTTTTGAAATGTGTATAGCTAATAATATGAGAACTTGGCTGCCTATAATCTATAGCTTGTCAGTTAACTATTTAACTTTTTAATATAAAAAAAAGTTATGTTAACAGTTAACTTTTTAATATAAATCTTACCTTCATACATATGAAATGATAAGCTGTCAATTATTATCCTCTTTAGATAATCCCCTAACATCTTCTTAGGTAAGGACTTCTAGTCTTCGGAATAAATAATTTTAGTTTATTTGAACCATGCAAATTTGAAGAAAATATTTCAAAGTTGACAAAAATTAACAACAGTATTATCTATTGGAACCATGGCAGGCATTTATTTAATAAAAACTAAGAGTTACTGTCATCTTGAGTTGAAATTGCATTGATGGCATATCAGAGTCTTTATATAAATAGTAAAATCTACAGGACCCTATGGAAAATGTATCAGTGAACAGAAAGCAGGTGACCCCACATATGTCCTTCAGCCGATTTGCAGTTAGCTACTGCATTAGTGAATGTTTAGTATGTAAGTGACAGAGTTCTTGTCAGGTTTGAATGGATATGTATAGTGCTACAATAAGTGTTTCGCTATCGCCGTCATCAGCATCATCAATACCATTATCACATTCAGAGACAGCATTGACTGGTATAAGTGTGCCATAATGGAAGAAAATGGCTTATTCATTGAATTTTCAGGGGGTTAAATGAGATAATATAAAGAATTTGGTACACAATGCACAATAGTTATTATTACCGTGTTAGAATCATAAGTTGTTGGTGACCCTACAGTAATCATTTCTTGTCACTTGAGTTTGAATATTTTCTGATGAAAAGAAAAAATTGAGGGTTGCTTTTTGTTCCCAATTAGTTTCCATGATAGATTTATGTAGAAAATCAGAGTACACGTCTTTAAATGCTAATCTGCAACAGTCAATAGGTTTGATTGCATATTTACTATGTTCTCTGTATTGAGAATTTACCATTGCTACAGTAAACATCCATAACTAATAAAAAATAAAAGGTTTAATTCCTCAGCATCAATTATCTGATCTTGTATATAATGCATTTTGTTTTATTGAAATAATGGCACCACTTTGCTATCTCAGTTTTATCATATACTAAAGTGGACCTATATATTTTCTCTTGCTTCATCAGTTACCACCTGGGTACTGGATAACTTTATATCTTAGTTTATGAATATATTTGTTCTGAAGCTTATAATAATCAATTAATTAAGTTTTATTTATCAGTAGTGCTCTATGAGAGGTTGGATTTCCTTTGCTCTTTATGCCTGTAATTCTTGTAGTTACTGCCAGGGGTATGTTCATGCTCTAGCTACCCAATAATGGTAAACGTATGCTCAGACATTCTGCACTTGCATGTGACTCCGAAGGCTATGCTGATTTACAAAAAAACTGTCTTTCACTAAGATAACAATATTAAAAGTCACCCAGATCAACAAATATAAGTAGCACATTTAAAAATAAACAATACATTTTCACAGTGTTTTTGTATCATTAACTTTCTCCTTTCTCTTTACTAATGACTATTCATTCAGAAACCCAGAATTATATCAAATTTTTTCTTGGACCTTTTTCGTTTTCACAGTCAGTTGTTACTCAACTTAATCCTGCAATTGATCACACATAAAAATAAAGGAGGCCTTTTATAATCTTGTAAAATATTTGTAATGCCTAGTTTTAAACAGTATTTAATGTTTAATTTGAGAACAATTTCAGTTTTTTATAAACAGTAAATTTTTTTCAGTATTTCACATTACTTTTTTCCCAATCTTATCTCATTAACATTCTTTTTTCCCCACCCTTACAAAACAATCTTGAACTTAAATACTATATTTCAAAAAGTAATGAAATAAAATAAATATATCATTCTGTGAGTTATACACAAATGTTGTTCTACAACATCAAATACTCTTTGGTCCTCTGATTCATCTCCACAAAAAAACTTCATTTATTATTAATAATGGTTATGACTAAGTCTCAAACATATGAAGTAAATCTATTTAATCCAGCCTTCCACTTAAATGACTTCTATTTCTAACTCAAAATATAAATGCTCATGTCTAGAGAAAAAAAGGAAAAACACTGGAGACAAACATTGTCTAAGGCCTCCTTCAAATTATTCTAAGAAATACATGCCAAAAGAGTTCTAAAAAATTCTCCTAACAGGCATGAGTATAAGAAAATGCTAGTTATATATTCCTGGTTTATAATCATCATAGATCTAAAATTTGGCTCAGAATCCAGGTCAAGGTAAAAAGAAATGACTTAAGAACATCAAAAAAAATGCAGGTGCAGTTACAATTCAATTATATATTTCTCCTTTTCTTAGGGTGTGTCTTTGTTCTCACAGCTGGGAAAGGTATACTTTAAATTTTCAACAAAGAAAGCCACCACATTAAAGAACTCTAGAAATTCCTATTACCAAAACTGTAGCAATAACCGTGCAGTCTTCAAATGCCTTTCATAAAGATAATATGTGTTTTAATCTCTTATTCATCTGTACTCAACACATTTGGCAAAGTACATTAACAACAGAAATGAAAACAATCATTTGAAAACAAAGCTTGGGAAAGAAGAATTACATAAAATATCTAACAACCAACAACTCTTAAGAATGTATTTTCAGTTTAAAAAAAAAAAAGAATTGGAAATATTGTTAGGCATTCTGTTTCTGCTTAATGTTTTTGCTTGATTTACTCAATGTCAGTTTTGCCTAGAGGAAGAAAATAAAAACAATTATAATCTAAAGAAGAAAAGAAATTTTGAAACAAAACTCCTGATTTTTAATCTATTCATTTCCATGCCTGTAAAAATGTATATATATATTTTTACCTCTAGTGTTTTATCAGTTCAACAGTCATAATTTATACAAAACACACAGATGGTTTTAGAAATAGTAAAAGTTTCAGACGTTACAACTTCTTAGCATATGGAATTCTATTGTGGATCATCATTTTGGCTGCATTTAAATGATTTTAACATTATTTATACATTAACATCTTGGCATCATTTCATAATCATAGGTTATTACAACATTAAATTGTTTGGTTCCTGATTGGAGGTGGCTCTATACTGATGAAGGAAGGAGACTGGCGTTTTATTAGAGGATAGCATCTCTAGAGAGAGCAAAAGGTAAATGAAGATTGTGTAATAAATTTAACATTTTGGGATAAATCATAAAATTTCTTCTACTTCAATATAGGATTCAGCAGGAAGGCCCAAGGATTAAAAACAACAACAACAAATACAGCAGTTTTAAACTGTAGTGTGACAAACACACATATACACAAAAAGCTTTAAGACTAAGAAAATGAACGGTTACAACTGTTTTCCTTTTCATCTACCATGTGAGATACAATATAAAAAGAGCTGTTGATTCTCTTTGTCCAACGTTGATTTTTCCAGTCCCTCTTGAACCAGTTCATTCAAGTTTTCATCCCCCACCACGCTACTGAAACTGGTCTTGTCAAGGTCATTTATGACTGACCACCAAGTTGTTAAATCCAATGGACAATTGTCTGTCCTCTTATTACTGGATATACCAGCTGCACTTGACTCAGTCTGTGTCTGCCTCCTTCTTAAAATTCCTTGCTCACTTGGCTTCACTGCTGCTTTTCCTCTTTACTCATTGACGACTTGCTCTCAGTCTCTGCTGCTCATTTTTCCTCTCTATAATCACTCCCTCTGTGATTTCAGTATCTTATTTTTAAATAAAATGTACACACTGATGACTCCTGTATTAGTCAGGATAGGCTACATTATACTGTGGTAAGAATTCTCAGTGGCAATAAAACAAAGATTTGTTTCTCATTCATTCTACATACCTATCATGAAAAGCCTGAGGTACAGGGTGGGAAGCTCTGTTACACAAAATAACTCAGGGACCCAGGATGTCAGAGAGGTTCACCACGTTGTACCTGCACAACCTGAAACATGTGGTCTCCTTGGTCACATAGTGGGAAAGAAAGAGATTACTGGAGGCTCCCTCACTAGTATTTAATTTCTTTAATTTCCACTCATAGCTCATGCAGCTGAACTAGTCAAATATGTCTGCCCGACAGCAAGGAAGCTGAGAAACACAGACTTTCATCTGCCCTGAAGGAGGGGAGGACTTTACAGTAATAAGTACTTGTTAAGTCTACCAAACTTAACAATTCTTTGTCTAGCCTCAACCTCAACTCTGAATTCCTTACTCATACATCCCACCGTTTTATATTCATGCTTGCCTACCTAATAACCATTGCAAAATTACAATGCCCTAAACTAAGACCCTGAGATTTTCCTACCCCAAATCTTCTTCTACAATCTCCTGCAACTCAGTTAATGGCAACTTCATCTTTTCAGATTCCCAGGCCAATCATTTTAGTTAAGACCATCCTTCTTTTCTTTTTCTAACATGCCACAACCAATCTATTAGCAACTTCTGTGGGCCATTGCTTTACAGTATATCCAGAATCTAACCACCTTCACCACCTGTCCTGCTAATATTCTTGTCTAAACTGTCATTTACCTCTTGCCTAGATAAATGCAATAGTTCCCAACTTATCCCCTTGCCTCTGCAGTTGTTATCCTTCTGTGTGTTCAAAAGATAGTAGAGAGTTCAGCTGAGAATACCCTGATGCTTCTTACTTCACTAATACAAAAAGCCAAACTACATACAAGGTCTAAATGGTCCTACCAATATGCTGTTATCTCCCTGACCCTATGCCCTACAAATCTCCCCTTTGCTCGATCTTCTCTAGTCACCCTGCTGCTTTGCTCTTTATTGGATATGTCAGGTATGACCCTGCCTTAGCATCTTTAAGCTTCCTGCCCAGAAAACCGTTTCTCTAGATACCTGTGAGATTCTTTCTGATTTTTACGTGGAGCCTTCCCTAGTCAGCCTATTTAAAACTACAATTCCACTCCAACCCTCACTAACTCCTCTATTCCATTCCTGCTTCATTTTTCAGATAGGACTCATTGTCAAACATACCATATATTTTCCTTGTTTATTTTGTTTTCTGTCTGTATACACACCCCCAGAAGGTAAACTCCAGAGCAGCACTGATTTTTGTTCAATCCTAGGTCTCCAGTGCCAAGAATTTTGTCATTAATTTGTATAAAGCACAAATAGGTCATCAGGAAAGGCACGAGGGACATCTGAGAAAATAATGGTTTCAACGTGTTTGACTTATTAGAGCAGGGAAATGGGAATTAGAGGTATATTGGTCATTAAATGTCCTAGGATATTTTCTTAAGGACAAGTTATTTTTATCTTAATTGTGCATAAAACTAAAAAGAATCTGTTATCACTAACGAAAGTATTTGTTCACATCTCCCGCATACTCATATACAACTGACTTTATTTTCTAATACCAGAGATTCCACATGTGGTCTACTTTGCCATGTGACTTTTCAGCACCTCTTAAAGTACAGCTGGTTCAAAATCACCCCAAACCATAGATTTATAAAAATTACTTTGAGGGCCTCATTCTAATTCACATTATTGCAGGAAAAATGTCTGATTTCTTTCAAGGTCGCTACAACCTTGTCTTCCACAACCTTCTCTACTTTTCTCACTATTTAAAATTCATGCTAATATGTGAACTGGTTGTACAGAAATACTGCAATCATTCATTAGGTTTATGAGGTCTGTGTTATAACTTTGGCTTTCTTCAACTCTAGCAGTGACCTATTCCTCACACATACGTTCTCCCTGGGGACTTTAAATCTTTGCCAGCGAATTCACAATGGACAGCTAACAGTGTGTACTAAACAAAGAAAACTGTAAAGAGAAATATTGTACAATCATAGAATCAATAAAGGCACAGTTATTTAAGGAGCGTTAATAAACATCTCACAAGACAGAAAAAAGCAAAGAAGTCACATATAGAACCACTGATGTCAAGAAGAAAATACTATATCAATATTGGTAACTTATTAGAGGTAGCATGATTCTCTATTCATATCAAATTAGGTATTTGAAATCCAATAATCTAGTCATGAGATTTTATTTTGTAATAAGATTAATTTATTATTATGTATTACACAGAATGAGATTTTTTCTGAAACATTATTGATCTCTACAGAACAGAAAAGCAATTTGAAAAGGGGAAATAGATATAAAAAAAACAAACCTGAAATGATTTAGAAGTACTTCTAAAAAGATAATACAAAACTGAATTTTTATGAACAGTTTTTACTGTAACACAGAGAACCTATTATAAGTCTTGAGTTATGACAATAATTAAGTCAAGCATAAAAGTGTTAACTCTAAGACATTAAAATAGAAATTATAGTTTTCTTTTCCTGGTCTCCAAACCAGTGAACATGCATTTTCCTCACTTATTTTCATGTCAACACAAGGAGCATTGAAATATATTTATTTTAAAAGAAGAACTGAAAGTGGGAGATACTACAACCCTTTCTTTAAAAGAAGGTACTTCATTTTTCCCTTTCTCTCTGGTAAGATATATCAAGTCAGACCTACAAATGCTCCCTCCTGTTGAATTAAATACTCACAGTTATCCTTTCATCTTTATCATCCAGTGGAGAGCCATCTTTCTTCCATGAAATGGTGGGTTCAGGATGGCCTCGTGGAGGCTGGCATTCCATCACTGCAGGCTCTCCCACTGCTACCATGACATCGGAAGGGTTTTGCCTGAAGTCATCCCGTAGTACTGGAGGAACAAGATTAAATCATTATACTCAATAATGATATATTACAGTCTTTATCTCTGAACTTCAGCAAAAGAGACATTTATTATAGTAAATTACTACTATTAGGTATCTCAATACATCTTTGAGAATCTATATCTACTTACAGACTCTGCAATTTAATAAGAAATCTGGCCTTAAGCTTATATAACAGGGATAATTTGATAATATCCATAAGCCAGCAGATGAGTATATTTTGCTGCTTAGTACCCTCACAGTTAGCAATTTCCTTGCATTAACTTGCATTTTCCTTTCTGACTACATTTTCTCATCCATGTGACTAATGAACATAACTGAATCCTCCTTTCACTTTTGTGACACACTGGAATGATGCTTTCTATAGTTAAATGAATCACATGTATATATAAACAAAAATATTAAAAGTGAAAATACAGATAACTTCCAAACCTTTAATGAGAGATATTGTAAAGATATTTAAAACTGGTGTATAAGATTATATAATTGATATAATTTAAATAAGTTCATTTTAAACCTTTAAACATATTTTCAAAACAACTACATTCGAAATTGTCCACGCCGTCCCATAATCGCTGAGTGAGGGAGAGAGATAAAAGTCGCCACTGATAAAAGCATTGCTAACACCACCACTTTTATGTTCTGAGTTTCTTTTTTCCCTATATATTATCACACTTAATCCTTACCTATTTTGGATGGGAAATATTAACCCCATTTTATTTTTTAGAAGAGGAAACAATTCATTGCTGTAATCTCACCTGTATACAAATATAACATTAACACACTGTAAAACCGCCGTATTATTCACACTGTAACTGTTGGAAAAAACATATTGGGAATATACCGAATATGTGTATTTTAAAATAGTTCATACAGTAAAATTGCCTTCAGTATCTTGATAACATGAAGGAATCATGAATTATTTGACATTAGTTAGCCTTAGAATTAAATTGCAATTTCATGGTTCACTATACAGGTAATATTGTACACTTAATTCAACTTCTCTGTTTCCCTATTTATAAAACATGGATAGAGATATATACTTGAAAACACAGTCCAGTAGATGTTAGTTATCTTCCTCCACCCCATTTTCTTTGATTGGTATGTAATAAAATGTGACCAATTTTCATTACGTAAATTAAGATGCTACTTAATTAAATGGATGTCTCTCCATTCCAATGGTATTTAACAACACTTTCATGAATGAAGTACCACAATGGAAAAATTTATATTCAAACCGTTACTTCAAAAGTCACTTTAATTTTGGTTTCAAAACCTCAAACAAGCTAAGAGGTTTACAAAAGCATATATTTTTCACTTAACAGTTCTTTACTTTTTCTTCCTCCATACCAAATAAATTTCCACAGACATATGAGTAAGCCATAACATCCACTCAAACAAAATCCTGCTATATAATCTGGATATTGAAACAACTCCGGCACAATATGACTATATTAAGACTTGGAAAATACTGCTTCAAAGAGAACACTTGCTTCCTGTACGTATTTGAAGCTGCATGTACCCCAGAAAAACATGTTCTTAAATTTAATCCATTCCTGTGGGTATGAACCCATTATAGGTAGGACCTGTTGTTAAGGTTACTTCAGTTAAGGTATGACCCATCTCAATCAAGATGGGTCTTAATCCTAATACTGGAGTCCTTTATAAGTGGAGTAAATTCAGAAGGAGAAAAAGAAAGCCACAGGAAGTAAGAAGCTGAAATCAACAAAACCTGGAAGAGAAGGGAGAGAACAGGAGATACCACCATGTGCCTTGCCATGTGACATAGGAGCCAAGGATGGCCGGCAGCCAGCCCCAGATTGCTGGTCTTCATGAAGAAAGCATCATCTTAATGACACCTTGGTTTGGACTTTCCCTTAGCCTTAAAATCATGAGCAAATAAATTACCATTGTTCAAGCAGCCTAGACAATTTTCCTGTTTTTGGAAAATCAGTAAAAGGCAATAGACACAAAGGTAAATCTTTTTTTTTTTTTAATTTTTTTTAATTTTTTTTATTTTACGGGAGGTCCCGGGGATCAAACCCAGGTCCCTCCATATGGCAGACGGACGCCCAACCATTTGAGCCACATCCAATCTTGTTGAGCTGAAAACCCCAGCTACTGCTACCACATAATAAAAGACCAGAGTATGATGATTTGCACTATTTACAAACTTTTATTATTATTAGTTGTTGTTAAGAATGTATCAAAAAAAAAAAAAGTAAGATATGTAGGAAAAGCAAATGAATTGAACTTAACAGTAAATTACATAATGCTGGATCACATTATTACTCTAACTTAACACCTCTAAAATTTTTAACACCCTTGAAACACCTGAAAATAAAATTATTTTCTAATAAAAGTAAATAATTTGCACAATTTTTCTACTTGAGCTTAAATCCAACTTGATAATACTATATCTTACTTACAAATTGAGATCATATCTCAAATAAACCAATGAATAATAAAATGTCTTTCAAAAATATCAAAGGTAAAAGTAAGATAAATCAAGTTCTTTTCTCCCATTTACTATGTTATTTGGCCTTTTACAGTATATAATGAAAAGCTAACAAAATGTAATCCATTAAAGATTGTTTCTTAGATAATGTTCATGTAATTATTTTTGCAGCTGTAAAGCATAAAACTCTAGCATTGCCTTTAGGCTACAGACAATCCTGTACAAAGTTATGAATTTTAAGATTTTTTTTCTCTCTTTTCTATAAAAGCAGTTTTTCTTCCTTGTACTAGTCCTAAACATTTCCTTTTGAGGAAAAAAAAAAGTATGGGTCACATTATAAAATGATAGGAAATTTAGCTAAATTATCCAATTTTCTCAATTCATATGTATATTTAAGTAATTAAAATAAAATTCAATTCAAATGATTGGCAGCATCTTCAAAGGAAAAAAACGACACCCATAATAATCCCAAATATGGATTTTTATAAAACACTTCTTTTCTCCTCTAACATATCATTAGTTAAAGTATATATATGTTCAAATGTTTCGTGGTTTGAATAACATGAAGTTCTAAAGTTTGCAACTAAATTTTCAGAAAGAAAGGCTTAACATTAATTTGAAAAAAAAAAGCTAGTAACATATATTTCTAAATTGATACCAACTAAAAATTGTTAAACAAACTATTGTTAATCTCAATATTTTAACAATATTATATTTCTTCCATATTTTACATGGTTTTTATTTTTTGTTCTAAGTTAGTATATATAATTTAGCTCAACAGATTTACACCTTTTTTTAACCCTGTTAAATTAGAGAAAGCATAACCTTCATTGATTCTTTGAATCTTCTCAAAGTTTATGTCTTTTATAAAATGTTTCAGTAATAGTTAGCCTTTAAGATAAAACAAAATAAAGTTATACATCAAATATGATTCACCAAATAAGTAAACATTTTCAGAAAACAATTCTAAGATTCAATGATAACTGCAATCTGTTTGAGTAATGTTGAGAAGATAGGGGCACAGCAGGAAAAGGAAGTTAAACAGAAACTGTTCCAAGTATTATGGAGTCTTTAATACTTGCATACACTCTTTAGGAGCACTGCTGGAAATCTCCGAACTGAAAGAAACATGCTATAGAGCAAGCGGGGGTCGTTGACAACATCCAATCCATCTTACAAATGGAGGCAACTGAGTTCCAGGAAAACTGTTACTAGCCTATCTTTCTACAGGAAGAGACCAGAAACACAGGTATCCTGATTTCCCATACAGTGCTCTTTTTTTAAATCATCTTACTGTTTTACTGTAAAATGCAAATCTCCCACCTAACTCACTGTATTTCCAATAAATTCACTCCATTACTGCAAAAGGCTTAACTTATGGTGACTTTGCATCACTGCACAGCAGCCAACCAACATTACCCAATCTTGGTAAAGCTCAAATGCTCTTAAATTTTGTGCCCCAGTCATGTGGTGAACATCTGCGAACTACAATGTCTTTAGCTTCATAAATCATAGAATCTCGGTGCAGATAGGAGTCTGAGAGATGAGTGGTCCAAACCTTTAGTTTTCACAAAAAAATTTAGAAATATTTAGAAAAATAATTGAGGCTCATATGAAGGGGGTTGGAGTTCACACAGATAATAATAATGAGAAAGAGAATGTTGGCAATATAATAATAATATAAGCAATGGCTGACTTTTATTCAGCATTTCCTGTGTAAGGAAATAAGATAAATACTTATTTATCTTAAGGAGCCTATGATAAAGTAAATTTATTAGTTTCATTTTACAAATGAAGAAAATGAGGCACTCAGAGCAATTTGGCCCGGGACTCAGGAGGAGAGCTAGAACACAGATATCCCATCACCCCAGTCCATAAAAGATTCTTCCTACCAAGCGGCCTACCTCTCTAAACACATAGCTATTATGATATAATTAATATTTCTACCTTTTTCCAATGGAGCAAAGGTCAAGTGAGAAATCCCCTTTTTTTATCTGTCAAGTGGCTATCCTTGATTATATTCCGCATTCTTCTATTTTCTCAGATTTTCCCATGTTTGGAAGAAAACATATCAAGTTTTCAGTGTAACACTGAGAAATAGCATTTATTGTTCAGATTACATCCTACCTCTTATCAATGATATTTCTTCTATTTCAACAACAAAACGGTTAGAAAAGATGCATAATAGTAAGTACTTTAATTAAATAGGCATTTTAATTAGAAGTGGGTGTGTTGGGAAAAACAGGGGAAGAAGATATGCAGTCCTGCGTTTTTTTTTTTTTCCTACTTAAAAGACTACTTTGTCATTGAAACTTTACAGCAAAGCCAACTAAGAAAAAATTCAATGAAGTTTCAAAAATATTGTGTATTGGAGTAGAAAATAAATGAGGAAGAATATCCCTAAAGAAAACAACTTTCTAAATGATCAGTAACAGCACCATTCTATTGCAGTGAACTATTTTAACTGTTTTCAAAATTACTAATCATTTGCCTAGTCTTTTTTTTTCCCCCCCCTTTTTTTTTTATTATGGGTAAAAATAAAAATTCTCACAATACATATAAACATTTGCAAAATGATATATAAATATATATGCATATATGTGTATTTGCTTACAAAAATGTTATTGTTATATATATATATATATATATATATATACACATATATTTTAAGAGGTGCTTAGATTACCTAAAATATTACACGGAACCCACTGGGATTCCCATGTTGCCCACATCCCACACCTCCCCCCACATCCCACACAAACATCTCCCACAGTGTGGCCCACCAAACTCAATGAACTTACATCCTGGAGCCTTGCCACCAACCATAGACCACAGTTCACACTGTAGACCACACTCTCTCCCACTCAGTTCTGAGTGGTGTGTGCTGATTTAAAATGGCCTACATCCGTTGCCACAACAGTACTCAGGACAACCTCCAACTCCCAAAGAAGCCACTGTATTTCAACTGCTCGTCCCCTCCCTACCCCAAAAGTGTCAAGTGGCCACTGGCTCCACCTCATTGTTATAATTTCTTGCATTGCTAGAATCACCATATGTGAACAAGAGAATACCATCAAGTCCACTCTAGTCCATAGTTCTTCCCCCAATCCTGAGGGGACTGGGATGGTGATGTCCACTCCAACTCCAAGTGAGAGAGGGCTTATATCCCATGGATATGGTGGGTGGGATGATCCTGCCTGCAGATGCAGGCCCTCTCCATTCCCTGGGATGGCCATTTCCCATCGTCTCCTCACCAGGTGACTTGGATGAGTCCATTGAGCTGTAGGGTAGGAGTTGCAGCTCCACCTAGATTTCATGCACACCTGGCACATAGGTAGGCGGGAGGCTCCAGTTAATTTTGAATAGAGAATATATTACTCCCTTCTATGAAATTTCTAGTTCTCTTTTTGCAACTTACATGCTGTCAAAAAATATTATTTCATTTCACGATAACTATAATTCTTTCATTAAACACATCTATACTGAGCACATACTCTGTTCCTGACACATATGCTATAACTCTTGTATTTTCCTTGCATAGTTTATATGAAATGCTGATGACTGTTGAGAGATGAGATTAATATCCACCTTCTCAGGAAGGGTGATATAATAGGTTTTTATTCTTTGCTATTTTGGGTTAAGAGATGTATTTTGGGAGATGGATAATAAAAAAGTATACCATAAAAAATTTTATGACTATTTGCATTTCTACTCATAGCATTCCTTTTCCCAGAAGAGCAAAGTATTATCTGGGGAACAAATGTGTTCAAAACTCCATAACATTTCTTCAAGTAAAATATATCTATACATTTAAAAATATTATTTAAAAAGGATGAATCTACAAAAAGACATTCTAGCCCATTAAGAGGAAAGATGTAACATGTAAAAATAATATTCCATGAAGTATTATTCACCATATACAGTTTTCTAAAGCAAAGAAATTTGTTTTTAAAAATGGTGCACGAAAACACCAATACTTCATAAAGTTATGATTTAATTATGACGGTTTCCTAAAGGTCATGTACTTACTTTTTAAAATTTGACAGATAAACATATCTGTGGATTCTCTTCAATAATTATGTTGCATTTTTATAACATGTGACTTATTTTATGTTCAAACCTTAAATTATGTCTTAGTTACTATCCTGGGAGAAAATATGCTGGTAAAAGCACTTATTTTCTTAACTACTAGAGCTTTTGAAGATTTCACAAACCCCTTATGTTTTAACCTAGGAAACTAGTACTTTTTTTTCCCCAAAACAATCATACATCCTGAAAGAGTTATGTAATTTCATGTGTGTCAAATATCACTCAACCCACTGATATAAAATAAATACTACAGGATATTACAAATAGAATGAGATGCTATTACCAGAATACATGTAATTAGTTGCAGTTTTTTGGTTTGTATGTTTTAAAGTATGAATAACAGAGGAAGAAGCTTACATATACACAGTGTATGCCTCTGTATACTGCTGGGCTGTAGCAATGGGTATATGGTAAATTGAGTTATTTACCAGAGGGGGGGAAAATCTGATTCTGTGAGTGTGAACCCATCTTAAATTGGACCTTTTGAAAGTGTTATTTTAGTAAATGTGTGGCCAGCAAAATCAGGATTGGTCTTAATCCTACTACTAGAGGTCTTTTAGGAAGAAAGTCATAAGGAGGAGCCAGAAGCTGGAAGTTAATGGAAACTGGAAGGAAAAAGAGAGAACATAGCCATGTGACAGGAAAACCAAGGATCCTCAAGAATTGCTGGTAAGCCAGCACTGGAACACCATAGTCCTCTGGGATAAGCAAGATTTCTAGCTTCTGAAATGTGAGACAATAAATTCCCATTGTTAAGCCAACCCATTGAGTGGTATTTGTCATAGCATCTTGGAAACTAAGATGGGGGCTTTTCATCCCTAGTCTTTTTTATTTTTAAAGAAGCTTTAGATTACATAAATCTTACATATAAAATATAGGGGATCCCTATATACTCCACCCCCCTTCCCCACATTCCCCCCATTAACAACATCTTTCATTAGTGTGGTACATTTGTTACAATTGATGAACACATATTGAAACATTGGTAATAAGCATGGTATATAGTTTCCTTTATAGTTTACACTTTGTACTGCACAATTTTATAGGTTTTGACAAAATGTATAATGGCCTGTATCCATCATGCAATGTCATGTAGGACAATTCCAATGTCCCAAAAAATGCCCCATGTTACACTTATTCTTCTCTCTCTCTCCCCTTGGAACCTCTGGTGACCACTGTCTTTATATCAATGTTACAAGTTCTTCCATTGCTAGAATAATAATAAGTCTACTATAGTCTATGGTTGCATTATGCTTGTTCATTCCTCAATATTGAGGATTTTGGGATAGTGATGCCCACTCTGTTTCTGATTGAGAAGGGGTTTAGATCCCATGTGTCCTAAGTTTTTTAATGGAAACAGTTACTATGAGGTTGGCTCTAAGCTTAAACCATATTCCTATTTTGCAGAAACTTGGACACCATAAAGATACATCTTATGGAAAGCCCTTCACAACTGTCTACAGTTCAACATTTCATGGCTTAATTATTTCACTTGAGGATTCATGAATGCTACAACAGCACAGGATAATCCTTAGTTTTTATTACAATGGTCCTAAGTAATCAAGACAAAGGGAAAGTAGAATTAAGTTAAACTATTACAGAGAAAAGGGTACATGAACAAGGATCAACATTTAAATAGTTAATATTCAGCATACTTGAAAAACTGGGAGATAATAAAAAAATGTATTGCCTAAGTAAGTCAAATTGCCCAATCATATATTCCACTTAAATCTGTAAGTAGCTTGTAGATGTTTGCATTTTATATAGTTTACTTGATTTAAATGGATTGATTAATGAAAAATGCAGAATTTTCAAAACATTATTTTACATAGTGTTATTTCAAAATTTGTTTATTTATGAGTACAAAAGCAGAAGTCAAGAACTTCAGAATCAAAACACAAATTCTTCCACTTTTCTATGATTTTAACAGGTATTCCACTCTGACTTAGTTATTTCCATACAAAACTGAAAGTTTCACACTCTGCCTTGATAGAGTTATTATGAAAGCTAATTATTTAATGTTTATATAGGACTTGCCATTTATATGGTGCATTACATCTGCAAAGAAGTATTACTATTAGTCACTATGTAAGGAATTGCCAAATTTCTCAGCTGCCAGTACAAATCGAAAGGAGGACAAAGAATGCCATTGATGATGGTTTCTAAGTGCCAGAGCAAAAGTCATACTCAGGAGTAGCCTGGCAGGGTTTAAAAAAACACAGACAGGATGAGGATATCTGAGCTACAGGACCTTGATGGGGTAAGACAGGCAAGTGTTCTTTCTTTTAGAAAATTAAACTTTCTATGTAATGCACTTTACTGAGAGTCCCTATCACAGGAATAGGCTTTCGTATTTATTGTCCACGTCTTTTTACCTCAAATGTCAGCTCCATGAAAACAGGAAATCTGTATTGATCACCTCTATAACTTCAGCACATATAGTGCACATTCAGTAAATATTTACAATGCACCTTCTATGTACTAGGTATTAGATATGAAATGGTACCTAAAACTGGCCTGAGTCCTAGGCTATGGTGTTTAAGGTAGAAGGGGGTTAGACAGACAATATCCAAATACACACACATATAAACATGGGACCACAATTGCAATACATGCCATGGAGGAATGTATTGGTAGGATGTTGTGTGAGAGAATAATGAGGAACCGAACTTAGATTGGGGGTGAGGGAACACAGAGAAAATTACAGTTAAGCAGAAGCCTGAAAGCTGGGTAAAAATTATGCAAGGGAAGTGCACTACAGGCAGAGGAAATTATCAAGGTTGCGGGAAAAACCCAGTACACTAAAAGATCTTTAAAGGATTTGTTCCTTGAGTAGTGAGACAGGCAGAAAGCGATGCAACACAAGGTTAGCAAGGAAGGCAGGACCAGATTTGCTGCACACCGCAGCCATGTTAAAGGATTGGCTTTTATTTGAATGGGAAGCCACTGAAATGTTTTCAGCAAAGGAGTCTCATGATGGAATCATCATATTTAAATGTTCACTCCAGCAGCTCTGCGAATGAAATGGAGAGGGGAATAAGAATGGAAGTGGGAGACCAAAGCTATCGCAGTAATTATGGGAAGAACTAATGATGGCTTTGTACTACAATGATGATTCTGGATTTGGCACAAAAGGGCTACGTTAGAGGTATATTTTGGAAGTAGAGATAGGAGTGACTTTTTTGAGGTGTTGAAGCTGACAGAGAGAAAGGTGTCAACATCAACACCTAGGTTTCTGATTTCAGTAACAGGGCATGAGGGTGTTGTTTTAAAAAAATATTTTTTAACCAATCAGTTTTATTGATACATATGAATAAAGCATAAACCCATCAAAAGTTAAGTTTAGAGGAGGATAGAGAGTAAATCCTCCCATGAGGAAGAAAAATACAAGAATTCCTTCTTTACAAAAATAAAATACATGGTTTGAGAGTATGGGTATAATATGAAAACTGTTTCATTGATTTAGAACATTTTAGTTTTAAATTTTGATCCTAAGAATTTAACATAGTAGTGATTTTTTAAACCTATTTAGACCTTTATGGTGCTATATTCGAAATATTAATAACTAACTGGTAATATCCTTTGGTCAATAATCTACATTTTTACAATGAAAACTTTTAATTTAGTTTGGTACATAAAATCATATAACATTTTAAAATTAATTGATTAGAAATTGTAACAAGGCAGATATATTTTATTATATATACCTATGTTTTTTTATGTATGCATGTATGATTTCACATATATGTGTTCTATATGGCCATTGATCACTAATACATAGTGATGACATCCACATTTAGCAGCAAATTGCCATGAAAACGTAGTCATTTTGTTTGAAAAATAAATCAACTCAAAACATTATGTAATATTTCCCAGGACTACCTTAAATTCATTTATCAAAGATGAATTTTGAAGTATTCTTAATAACATACCTGACAAGATAAAAAGGTGCACATTTCAACCAAAAGTATGTCTTCTCAAAACAAAAAGTTAATTCTTTCCTCATTTTTTTTTCAGAATACTGTTCACTGAATATTTTTTGCATTTCCAAATACAACTATAACAATTTTTGAGGAAAATGTTAGCACATGTAATGGTCAAAAAAGGATAAGAGAATCAAAAGCAATGCTATTACTTAATTAGAATATTCAGAAAGTTCACATTTGTCAGACATTTACAGAATCTCTAAAGCATATGAAAAATTCCCTAGGGTAAGGCTGAACCCCAGAGCTCTTAAGGATTTTATTTCTGATTGATTCATCCTTTCATACAACAAATGTGTGAAACATTGTGTTAGGTAAGACAAAGTCTGCTGGTCTCTGCTTTCAAAGCACTTATTTCAGGTTCTTTTTTCTTTCTATCTGTTGTTTTAGTAACAGAATACTTTATTTGACTTAAAGTTTAGACCAAAGTTTAATATGCAAATCAGATAAAGGGATTCTGTTTCATTTCCCCCATCTGGGGCTGTTCTACAGAAAAATTCGACCTTGTTCTCTTTGGGACAAAGGTTTGAAAGTCATTAGTAAAAACCAATGGTGGTAACACAAGGAAAACAGCTTCTACTTATTGCACTCTCATCGTGCCAACACAATTCTACAGGCTTTATATGTACTGACTCATCTAATGTTCACAATGAACTTATAGGTAGGTACTACTACCGTGTTTATTTTACAGTCAGGTAAATTGACAAATGAGATATTAAATAAACTTCCTTAGTTCCTAGAGAGAGATAGCTAGTAAGCGATAAGCTTGGAATTTGGATCTGGGTTCAGTTGGACACTAGAGCCTGCATTTTTGCCAATAAACTCTACTGCTCCTCCAGGAAATAGCTAGAGCCAAGTATGTCTCCTTGGTCGTTTACAAGGGAACTCCATTTCTGTGTCATTTCAAAAGTGAGGAAGCACTGTCACTTTGAACTGAAATGTAGAGGAGTTTCATTCCCGGTATTTAAAGTGATATCTTAAAATAAGCCTATGTTACTATAGTTTATAAAATCATTTCACCCACTTCCACCACCTACCCCCAATAGCGAATAAGGACACAAAGCCAGGAAATGAATGGAAAATTGTAAGATTAGTTAATGGTCAGTTATACAAGACTAGATGCTGTCCACAACAGCTGTTTTCATTGTTTATTCTCATAAAGACATTTTTTGAAAGTGCCTGAAAAAGACTAGAATGTTTTCTAATTAAAATATTTATGGGGTAGTTGTGAAAAACCAGGTGCTTCTTTACCCTCTCAAGCCGACCATGCCAGCAGCTAAGCAGGTAAAAGGAGTTTTCAGACTTTATGGGGAGTCTAATGGTAACAGTCTTAAGGGAGAAAAACCCTCACAGATTAAAATGAGCTCATAAAAACTTTCTAAGTAATTGGGAAGAATCAGAGAAAATAGCTATTGGATGAAAACAAACAAAAAATCCTCTCGCATTAAGGTATCTTCGTGAAGCACAATTAATGTTGCCAATTCTAACATCCAAACTGAAAGGGATATTTAAGTGATAGGAGAAAACTAAAGTCTAAATAGGACACACACAGGTGCATCAACTAAACAATGGAGTCTTTAACTGATGACAATCTGCCCTAAATCTCTATTACTATTCCCTCATATAACAGCTTTCAGATCTGTTAGTTCCTTGCATCTTCTTCTATCACAGGCTGACTGGGGCTTCAGAATAGTAATGCCAAGTACTTAACTGGACTTTCAATCTCCAAGAAACATAACAACTATGCAATTGTGTAGCTGTGTGAACTGCCTTTTCCTAACAAACTGCACAGCCCTTGGAGAGTTCACTCAGCCTTCAGTTCTTTGGCAGACAAAGTTTAAGACCTTCCTAGGTTGAAGCTGGACCCATGCTAACAAGCCCTGATGAAAGGTACTAAAGATTAAAATTAGTGGAAAAACAAATCCTTTTATAACTCTTATTAACAAGGCTATCTTTACCATTAATAATGGTGTTTTATGTATTATAAAATGTATTCCTCCTCATGAAGTATTAGAAACAGAATAAAAAATATATTGAACATGATAAAACAATCCAATAAAAATAATGTTCTGTCAAGATAAAAATCTGAATTATGAATCATTCCTAAATGTTATTTATTAACATATTTATATATCTGTATTTGTAATCGGGATGTTCCAAAGAATAGCGTATGTGTCTATTTTAATATCAAATAATGGAAATGGAAATGGTTTACAATAAAGAAACTACATGCTTCAAAAAGCACATCTTCAACAGCTCTTCACCCGAACCTCAATATAGGTCTCAAGTGAGTTTATTATAACAAACCCCCTGTAATCAACAATTGAGAAGGATGATCTACACTTCAGCAGGCTATAACCAGCCATGAAGCAATGATAAGAACCTCTAGCCAAAGCTGATCCCCAACGTTCTAGTTCATAGAAGTTAAAGATTGCTCCTTGTTTTTTGAGCTCATAAACTCATGTAGATATTTAAAAATTCAGGTATTGTGGGCTACTTCACCTAAGAAGGCCTAACTGATTGGTCCTCAAATTCTTTTGTGTCCCTTCTCACACATTTGGGGGGTGGGGGGAAACAAAACTGAACAACACATGTACTCCTCTCATACCTTAAAACCAGTATTTAAAAGTATAAACAGTCGCAAAAGATAAAATTTCTGGCATATTGTAAACATTGAATTAAAAAGTTAAACTGTCTCTGCCTTTTTTAATCTATCTGATGAAGTATAAAGACCATCATGGTGTGATGTCCACTGTCATCCATTTAAACATATATATAAACAACATCATTTTCAAATTGTAAATTTTGCATTATTCGTTTTTCTAGTTGAACTTGTATTTTCAATCCAATTCCCACCCAATTTTATCTTCATGTAATATGCTTGAAATTTTTGTTATATTTTTATTGATCACTCTATCACAATTCTCTACCATGAGACTATTCCCACGTTTTCTCTCCTGGAGTTCTTTACACCTCTGCCAGTGCAGGACAGGAAGATTCCGGATGTCTGAATGGCCTTACAAAGGGTTACAAATGAACAGCCTTTCATTTGTAAAGTTAGAGAAGGGCAAATATGAAAGATAACATGGGAAAGGAGAACTATAAAGCAAGACCTTATCAGGCACACAAGTTTCAGGAATGAGTGTAGAAAGAGAGTGAGGCGCTGGAAAACTTCAGAACTATACCTTTGAAATCTACAGATACCCCCATTTGAAGACCACTGCCCTAAGTAATGCCCCCACTCTCACTAATCTAGTCATCATCTTTGAAGAAGTTGGCAACACATGTCTATTATAATCAGAGCCACCACCTAAAGGCCCAGCATGTATAAGACCTCATAAGTGAAAATGAATTAACTTCCTTTACCAATATTATGGTTAAATTTCCTAAATTTACCTGATGCTCATATATGTTATATTCTTTTCTTTTTAACTTTTTATTTTGAAATAATTTCAAACTTGCATGATAGTTGCAAAAATAATACAAACCCCATACAGAGAACTCCAACATAATCCCCCTACCAAGATATCCAGTTCCACCAACTTAACCATTTGCCCCATTTGCCATATCATTCTATCATTTATCTGCTGCCCACCCCCGCCCCAACCATTGAACTCCTAAACATTTTTAGGTAGCATAACATTGTGTATACATTATATTCTTAGTGGTAAAATATAAAGATATTAATTCAAACCAAATGTAATTATTATTAAGTTCAATAAATTACCTAAGGCCCAACAGAGCAAACTATAATCTTATATGTTCAAGAGTCAAAATGAGAATCAAATAAGCAAAAACTCAGTCTAATTGGTGAAGGAGACCAAATGCTTTCTCTGGATTTTCTAATACCTTTGCTTATAATAAAGAACAAATGCGTCTTTGGACCATGTTGGCAGACAAGTTTTTGAAAATACCCTTCAACCAACCGGAAGAACTATAAAACCATTAGGAACTTCGAGGAACTAAAAAATATACAAAGAAACCTCTGAGTTTATCTTCAATGCTGGCAAGCCTTGGGTTGCTTTTCTTTTTTAATAGACCCAATTGGAACAGCAACATTTCTTGTAAATCAAACAAATGAATAAAGTTTTGTTTTTTCCAGAAGGAATAGCCATAATGTCTGCTTTTTTCACCCTATTTTTAAATCATTTTATTTTTTTTAAATGCTGAAAACTTACTATTTCCATTGGATCAAGTAGATTATAACAAGTCAACAATACCACGGAGTATCATAAAACTTTTGTCTGCATTTTAATTATGTTGATAAGCCTGTTTTCTAAATATTGGGTAGTCTCTTTTTGAAAATTTGCAATAAAAATTCCCTCTCAGCATCAACATGTGTTTAAGTAAGAGTAGCAATAAAAACTAAACAAAGAATGATAACTAAAGTTAAAATAATCCTCTTGCTGGAGTCCTTTATAAGCAGAATGAAATTCAGAAGAGAGAAATTCAGAGAGAAAGAAAGTCACAGGAAGCAAGCAGCTACATCAATGGAACCCAGAAGAGAAAGGAGAGACCAGGAGACAGGACCCTGTACCTGGCCGCGTGACAGCAAAACCAAGCATCACTGGCAGCTAGCTCCAGAACACATCTTTGGGAAGAATGCATGGTCTTGATTTGGACTTTCTTTTAGCTTCAAAACCGTGAGCAAATAAATCCTCATTGTTTAAGCCAACACATTTAATGGTATTTGCTTGAGAAGCTTAGGAACCTAAAACAGATATATTTGGGTAAGTGAATAAAGGGCCCACATTAATGCATGGTTATTTTTAATTGGAAATGACCTACGATTTAAAAGAAATGAAATTCTGGACTTACAGATGTTACTGAACAATCCCATGGTCTTTACGTACAAAAAAGAGGAGTCATGAAAATGATTGTTATCTTTCAAAAAAAGCATGGCCAGACGTAGACTATCCCACTAATCAGATTAAAAAACAGAAAACAAAAATATAATAAAAACACACTGGTGCTCCTAATCTATATCATATTCTTTTGCTATTTTATTTCCTTTTCTGTTTTTTTTAATTTATTTTTTTAGTAATTTTAAATTCACTGCTATAATAGGGAAATTTATGTGCTCATATACTAATCTGGGATACATGCAATTTAAGGTAATGATGCTACTAAACAAATGATATAGATATAATATTAAAGTGATTTTTATTCAGAAATGTCTTAATTATTTTGTATGTGTTCTTAAGGTCAGAAGTTTGGAGACAATTTTACTTTAGTCATGCTTAAAAATTTCTTCTAACCTCTCTCCCAAAAGAGATAATGAACATTTCCTATATAGATAACCAGTTAGTTTAAATTTTATGATTAAGTATAACATTATAATAATTACTAATTTTAAAATCTTTGCTAATAAAACTAGTTTATGCTGTTTAATTATTTAAATATAGAAAATATCACTATTTTTCTTTGCTTAGAATCAAAGCAAAGGCATTTTAAAGCATCATGAACAGTAAAGGAAAAACCACAGCCAGTAATTATTTAACATTGTAAGGGTTTTACAGGATCATAGACATGTTGAAAAAGGTAATTAAATATGGAAAAAGAAGATAAATTAAGCTCCATACCACGTGATCCGTGACACATGGGACATGTATTTTACTTCCAAACACTATAAAT
Organism: Tolypeutes matacus; assembly: GCA_026826555.1. Classification (NCBI taxonomy): domain Eukaryota; kingdom Metazoa; phylum Chordata; class Mammalia; order Cingulata; family Chlamyphoridae; genus Tolypeutes; species Tolypeutes matacus. The sequence continues at coordinate 3,682,812 of JAKSZT010054524.1, read as the reverse complement.
AATTGACAGCTCCTATAACTGTAATTAATTGAAATAAGTAATAATCGAAAGAAACATACTACCACATTTCCAACAAGGATAAGATTTGGCCATAAATCAAGATTGGTAATTAAAATATCCTACCTGGCATTATATGGTCATATAAATTCACTGTTGGTAGCAAAGTAACAAATAAAAGTAAAAACATTAAAAAAAAATTAATAAATGAATTTCTGGGTGTGTGTGTGTTTTGGTATGTTAACTGCTAGACAATGAACTACTGAAAAATGCATGGCAAATACCTAAGGCTGTCTATATTTGGAAGTTGTACAGAATAACTTAAACCATGTATACTTCTTATGAGTTATTTAAGATGTAAACTTATCATCTCTACTGTTAAAAAGAAATTCAGATTTTAATCTTCCAAGTTATAATCAAAATTGAAATATGTTTTGAAGCAAGTATAATTTTTAGCTAACCACATTCACAAATCATCCCTGTGAAGTCTGAGAATACATACCTATTACCACACTTGACAAAAAAGAACAACATTATTTTATTTCCACTCCCAAATACTATACTATCTGATGTCATTGTTTTTTATTCATTCATCCTTTATTTTATTTCAGTAAACCAACATTTGAGTTCCTACTATGTGGTAGCCTTTGAAATTCCAAGACTTCATCTTTGATATTGCAAATATTGAAAGCACCTCTAAAACTTTACTCCACAGGAAATCCTCAGCCCATCCATCCAATCTCCATCTTCTCTAACTCTACTGCATTCCCCACTTACAACCCCAGTTCCCACACCTTACCTAAATGCCTCAAAGACTTGGCAGTCTACACATAAGGGAATTAAAAACCAGAACAGAGTGTGAAATAAAATATTTATGAGGTTGAGATGTAAGGGATGATCATGTGTTAAAAGGTTTAAGTTTAATTAGAAGGGAGACTGCAACTAGATGCTGACTTTGTTTTGATGTGGATTTTCAACAGAAAATGTGCTTCATCTTAAAAGCAAAGGAAATTTTTAATAGATTTTCAATTTAATTCAACAAAGCAGGATTTATTCAAATGTTCTAAAGTTAATCTATATTTTATTATCTTATTTTGTATGTTTATTAGCTTGAGCCTTTTACAATCCAATACTCCATTTTACAGATGGGAAAACTGAGTTCAGCAAGGTTAAGTAAATTGTTTAATGCCATAATAACCCAAATAAATTAAGGAAGTTTGTTGACTTCCAATGATGCTATCACTACCCACTAACAAACTAGAACACATTCCAAAGATTACAAAGAGTTTTTATCATTTAAAAATTTTTTGAGATGGAATTGAGAGTATTTCTGAAGCAGCTCTAGAAGGAATTTTTGTTTTGTTTTTTGTTTTATATATTTTTAATTTTTAAAAAGATACTTAGATTACATAAATGTTACATAAAAAATGGGGGATTCCCATATGCCCCACTCCCTACCCCTCCCACATTTTCCCACATTAACATCCTTCATTAGTGTGGTACATTTGTTACAATTGATGAACACATTTTGGAGCATTGCCACTAAGCATGGATTATAGTTTACATTGTCGTTTACACCCTCTCCTGCACAATTTTGTAAGTTATGACAAGATACATAATGGCCGGTATCTGCCATTACAATGTCATTCAGGACAATTCCCATGTCACAAAAATGCCCCCATATTACACCATTTTTCCCTCTCCTTCCCCTCAGAACCTTCAGTGGCCACTGTCTCCACATCAATGATAACAGCTCTTCCATTGCTAGAATCACAATAAGTCTGTAGTAGAATACCAGTAAGTCTACTCTAGTCCATCGTTCATTCCCCAATCCTGAGGATTCTGGGATGGTGATGCCCACTCTGCCTCTAATTGAGAGAGGGCTTAGATCCCATGGGGCATATGGATGGGACTATCTTGCCTGCAGTTGCAGACTCTCTCTGTTCCTTGGGATGGTCATTATCCATCATCATTCCTTGTTAGTTGACCTGGATGAGTCCAATGAACTGGAGAGTAGATGTTGCAACATTATTGAGATTCAGGGTCCAACTGGCACATGGAAAGCCCAAAGATTTAAGTCTCCTGGACATATACCTATTAAGTCTAGTACTAACTATTGGTTCAAATAGAAGGGGAAGAAGAGCTATATATAGGGAAACCACAACTGAGTCCAACTCTATCACACTGGGGAGCATAAATTCCAAAGTAGGGCCCACTGGCAGGGTGTAAAATTCCTGCCTATAGTGTTTGGGTGTCTCCAGAGCCTTCAGGAGCCCTGCTATTTGAGGCATTATTTACTTTGGCAGTCAGTGATATCCTGCTGAGACTTGCAGAAGCATAACCTCTGGAATGACTCCCAACTCACTTTGAAGTCTCTTAGCCTTATAAACTCATTTGTCTTTACCCTTTCCCCCTTTTGGTCAAGGTCTTTTTCCAGTTGCATTTCCAGTAGGTTCTTGGTACTAATCCCTCAGTTCCAGGGAGGCTTATCCCTGGGAGTCATGTCCCACTCTGGGGTGGGGGGGGACGGGGAAGTCATGCATTTATATGCCGAGTTTGGCTTAGAGAGAGGCCACATTTGAGCAACAAGGAGGCTCTCAGGTGGTAACTCTTAGGCATCCTATAATACTAGGCTAAGTTTCAATTTCAAAAGTAAAGGTTCATAAGTAGAGTAATCACTATCAAGGGCCCGTCAATGGCCCATCCTCCTTCAGTAGTCACTGCCCTTGTACTTGGGGGATTCTTGCTGTCCCATTTGAGAAAGTGGCAGAGCTACCCAGGACGGGAATTCAATATTCTTTGCGTTATTGTGTGAATCTCCACCTACTGTGACAATGCCCCATGAACACTTGAACACATTTATATGCCTTATAGGTATGCCCCAGGTGAACCTCCTCCCATGCATCCCCCATCTCTGACACCCCACACCAATGATCCTCTCCTGCCGCAGTTGTAAACCTTCTGTGATCCAAAACTTCTTCAAAATTGAAGCCAACAAAATAACCAAATACAATTAATAAGAAAATGAAATAATGATAGTTTTTAAAATAATGAATAAAATAGAGTTTTAATTGACAGTCCTATATAGTCAGAAGATTATATAGAGTTGGTTCATTGGAGAGGAGTTGCTTATTTTAGAATTTGCCCCCTAGTTTAGCACCAGAAACCAAACACTTAGAAGAGAATTATATTAATATACTAAGTAACTTCATTATATTAACAACTAACCACTTGAGGAAATTAAGCCCATTCATGTAAAAATCATTTAAATTTGATACTGTATGTTAGTTTACTTTCAGTTTTGAAAACCTTTCAAGTTTAGAGATTTCACTCTTAGGCTCATGAATTTAGGTTGAAGACAATGTCATCATAATCTCTACCTGTCACAAAGATATAAGGCCTTTACTGATAAAATACATGGTTCATTCTGTCATCACGACAGCTATAAAAAGTGACAGCTCTCAAGACTGAATACTTAGTTTAAAAGAAAAGGAAAAAAAAAAAAAAGAATTTGATGGCTGTGTCATGTTTTTAAAAAGAAAAATTAAAGACATTATTTCAGGAAGGCATAATTGTAATTTTTAATTCAAATATTAATACCTTATCAATGAATTAAATATGTTTTAGATATTTTCTGTAATATTTATTCTAGTCCTGTGAGTTTTATTGTTGTTATTATATATATATATTTTAAGTTAAGGTACTGGGTAATTAAAGAGGAACAGTTCTTGATAAATGTCTTGATGACAATTCAGGTCTTACTTGAAGGTCTGTATATTTTGAACATGATAGGATATTGTTGTTGCTTACCCCAAGTCTTACAGGGACTTTCTTTAATTTGGAACTAGGTCCAACCTGAGGTTTTGGTTACATGTGGAAGAAGTGACAGAGAAATCGTAAAAGGCTAATTCATTTGTAAGTCAAACTTCACAGGGGGCTTAAAATGATTATTTTTAAAGTTATTTTTATTAATTTAGAAACACATTAAATGTATCATTAAAATATATTTGCATTTGTTAAATATATTTTATTTATACATAGAGAGCAATATCAGTTGTTTCACTAATTAGTTTAAACTAAAAGTAATTACTTTTAAAACTTAGAAAAAGATACATCATAAAGATAGTCTTTTGACTGAGGGAAAGAATAGGAGAAAAAGAATCAAAACAGTCCACATAAAAGGCAAAATAAAATAAAATGTAATTTTAAATATTATAGTCAAGCATTAATATCTAACAGAACGTATATGTTCAAAATGTATAGTGTAATACAAATATATGACAAGCCATGGGGATTCAGTCTCATTTTATCATGTACTTTAATAGGGGGCAAAGCTAGTTAACCAGATGGCACTCACGATTTCTCAATGAATTCAGCATCTGTGTGTACATGCTGCACAAATGCCAATTAAAATGTGTCCGAGTAAATTTACGTCCCTTGCTGATAGAAAGTAAGCCAATCTTGCTGGCTCAGGATCAAGGTTAAACTTAATCATCTGCTGAACTTGCAGCAAGTTGCTCTCAAATTGTACAGAAATTCCCAGTGAAATAATAAAAACAGTGTTCCTATTGATTTGTATTTATTTACATTCATAACTCATTTCTAAAGCCTTGGGCTTGAGCTCAAAGGAAAAAAAAAGTTACTATTTGTATGACTTGGCCAACTGCACTTTTAACCACATTTCCAACAAATACCTCTTTGATTAAAATGCCTGCCTGAATAAATTTTCCTAACATCCTCCTTGAAACTTCCTAGTTGAGATAATTTTCCTTAAAAATTATGCTTTCAAAATGATCTTGAAAAAAGTGAAAAACATGTAGCAGTTGCTCGATCTTTTATATGGGAGGGAATAGTCGCTCCCTCAGATTGAAAAGCAGCTATGAAGTTAATGGAAACAATTTATCCTAAAGGAACATAAAAAATGGTTTCCCATGACAACTTTTTACACAGTTCCTGTTCTTCAGTGTCCCTCCTTCCACTCCCAGCGCAAATGTACCTACCTAAATTTTATTAGGTCACTTAAGACTAACAGGCATAGTCTTTTGGGATTTAAAGCTTTCAGTACCCATATTACTTGTTCTAAAGTTAAAATTTTGCCTTGTTATTAAGGCATCTCATTGTAAGGGAATATTACACAGGCATTAAATAGAATGTTCTTTTAAAAATAAAGTAATAAAATGCTTGAAGTAAAACATTAATTGAAAAAAAAAAAAAGCACATAAGAATATGCATAACAAAGTTTCCAAAACTGTTCCATAAAATACTAGTTCCAAATGATCTTATTATGTACTTGTTAAAAATTTAAGTCATTTACGTTTGGAAAACTCTATATATTGTAGTTCCCCTTTGGAAAATTCAAATATTCACTGGCATATTAAAAGTTCTGAGACGTCTTGCTATAAAGAAACCCATTTAACTTTGTGCTTCAGTATTTATCAAATACATTTGAACATGGCAACTTGAATTCATTATTTTTTCTAAATTATTAGGAGACCATTTACCTCTCTCTAAAACAGAGTTTTTAGTAACACACTTTAGGAAAGGCTGATGTAAAGTATGTTTCTAATTTTGTAAAACCATATAAATAAACAATATATCTGCAGAAAGCAAAGGGATAAAGAATGGATAAAAACATGTTGGAGTAGTCATTTCTGAATAGTGAGGTTACGGATGATTTTAATTTTCTCCTTTATAGATATTTCTAAGTTTCCCATTTTTATAGAGAAACTATATATTATTTTTATAAAATAGAAAAGCATACATTGTACTAAATACCATTCTATTTTTATATATTACATAACTCTACATGTGATAATTTCTCATCTTTCTATTCCAAATAGCTAAAAATCTGGCACTTAGTATATGGATGACTTTGTGTTAATTATTGAATCTCATTTAATCCTCACGAAAAAATTGGTGAAGGGTTTTCACTATTTAATAAATGGAGAAACTCAAATTCTGGAAAATTAAATCACTTGTTTAGCATAGGGGGGAGGGGTCAGGATTCCAAATCCTACACTTTTTTAAAAATTTTATTTTTAAAGAAGCTTTAGATTCCATAAATGATCTAAATCCTACACTTTTAATCACTAAGATGCTTCAAAAACCTTGAGAGCAAGAATTATATTTCATAATAGCTATTACTAAAGTACTTTATCATAGCATCATACAACAATAGCCAAAACAAACTAATATTTAACACTTACTCATTGCTTAACAGGAAAAAGGTATGCTTACTTTTCAGTAACAATATTAACATTTATTGAGTATTTTATGCTTTGCTAGTAACTGTGTTAAGAAGGATTTGTTCTACACTCATCTCATTAATTTTCACCAGAACCATATCAATTTAATGCTATTATTATCCCCACTATATTGGTGAGAAAACTAAGAGATAGAATGGTACAAAAAACAGGAACACAAACCATATCAGTTTAATTCTAGAACTGTTCTTACCCACTAAATCAGTATAATGCCATAGAAGAGATTAATTGTTATCACAATTTAAAGATTTTTAAATAAAGATTTTATTTTAAAAAGATAAATTTAGGTTAACTTTCCACATATATGTTTGTTCTACACATTTCATTTCTTAAAATGATATAATTAATATTATATCTAAAAGCAAAAAACACCTTATGATAAATCATATTAGCTTTGACAATTGTTTAAACATTTCTTTAAAGAAATATGTTTCCAAATAAAAGGGTTTAAAAAGTTTGTCTTTCATAGCACTAATACTCTATAATTTTAAGGCTGATCAATTTAAGACAGTAAAGAAAAAAAAAAAATCATGATGAACTTAACTTTACACTCAGTGTTATACAAGAAAACCCCCAACACTCATCTTTTTCATTACTTATGTCTTCCTTCCTCTACTCAGAGTTAGCACGCAGCATCTGGCACAGTGTGAGTACACAAAAAATTTTGTTGCTGAAAATCTTTATTATACATCTTATTAGTTTCAGAACTAAATTGTTTCATTATTGTGTCTTATTTCAATTTTGTTATCTCCACTAAGATCCAATTTCTTGTTTATCTCAGGATTCCTAGGGTCTAACACTGTTTCTTTCACAGTAAGGAGCTCAATAAATATTTTCTAAATAAACAAAACAACCTCATTTAATCTCCAAAACAATTACGGGAGGTGTATATTTATTATTCTTATTGCCTCAGAATTTTGCCCAAGGAATTGTAGCTAGAATCTAGGTTTATCAAATTCCACAGACAAGTTCATTTCTCTCTTAACTAGTCATTTAGTTCACCTCTAATACCACACATGGCACAACTTAAATATTCCCACTGCCTTTAATGTTTTCAAGGGCCAGGGTATTCCTTTAAGCTAGGTCTAAACTGGAAACCACGTTAAATATTTTACACTTTTATGTAACAAAGATACTTGGTAAAACATTTTTAATTAAGAATTATAATCTACACTTGAAAATATCAGATAAAGCTCAATTTAATTTCCATACCACTGAAATCATTGGCTTTTACAAAACAAACAACAAAAGGAACATGCAGTTAAATTGTGTCCCTTGCTCAACAAACTTTTTTTTTTAAAGCAACAATTGAATATTGGCTCAATATTGAAATTAATTCTCCAAAGTGATTCTATTTACTCTAAAAACATTCAGAAATGACAATCTGTTCACTTTGCTCTCTAAATATGAGTGACTTGGAAATCTATACAGTATCCACCATTTAATAGATTCTTACTAAATAGAATCTTACTAAATATATATTTAGTCATTATCCACTGGTAATATTTTTCAAAGCAAACTATAAAATAATATAATATAAAATAATTATAATTTAAATTAATTTTAAAAGGATATTTTCCTACAATGTTGCATATTTAGTAGATTTAACATTTCTGATTTTTGTGAAATCTTTGAAGAAATATGCTACATGTAGATATTCCTTTGTACAGGATGCCAATTTGCACTCCATCATAAAACAAAGCTGATTAAATGGTAAGCCATCCAATGAAATGCTCTTTTGGCCAGCTTACTTTAATAGGAGTTTTTCCACTGAATTACCGAGATGAACACAAACCTTGGACAATTATATCCCACCAGCTATGTGAGTAATTGCTAGGGTGGAAAATTACAGCAAGTATGAAAGTGCAGATGTTCATTTTCAGAAGACCAAACAAAATAGGAAAAAGTATATCTTCTCCACATTGAATTCTATTTATATGATACATGTTCTCCTATTTGTACTTTTTTATTAAATATACCTCTTCATATTTCTGAAATATAAGTAAAATACTTAAAACATGGCAGGTGAAACTATTAAAGCCAGCACTGAAGGATTGCAGTTATTTACTTTGATATAGCCCTTCACTTAACAACCAGCAAATGGCATCTGCCTAAATATGTGCAAAGATCTTTCCTCAACTTGCTGGAAAAAAAATTACAAACTATCTCGGTTTTTAAGTATTCTGAATTTTTCTCTCTAACAAGCTTGTCTTGTTTTCTTTGGTGCCCTTTCATGATACTTCACCTTACTTTTGTTTACTAGCCCAAGTTTTGCTCTTTAGTTTACAACTGAATTATTTCCTGGGAAGCGTTTCTACCTCTTATGTTGAAAAGTACCTTTTTCTGAGCTGCCTTAGCTATTGCCTCAGCCAGTTTTTCCTGATGTCTGTGATAGACTCTTCCCCATCAGCTCTCTCAGTAGATGGGATCTTAGCATGTTATTTCACAGGATTGAGGGTGTGGCCAAGTACAGAGCACAGTATTTCTATGAGCTCTCCTTTTATGCACAATTCTACCATTCTGAATTTAAAGAACACCTAGGAGATCCAAATGTTAACTTTAATAAATGTTTACATTATATGATATTATAGATATTATTTTGTTTATTTTCATCCTCTTTTTTTCCCACAGGACTGTAAGTTCCAAGAAAGCTTTTGTCCCTAGCACAAAGAAGAGTGTTGAGGACACAGTAGACAGTCAATAAATATTGTTCAATGAATGAATGAATCTCACATCATCCACCAGGAACTCCCAGTGTAAAGAAATTCTTAAATCAAATTTCAATGAGAAATTAGCCTGACATTGTGCTTTCCCTTGTAGATCTTTAATCTGATTTTATAAGTAACAAGTAAATCTTTGGCTATTATTGTCAAAAAAAAAAATACACTTACCTGTTGACATGGGTATTTTCCTGTGCAGATTTATTTGTTGACATGGGTATTTTCCTGTGCAGACCATATAAATCTGGATAGTTCAGCGTTTAAGAACAGAGACTCTGCTGCCTGGGTAAGAAACTTGGTTCATCCTCTTACTATATGACTTTGGACAAGTTGCCTAACCATTCTGTGCTTCACTTTCCTTCTATATAAAAGAAGGATAATAAAATTGGGATGAAAATAGGAACCATTTCGTAGAGTTCTTGTGAGGATTAAATAAATTACAATATGTGATACACTTTAAAATGTGACCCGTACACTGAATAACAGCTAGAAACGTTAACTATTATGGTTAATATTAATATTATTGTACTTTGTGCTGAGTAAGTATTAGTGGATGCTATTTCTAGGATAATTACTATTATTATTATTGCCATTGAGAGTTTGGTTAGATAGAACTGGACCCTAGGAGGTTGCCTATCCCTATGTGGAAAGTAAAATTTGTTTCCTGATTTTGCCAAATTGACTATCAAACTCCTGACATGCACTGGCTGATTAGAATATAGAAAAGCTGTGCAAACACCTTTCGCCACTAATTAAAATAGCATCATTAACATCTTAATGTAAATAAGTTATCCTCATTCATTCTACTCACAAACATGAAGAGAAAGGAAAGTTCAAGAGAAAGTGCACACCAATGGCAATTTCAGGAGAATTTTAAAGGGCCAAAAGACACTGAAACAGAAGTATTAGAAGGACTATAAAGACATACTTTTCTGCCTCACAATTTTCCAAAGGGAGCATATATAGGAAATATCATCTCATATCACATAATTGTTGCTACTGAAATTGATAAATATAATTTAAACCAACATGTTCTACTTGTTTTTAGTTGGAATTCATGTGGAATGGTTGGAACCAAATAAAAAATGCACCCACAGAATTAACTACTGTTGGACCTTACAGCTAACACTTTTTAGTGAATATTTCCTTTTAATAGTATTTAATTTTTTTAAAAAGTCAAAATGAAAACTTTGGCTAAATGTCTCTAAAATAAAAAGGTTATTTGCACATGTTTTATTGACTTATTTTTGACTGAGATAGAGTACCACATGTTAAAGCAACATATTAAAATAAGATACAATCTTCAAAATGTAAACTACCTTAGCTGTTAAAAAAATACTATCAAAAATAATCTTGGTTCAGCTAGAGCAAGGCACAAGTTAGGTTTCATGTGGCACTATTTTGTCTTTGTACTATGTTTTACTACTCTATATTCCCATATCTCCCCCATCATATAAAAACTTCTCCTCAAAACTGAAAGTAGTTTATCTTACTTGCTTCACTGACAAAATATTTGCAAGCTGAGACACACTAACTCAACTTCTACTGTCCTCATCCTATTGAAATTCTTCTCATTTCAGTTTTTAAAAATCTCCTAATTGCCCTGATCAGAAAGCCTATTTCTAGGTTCCCTCATTCTTGACTGTAGTACAGAATCTGTCTGCTAACTACCTTCTCTTTCTTGGCACTCTGCTCTCTCTTGGTGCTCACATTATTTATTTCTGCCTCCCATATCTCCAACTATCCCTTCTTGGTCTTCTTTACTGGATTTTTCTCCAGGTGTGCTTTTTATTAGTGTTTTTCAAGGTTTTGTGTTTTGTTTTTTTTTTCCTGTTATTTTTTTGCTAAATTTTCTTCCTGACTGAATGATATTAATCACTTCATATTGCCTATTGTCTTTAAGTGAGAGGTTCCAGAATGTATAATTCTAGCCTGGATATTTCTCCCAAGTTCCAAACTAACAGTTCCCATTTTCATGGTACCAACCACTTGGATGCCCTGTAGCATTGAACTGTAAACACACATGGACATCACCACTATCACTATGTCATTAAAACCACCTTTATTTCTTGTGTATTCTTTATCGAATCTCTATATCAACCGCATGTCCAAATAGTCAAGTTTATCACAGAATTTTCTACCAAACCAAATACATGTTAAATCAAATCCTAGCCAGCTTGTTTTTCTCGATTAACTCAATGACTTTAATTCAATTTAGGTGAACTCAAAGCATATATTACACCCCAGATGGATAAATCAAAATCTACAGAAAAGTGTAGCAGTGGGAGTAGTTTGGAATAGTTACCTTTGTGAATCTAATATAATATATCATTCCTCCCCCCTGGTTTCTCTGTGATCACCGTTGAAATGACCCTTCTAATCTCTTTAAGTTGTTCTTAATCTTGGCTGCACACTCGAATCCCTTGGGGAAACAGATTCAAATGTCAGGGTCCTACCCCCAGAGATTCAGAAACAATTGTTCCGAGGTGCAGCCAAGTGATTGCAATGTACAATTAAGGTTGATAACCACTGTTCTAGACCAATAGTATCTAAAATGAGTGAGCACACTCTAGGCAACATAAAATAAATCATTATCATACGATAGTAACAGATATTCTATGATACGTGTTTTTTAATCTAATCCTTGAAATTAAAAAAAAATTAAGTATGATGTTTAAAATGTTTAGCATTAGCATAAGTAGTACGTAGTAAATGAGCAAATTTACAAAACTTGTAGGGTTCACTTAAATATTTGTTACTAATTACGTATGTAAAATCCAAAAAGGTTTATAAACTCTGTAGCTCGCCATCTTTCAGAAAGACTGTCTGCAAATTTGTTTCAATTCACCAAACCTCCCCCCATCTTATTTGGCCAAGTAATTATTTCACTTTAGTTATCTTCTGAAACACAAAATATGATTGTGTCACTCCCTTGCTATAAACTCTTTATTGTCTCCAAGCTGTCTTATTTATTTCCAAGTTGATTGTTTAACTAAGTAACCTATAAAAACTAAGTAGAAATTATTGAGGTGACTTTCAAGCACCTTCACAGTTTTTCTTCAAGTGCTACAGCCTCAGTTTCCCTCTCTATCCTTATATCCTATGCTGCAATATTTTCTCTATTATCTAAATATTCCATGCCCCTGTTCACATTTCCTTTCCTCTGTCTGCAATAGAATTTTTCTTTCTTTTCAACCTGGTAAAGCTCTATTTAACTGGTAAACTATTGAAACAGAGCTCTTCTCTCAAATATTATGATTACTCTATATGGTATTAGTTGTGTCTCTGTTAGAGTATTTACCACATTATACTGCAATTATCATACAGGTCTGTTTCTCTCCATTAAATATTGATGCCCTCAAAGACTAGAATTGGTACTTATTCCTCTTTAGATTTTTTTAAATATTCAGTATTGAGCTAAGCATAAAACAGTGGCTTACCACACATCTGCTGAATAAATTCATTCATTTCTTTACTAAATACATATTGATTGCCTACTATGTGCCAGGCATGCACACTGTAAAGATAACACTAAAAAAATTAACTCCTGACTAAATAAATGAAGTAATAATTAATAAAAAAATAAATGAATGCTGTTTGTTACAAGAAAAATCAAAAGAAAAAATAGCCATTACTAAAACAAACACAAAAACAGCTCAACATGCAGGGCAGAGAATAGGGAGTAAATACTTAATTTGTACAGAATTTCTATTAGATCTTTAGATTGTAAAGTTTTGGAAATGCATAGTGGTGATGGTAGCACAATATTGTGAGTATAATTAACGTACGATTTTATGTGAATGTGGCTAAAAGGGGAAAATTTAGGTCATCTATATGCAACTAAAATAAAAATTAAAAGATAAAACATAGGATTGTATAGCACAGTGAATCCTATTGTAAACAATGGATTATAGTTAATAATACAAGTATAAAAATGTTCTCTCATGAATTATAACAAATGTACCGCACTAGTGCAAGGTGTTATTAATAGGGTAGTATATGGGGAAAAAAATACACATAAGATTTAATTTATGGACCATAATAATAGTAAAATTTTAATATTTTTACATCAGATATAACAAAGGTACCACATTAATGCAATGTGTCAACAATATGGGGGATTTATGGGAATATTTTACATGATTTTCCTGTAAACCTATGACTTCTACAATTAAAAAAAAATAAAAAAAATCTCAACATTTATTACAGACTAAGGGATGTCATCTACACATGTAATCATTTCTTTTTTTTTTTCTATTAATTGAAATTCTCTATTAGTAGCAACTATAAACATCTACTGAACAATGACAAATTATTTTCATAATAGTGATCCTCATGATATTCAAGATTTCTAAACTGCTACCTTAATCCAATATTAAATTAGGTTTATTATACGCTTAGACTCTACTACATTTTGTGATATTCTAACTGCAAGAAAAAATTAGAAGATACTCATTTTAAAGATGAAAAAAGTATAGATTCCTAGAAATAAAGTCTTGCCTTAGGTCATACAACTAGTTAATAATAACTGGGCCATCTGTATAAATCACATCTCTTGACATTTCTTTTTAGCACTCTTCAGACCATACCAAACTGACTTCTCTCTTAGTGAACCAGGATATGGGATCTCAGACTAAATCATGCTGAGTTACATTTCACTGTCCAAGGAACAAAATGTTATTATGAATAAAACATTGTTCCTCAATGTCTAAATGTAGTGAAACTTGAGAAATAGAAAACATCATTATGACTCTGTGAAATATTGGGTGGACTTAAACTAATGCAGGATTTTAAGAAACTAAAGCAAGAATGATTGTTAGGGAATGGGGCATAATTAATCAGAAAAAAAAAAGCATTTTAAAAATGTTTATAATTCCTTAAATATGCAAGAATATGTAAGCATTATCAGTGTACAGTAACAGCACTGAAAACATTAATCACTAGCCATAGAGCAATAAAAGCTTTAGCTTAGGTTTGCTCAGGTGAAGAGATGGGATTGTTGAGTCAAAGCACCCACTTTCCTCATTTGCAGAACAGGGATAAAACCAGTGATCATTAACTTATAATTAAATGAGGTTACCCACATAAAGCCCTAATATCATGCCTGACAAAGTCTAAAGCGCTTAATAAAACGTAGCCATTATTACTTTTATTATAAACTCTAAGAGTTCCAATACAGACAAATGGTTAAGAGCGTACACATTAAGGTCAGATAGGTGTAGAAGTTCAGTTCATCTTTCTAGTCCAACAGTCGTCAACTTACTACCTTCCTCTACCCACTGGGTATCATTTTTCCTTTTACTACTTCACTCACCTCAAAACAGTGAACTGCCCCTGAATTCAGAGTGGCATGTTAACCATTTTTCTGTTTGTTTTCTTTCTCTTCTCCTTAACCCATGTAATCCTCGTACATACCTGCCTTGTTCTATTCACCAGTTAGAAAAATCTTCCAAATTCTGCCTGTGATTTCTTAATTGTAGATAAATAAGAAAAAACTTCTTCATTTATTACTACCTTCACTTTTAAAATCTGGCCTGAGATTAATCTGATTCCAATTAGTCCAACAATTTCTTATTCTTAGTATTTCCTACATCTGTGCAACTTATGTTTCCAGTATAGTTAAAGAATGTAATGGTATTATTTATCTTCTTTGTACGTGTATTCACTTAGCTTTGCTTTGCATATTCTAATGAGTAAATAAATGCCATTTTCAAATCGGGGGTATTTTATTTAGCTTCCTTCTTAGCTCACCACAGATAAGAACAGGCAGCAATCCAATGAGGGCTGTTGGCTTTTTAATAGGTAAAGTTACTAAATCAAAATCAGAATCAATTTTTTTAAGGTTCTAATGAAAATAACTAGTTCTCATCATAAAATTCTCAGTCTAAGAAAGGTACATAATTAAATGAAAGTGAACTAAATTATTTTGAAAAACACTATTGGAAAACACAAAATCAATTGAGAGAACTAGATGACAGCACAAATTCTAGTGAGACTTCCTGGTTTGAAATCCAGTTTCATGACTTACTATTATTTTTCTCTACAATCCTTTTCCTCTTTTGAAAAGTAAGGTTAATAGCTTCTGTCACATAAATTTGCTGTGAGAATCAAATGAATTACATATGATTTATTATGATTACTTATATAATTATGTTTAATATGATAAATCAGAGAAAAATACATTTATGAAAGTGTTTTACAAAATTTTCTGTGAATTTCAAGAATTATTTCTTTATATTTATATTAAAAATCATCACTAATTGTGTGCTTATTATGTGTCAGAATGATGCTGCATATTTTATATTATCATTTAATCACCATGACAGCCCTATGATGCAAGAATTATCATTTTTCCGTTTTACAAAATAGAGATCTGAGACTTAGAAAAGTTATAAACAACTCACCCAAATTCACACAATTATAAGTGAAAAAACTAGGATTTGAACTTAAGTGTGTGCAATTCCAGGACTGGAGCTTCTAAACTAGTGGTCCTCAAACTTTAGCTCATATCAGAATTACTTAGAGGGCTTTATAAAACAAAGGTTGCTGGGACCCACCACCACAGGTTTTTATTCAGTTACTCTAGGGTGGGAAATCAGAATTTGGTGGAAATATGTATGTTAAAAGTACTTTCAATGAGGCCTTAAGCAGAAATAATGAACGTGTCATTGGAAAGTGGAAGAAAGGTGATCCTTGTTTTAAAGTGGCAGAGAAATTGACAAAAGTGAGTGCTCATGTTGGATGGAAGGCAGAATTTGAAAGCAACGAGCTTGAATATGTAGCTGAGGAGATTTCCAAGCTACACGTGGAAAGTGCATGCAACCTGGTTTCTCCTTGCACATTATACTAAAATGCAAGAGGAAAGGGATAAGCTGAGAACTGATCTTTGCTGGGCCCAATGAAACCAGAAATAGATGGTTTGGAAAATTCTCAGCTTCTAGAAAGTGAATTTCCAGAGACTAGTACTCCATGTGATGGTTTAACTGAACATGGATCCAATCAGCCATTTAAGTGCAAGTCAGGATTAAAGTGCAGTTATTGAGGAAGGATCTGTGGAAAGTTCTTTTGTTTGATGTTTTGGACCCATGTATATGACATACAAAATTGACTATTTTTTTTGCAAGATCTGTGTGGATGGAACCACTGCCAGCCTGGACTAAAAGGGACAGGAAAAGGACAGATTCAAGGAAAAATCATGGGAAACGGATGTGGCTCAAGAGGTTCAGCATCCGTCTACCATATGGAGAGACCAGGGTTCGATCCCCGGTACCTCCCAGTTAAAAAAAAAAAAAAGGAAAAATCATTTCAAATAAGGGATTGTAGAAGCTG
This sequence comes from Tolypeutes matacus, assembly GCA_026826555.1. Taxonomy (NCBI): domain Eukaryota; kingdom Metazoa; phylum Chordata; class Mammalia; order Cingulata; family Chlamyphoridae; genus Tolypeutes; species Tolypeutes matacus. The sequence goes on along the minus strand of JAKSZT010054524.1, from coordinate 3,666,503 downwards.
TGGTCTGGACTGAAAACATCTTCTCAGGCTGAGAGCAGGCCCACACATGGGTGGAGAAAGGGTGATTCTGCCCTAGCACTTGGAGATAGTGAACCTTCCATTCCATTGTTCAGGAAGAGTGCCACCATCCCAATGTTCTGAGAGGGTTGAGCCTGTGCCCCAGGGATCAAGGAGAGTCTGCCCAACACCCCAATGTTTGAAGTCTATGGAGCGTTCATCCCAGTGTTTGAGGAGGGCATAGGAAAGTGAGGCTGTCTGGAGACAAAACATTGTTCCACAGATGACCCTCAGACCTTGAAATCTAATGGAATATGTTCTGCAGGGTTTCAAAATTGTTTGCTACCTGTGACCCCTGTTTACCTTCTAACGTCTCTCTATGTAAATGGCAATGTTTTTCCTATGCCTGTCCCTCCGTTATATGTGGGAGACAGAAAACTTGTTCTCTAGATTTACAGGTCCACAGATGGAGGTGAGTTGTGCCCAAGGACAGACCACACTTACAACCAATTTTAATGAGACTTTGTACTTTTTTGTTACTGATATGACTTCCGTCTTTTGGGATCGAATAAATGTGTTTTGTATGTGGAAAGAAAAATGTCTTTTTGGGGTCCAGAGGATGGAGTATGGTGGTTTGAAGCTGTATGTACCCCAGAAAAACATGTTCTTAAAGTTAATCCAACCCTGTGGGTGTAAACCCATTGTAAGTGGGACCTTTGGATTAGGCTACTTCAGTTAAGGTATGATCCATCTGGATCAAAATGGGTCTTAATCCTCTAACTGTAGTCCTTTAAAAGAGAATGAAATTCAGAAAAAGTAAGAGAAAGCCACAGAAGCAAGAAGCTGGAAGCAAGGAAGCCCAGAATAGAACAGAGGGCAATAGACACCAACATGTGCCTTGCTTTGCAGTAGAGGAGCCAAGGATTGCCAGCAGCATGTCTTCAGGAAGAAAGCATCGCCTTGATGATGCCTTGATTTGGACATTTGCCAGTACTCTAAGCATAAGTGAATAAATTCCCATTGTTTCAGCTGAACTATTTCATGGTAACTGCTTTGGGCAGTCTAGGAAACTAAAACACTGACTTTTGGAAGCAAGAATTACTGATTTTTTAAAGTGAATGTGTTCAGCCAAGGTACATTATAGATATAACCACTTTTACTTTGATGAGGTTTACTTTGTATTTATTGTAGATAAAAAATCTTTTTTAAAACAAGCTATCACCTATATGTGTTTTTCTCATTTGCTAGTATTCATGTATACTGATCAAAGAAAAAATTTTAAAAATAGATTTCAAATGGTCACTTTTAGGACTTGGAACATCAGTCTTTTGCATATCAGAGACCTGATACTTTTATTTTGCAGAACAAAAGTCTCTGACTTAGGTCTCTGATATCCAAATTCATCTCCCCATCTTCAGTCCAGTTATATTGCCTATTTTCTAAGAGGCATTTACTATATTCACTCCCTTGAAAAATGGTCCTGTCACTCTTACAATTTGAAATATCAAATTATCTAAAAGTTTACCCTATCTTAGTGTTTTTTTTTAAAAAAAAAAAAAAAAAACTGAAATCTCTTGTCCATTCGGCTTTTAGAATCGCAAAATGTTAGGCATTCTTACACAAGTTGGCAAAACTTGCATAACTAAAATTAAATCTTTAATTTTTAAAATGTTAAAAATTACAAGAATTAGATAAAATTTTCTAAGGTATTCTCCAATTCTATAAATATATCACCATAAGAATTATATAAGATTACATACTATAAAGTTTTGATAATACTACTAGTTGAAATACTCAGAATAATAATATAAATGTCTACCACTTAGAGAGAAAAATAATTATGAATGGATTCATTTCACTAATCTAATATGGGCTGTGCCAGACATTAAGATATGAAAGATAAATATTGTCATACAAAATAATAAACCTACTTAGTATGTCTGACTAAAGTGCTGAAATTTATTTTTAATAAGTGTTGAATGATCTTGGTAATCTAGGGAACTAGACCACACATAACTAAAATTCAACAAGTCATCACAAGTTTTGTGTCCTACGGAAGTAGAATGTATAAGAGCAAGATTATCACTTTTAATGACGAAAGCAAAGAGAAAATTTAAAACTTAGATTTTGATAACAGCACTCTCATTTCAAAAGCACTAATTTGGATCTGACTTTCAACTTTTGGCTCTGAAATAATTTACAAACGAAATTAGGATTCAAGTAAGATCCAGTGTTTTAATAAGTGAGAATGAGGACTTTTCCGTAATTTCCCAGCTCCTTGGATAAACTCTCAGTAATCTTTGTAATTGACATTTGGAGTACCATGGCTCATCAGTTGAATGAGCCACACTTAAAAAATATGGATGGTAGGTGTCTTTGTAGAGTGTAAAAAAAATCCCTATTTTCTATTTTTGCTATATCCTTTGGGAAATTATAAATGATCTGCCCTTTATCTTTAATCTCTTTCCACACTCTTCATACCCTTTTGTCTTAAATGAAATCTGGTTAACCTTACAGAACACTGGGAGGCTCTCATTCCCTCAGCCTTCCAGTGTTAGGAAGGAGTGCTAACATATCCTCTTCAAACTTACTGAGACTTTTGGACCTCTGCTCTTATACTCCCAAGAAAACAACTCCTCCTCTTTACACCTCTAGTCATTCATACATTCAGCTAGCTATTTCATTTTATCACTTTCAGTCACCAACCTCTGTTGGGTCTTGAGCAAATAGATCAGATACAACATCTCCATGCCTTCTCAAATTCTACCAATATCTTTGGTTAGCTGAATAATTATACAGATGACATAAAAGATCCTAGCATGTTTTTTACTTTTGTAATGAATTTGACCTCCATTTCTTTACAGCTTTTTCCTCCATTTCCTCATTTTTCCCTCATTAAACTGGGGACTCTTTGAACTCTTCATATTTCTGGTGATCTAGTATTTTTCCATTTTTCTTACTCTTATTATACACTAAAACTTATCAAAACATCCTGGTCTTACACCCCTCTCTTTCATACCATTTCTCTTCTTGACCTACAGCTTCCATGCAGTTTAGAGCTCAAGGTTCACTGTTTTACATATTTGTATCAATAAGGACATTCTAAGCTCCACATGCCCAACAGTTCCTATTCAATTGTATTAATCAATAAAAAATGTTTTATCTCACAAAATAAAAAATCCTGTGATAGAGAAGCTTTAGGATTAGTCCATTTACCTGGTCAGCAATGTCTTAAAAATCCAGGTTTCTCTATATTTTCACTCTCCAATACTCACCTTTTGGGTTTGCTTCCCCATTATGGTTGAAAGATGCTTGCTATAATTCTGGGTCTTATATTTAGAAACTGTACCAAAAGGAAGTAGGATGAGGGAAATTCTATCTCAACCTATTGAAGTAGCTCCTTGTTAAACTTCTCTTCATATCTCATTGACAAGGAAGTGGTCAACCATAACTTTTAAAACCAATTATTGTTAAGGAAATGGGATGACAGAAATAGGGATTTACCCTGAGCTAGTGAGAGATAGTCCTTTCCTCAGTTTTGTGGAGAAGGGATGGACACACCAGAGCAAAGTGGAGGTTCTCCTAGCAAGAGTGAAGGGGAGAATGGCTGCCTGATACTCATAGGGTTTACTTCTCTATTTTTGTTGCCAGTATCCATTTCTCAGTTGACACTTTTTCCTCCTACTTTACTTTATCATGGACACATTATTGGGTTAGGAACAGAACAAGAATTATTACAATTTTGGTGGTTATCTATAATTTTACCCTCTCTTGCAGATTAGTATAAGAATGCAGGCCAATATGTTAGATTTTCTAATAGAAAGGGCAGTAGAGCATGACAGAAAGAGTGCTTTGTTTCAAATAAAACAAATACAATAACCATCACAATTCAAGCTCTGAGTCTGACACTTCTGCCCTTGGGAAAGCCAACAACTTTGAAAAACAATATGCAGAGGTGAATTTATCATTACTCTAATAAAGTTTAATCTTTTAGGCCCTTCATTGTCACAAGCTCCTTCCATGCTCCTAATTAAGCATTTCTGTATTATTTTTCTTAAAAATAACTCTGAAAATTTTGTGTGCTTCAGACCCCTAATATCTGTATTCACTTCTGCTCATACATCAACCTCTTCTGTGTGTCATTGAGCATGTCACTTACCTCTTTACCTGTCCATTTCCATACTCTAAAATTGATGTAATAAAGGAGCCTTGAATATCTAGCAAAACTGTGATAAGGATCAGAATTACACACACACATGCACTATGTAGCAATATTCTGGCTTCTTATTATAATCATCAATATACAGCGTTCTATTGTGGCTGCTATTTTCCAGCAAGAGGCTGCTATTGCATCTGGCCCTGCCAATTTGTCTAAGATAGTACAAGAGCTAAGTTCAAAATGAGCTGAGCCATCCCTGATTGCTGTCCAGAATACTCATTCAGCTGCAGGTGTTTTCCAGTTATCTACTGTGATGTTACATTGCTTCCGGCTGTGCTATAGGGGACTTTCATAGAGTTTCATGTGCCTGCCATGTGCTCAACTATGCTTCAGCCAGCTCTGGGGAGTTGACTTCTATATAGAATGGTTTCAAATTTGCAGGATTGCATGAGTCTTGGGACTTCATTGTAGGAAATTATGCCCTACCATCTGGTGTGAAGTGTGGTATAAAGGGACGCTGATAGAATTTGTCTTGTAATTGAATATGATGATGGTAGGTATCATTTCCTTAAACAAGACTGGACAGCAAAATAGCTTTGTAGACTTTAATTTTGGTCTGGAATGTATTTCTTTGTTTTCATCATGCTGTCATTCTTGCAAATGTTATGAGTTTTAAAATATGATTTATTACATTGCTCACCAATGTGCCATTACTAGAGCAGAATTCAGTAACAAGTAATTTCATAAATAATTATGCTGTTATGGGTTGAATGCATCCAAGTGCTACAAGGGTTGAATGGGTTAAACGGACAATGGCAAGTAGAAAGTTATCAAGGGATGCAAGGATGAGCAGTCTGTGTTTCAAAGAAAAGGAATATTCCTGTCCTGATCATCACTATAGCATTAATGAGAACAATCATGCAAAGTGGGAACTCTATCCAGAACAAATCCTATAATGCCACATTTTCCCTCCCTTCATCAATTTTATATTGATTAAAACAAAATCAATATTAATGATATCTACCATTTATTGAGCATTTATTATATGCCTCACTCTGATAAGTTCTTCATGAATATCATGACATTCAATCCTTGCAACAATCTTATGAAATAAGTCATAAATCAACATATTATATATGAAGAAACAGAGGCTTGAAGTTGGTAAGTTTAGTGACTAATTATAACTAGTAACTGGTGAAGAGGCACTATGACACGAGTCTATCAGATTACAATGACTTGATTTCAAATCATTGTTAATGATCCATGAGTGTATAATAGGACCTCCTATACAATTAAAAAAAAAATACTTATGCCTGCCAAATTTCACTAGATCTACCTTGGTATCTGGTACATGAACTTAAAAAATATTCTATAGGTAATTCTGATGTTCATTTTAAATTGGAACCCACTAATTATATTTAGCCTTAAAAAGAACAATCATCAAAAGTCACTCGAAATTTTATGATGAGTAGGAGTAAAGAAACTTGCCAATCACCAACCATGGGGTATGATTATAAGTATATGGTCCACCACTCTTTTTTTAACTGTTAAGACATGGCACCCTCCCTGAGTGACTAATAAACCATCAAAAGCAATTCATTCATTTACTGAATCCTACCTAGGGTAGAAAGACCCTATAGAGTTATATATACAAATGTTAAAGATACATCCTACACTTTAGAGTCAGAGGTGGAGGGGAAATGAGAACTGAAAAAAAGGGAAAAAGGTATTTAGGGTTTTGTTGTGTTTTTTTTTTTTTTTTTTAATTTCAAGGTACTCAGTCTTATCCACATGAATGCGTCAAGTATTATTCAGATATTGTTTTAGTTTGCTAAAAACTGCCCGGAGAAATATACCAGAAATGGGTTGACTTTTACAATGGGAATTTATTACGTTAAAAGCTTAGTTCTGGGGCTGTGAAAGTGTCCTTCAGCTTCTGCTGCTCTCTCTGCGGCTTTTCTCTTTCTTGGGTTCTTTGATTTCAACTTCTGGAGGCTTCTCCTGTCTGCAGCAGTTTTCTGTGTCTGTGTTTTTTTTATTTCTCCATTTATAAAGGACTCCAGTAAGGGGATTAAGACCTACCTAGGGTCATACAATCTAATCAAAGGATCTTAATTGAAATAATTTAATCAAAAGGTCCCCCCTACAATAATAGGTTTATATGCACAGGAATGGATTTGCTTTAGGAACAGGATTTTCTGGGGTGCACGAAAGCTTCAAACTGCCACAAGTATTTTTTTTTTTAATAAACTCAGGTAAATTCTCTAATCATTGAAATACATTTTTTTCTTCAGGGAAATACTGAATTAAAATTAAAAATATAATGACTATAGAGTTATTTTTAACTAAAATCTCATCTAAAAGAGAGGAGAATATGAATTACTCTTGTGACTTCTTGAAAGATAATATTTGGAAAAATCTTCTAATATGTAATCAAAGCCCTGCACTCCACTCTAATCCAATATATAGCAAAATAAATACAAATATGTATAATAAAACTAAAATGGGATTCAGATATATATTTCAGTGCTGTTAATTACATTCTCAATGTAACATCACCACCATCTATTAACAAAACATTTCAATCATTCCAAATAGAAACTCTGTACATTTTAAGCCTTAACTTTCAATTCCTTACTCTACCCTGTCCCCTGTTAACCTTTATTTTAGATTTGGACTCTATGAGTTTGCTTATGCTAATATATCTGAATATTAAAAGGGAAAATGTTAGCTTGTATATATGATAACAAAATAAAATTTTTTTAAAAATCCATGGAACTACACTACACAAACAGTGAATCCTTTTTTTTTTTGTTTGTTCGTATGATTCTATTTTTATTTTAATTTTATTTTTTAAAGATCCTTAGATTGCATAAGTGTTACATTAAAAATATAGGGGATTCCCACATCCCCTGATCCCAAAATCTCCCACAATTTTCCACATTAAAAATATCCCTCATTAGTGTGGTACATTCATTGTAATTGATGAACACATCTTGGAGCATTGCCACTAAGCGTGGGTTACAGTTTACATTATAGTTTACACTCTCTCCCACCCATTCTGTAGGTTATGGCAAGATACATAATGGCCTGTATCTATCATTGCAATGTCATTCAGGACGATCCCCAAGTCCTGAAAATGCTCCCGTACTTCACCTGTTTTACCTTCTCTCTACCTCAGAACCTCCAGTGGCCACTGCCTCCACATCAATGATATAAATTCTTCCATTGCTAGAGTCACAATGAGTCTATGGTAGAATACCAGTAAGTCTACTTTATTCCATAGTTTGTTCCCCAATCCTGAGGATTCTGGGATGGTGATGTCCCCTCCATCTCTAAGAGGGCTGATGGATGGGACTCTCTTGCTTGCAGTTGTAGACTCCCTTGGTTCCTTGGTACGGTAGTTGTCCATCATCATTTCCTTGTTAATTGTCCTGGGTGAGACCAACAAACTGGAGAGTAGGTGTTGCAACTCTGTTGAGATTCAGGGCCCAGCTGGCACATGGACAGCCCAAAGATTTAAGTCTCTTGGACATACACCTATCAACTCTAGTACTAAATATAGGTTCAAATAGAAGGACAGAAGAGCCATGTGTAGGGAATGAATCCTAAATTAAACTATGGACTACAGTTAATAGTGCAATTATAAAAATGTGATATCATCAATCGTAACGAATGTTCCATTCCAATGCAAGGTGTTAATAATAGGGTGATATATGGGAATCCTGTATTTTATACATAGTTGTTTTATAAACCTAAGAAAAAATTAAAGAATAAAATAAAATACAATGGGAGATAGTGTAGTGTATTGGTTTAAGAGCACAGATTGTGGAACCTGATTGTCTGAACTAGAACCCTGGCTCTAGCCTGAGCTGTCTGTGTCACGCTGGGCAGGCCACTAAACATATCCATGCTTCAATTTACTTATGATAAAATGAAAACAGTAATAATAACACTGATTCATTGTAATTAGTATGAAGATTATCTAAAATTAAAACATGCACAACTCTTGGAACAGTGACTGGCTCATAGTAAGCACTATATAAATGTTTACTGTCAACAATGTTATTTTACTGAAAATTTTTAAAAATCTGATTTCTAATACAAGAGTATGAGACTTTAGAGTTGGAAGGGACTCCTTTATTTTACAAGCAAGAAAATGAAAGCCTGAGTTATTTGTCAAAACCCAAAGTTCCAGGCACAGTCAAATCTAGTATCTAGTATGCTGAATGGAGCAGAATAGCAGTTCTGTAGCAATGACATTCTTTCCCAGCAACTATATTCTCAAAGATTTAAAAAGGAATAACTTCAAATGATTCATTTTAAATATTTTCAGAAATGTATCTTATAAATAGCCTAGTACTTATAATTATATTTAGCAGAAAACAATCTATGCTAAAAAGGATTTAACTAAAATTATTCCATGTGTTCAAACTATGAATGTATCCTTTACACTTTTTTTTGCAGAAAAACTCTGACCTGTAAAAAGATAACATTTTCTTACAATAACTACCCTAGATAATACCAAATAGCTCTAACCTTTGTTCTCCAACTACAAAATAGATCAATTACACAAGAGAAATCATAAAGAATGAAAAATGTCAGTGCATCACCTCATTCTCCAGATATCCTTTTAATTATCCCCATTAATAAATGAGGTTATTTCTCAATACGAGTAACAGATTCTTTCATAACATAATCTCAAGGACCAAAATTACCATCTCCCTCCTCCTATAAGAAAAAATGTATATCATTGTTTAAGGATCATATTTTTATATAGAAAGCTTTGAAAACTTCATTGCCTACATGGATAGCTCAATGTATATGAATAACACCAAAACATCAAGCCAGACATCTTTTTTGGGATTTCAAAGAACAAGATATTATGGGAAAAAATAGAAAAGGAAATGCCAAGATCACTTCCTTCAAGTAACACAATATTTTTGGTGGAAGACACAAACATAAGCATGATGGTGATTTATAGTTATTTGTAAAACATGCAAAAGGAAATTAGAATTCAGTAGTACAATCCTGAAGCAAAAAAGAAGGAAAAGCCAATATACTGCTTCCCAATGTTGGGTTTAAAAGTGCAACACAGACCATTTCTTAGTTTATGTTTTTCCGTATAAAAGAAGATTTTTCAACTCAAGCTTGCATGGAACTTACGCTCCATCTCCAAAGTAGCATGGCAGAACACAGGTAGTAACCCAGGAGGTGGAGAAGAGATATCTAAGCACAAAACAGACATTTGGCCCTACACAAATGCAAGAAAAACCATTCCAAATGAGCAACTTCTTCAAATGAATTGATAGAGCTGAATGAAATCTGAACTAAAAATTCTTGAGATAGATTTTGATAAAACAGATTGTCTAGGTTTGAATCTCACACATCTACCCCACTTATAAACAATGTAGCCTTGGCTAGGATACTTTATCTCCTTCTATCTTTCCATTATTATAAAATTTGTTAGATAATAATAGCTACCTTGTGTGTTAGTCATTAGGATCAAACGAAAGAATTTAGGAAAAGTGGGATAAGGCTTGCCACCCAATAGATGCTCAATATTATGCTGGCCATTGTAATAATTTCTGTAATTATTAGAGCAGAGCATACCAAAATAATAAGAAACATCTTTCTACAGATGAAAAGAGGAAACATTTCCTTTAGTCACATCTTGCTAAAGTATTTGACCAATGAGAGAGAAATTCAAAACTATAACCACACATAGTATTTATACACATACCTACAGACACACATACATCCACTCTTTACCTACGTTTATGGTATGACAAACAACCACCAAACATATAACACAGATATCTCATGCCACTATAACTAAGAGCCAACTGGCCAGCTTCATTTTGATGTTCCACATCATCTCAAACTCGTCATATCCAGAACAGAACTTCAAACCAGTTCCACTCTCTTCTACTCCCTATAACTTTCATTAATTCTATTGTACCAAATCCTACTCTTTTACCAAACAAATTGGATGGTAATACCATTACCATTCAATCTATCATTCAATCTACCAATTCAATCTACCATTAATTCCTATCAATTTTAAATCTAGTCCAGCTCTCAATTCTGTCTACTTTGCTAAAAGTCCACAGTTATTGCTCTTATCACCATCTTTTATCCTGACTGGTTTACTGCAATAACCCTCCTGTGTCTCCAAACTTTTGTCTATCCAATTTCTCCTTCTTTTGCTAAATGAGTTTGCTGTTCTAAATGCATATTTGGAAATATGTTAAAATCCAAATAGTTTTTCATTTTTTTAGAATAAAGTTCAAAGTTTTTAGCATAACTTATAATTTGACCCTTTTATTCCAACTTCATTTCTCATCTTTCCATCCCTTGTATTCCAATCTCCTTACCGACTGAATTATTTTTCATTTCTTTTCTTTCTTTCTTCCTACTTAGCCTTCGACCTACTTAGATATCACTTCCTCTTGAAGCTTTCCATCATTTTCTAAATCTCTGGGGCAGGATTCCTTTCTGTGTGCTCTGGGAGCAGCCTATATTTCCATTTCTAGGTTTATATCCCACCATTGTACCTGCATGTTTAAATAAGTCTCCCATAAGACTGAAAACTCAGAAGTTAGAAATGGTGTCATTGTTCATTGGTGTATCACTATCAGCTCAATGCCAGGCACACAATAATTGCATAACAAATATCATGAGGAATTTAACTTTACAGTGTTCTCAGCCACGGTATTGGTTTAGTTATGTTCAATTAATCCTTCTCTTACCTTTATTTAAAAACTCCATATTTCTATAAATGTACATTTGAAATAGAATGGTTCAACTGCCAACTGTAACCAGGGTTTTGGTACCCATTGTGGGTTTAATAGAGTAGAACCACCTCCATATAATCTTATCTAACTAGTCATATTCCATTCTACTTCTGAGCCATACTTAATAAATTCTAAAATTTAGGATGCTTTTCAAAAAGCAGAGAGATTTTTTCAGGGTAGTGATGACAACAGTACTTAAGTAACCTTTGATATCACGAAATTTCATTGATTCTATACCAAAATGGAACAGGTTTCTTAAGCACTTTTTCCTCCAGACCACCATTTTGACAAATTGTAACCATACATTTTGGAAATAATAGTAATTATTAATAGTAATATCAGATTAGTAATATCAGATATGTAGGTGTGAAGAACTACTTTTTCAAATCATGCATTACCTTGCATGAGATTACAAATAAAACAAACAAATAAAAGAAAACCCAACCTCTGTTTTCATATATAATGATTTTTTTTGTGGTATGAGGAAACAAGGAATAGCAATGTGATATGCTATCAGGCATTATGGTTTTTCAATTTTCTTTTTCTAAAAAAGCATTAACTATTCTAAATCAACCAAAACAAAAAATGCATGTTTATTTTCCTCACATTTCATATAAGGAATTTAGTTTAAATTATTTAGAAAACATATTATAAAATCTAGATGATTATAGAAGAACACAGGATTTTTAAAGTATAGAATATAGTGTATTATCATTCAAGTAACTCTTAAATAAAATGCCTCTTATTTGGAAAGAATATTGTTATGATAAAAAGTTATTTTTCAAATGGCTAATTAATAGGTATTACATATGGTATTTTCACTAAAATATCAAATAAACATGTCTGAGCAGAGGTACCAAATACATGAAATTACTAGGGAGTATGTGTAGATGTTATCAAAATTTTGATTGACTTATGCTTTGTTTACTTTGCATTTACTTATCAAAGCTGCAAGCCTAATAGTTCTGTTTATAAAAACAAGGGCAAGTTGAATGCTAAGAAAAAATATAAACAAACTCATATTTAACTTGTGGATTCATGCATGCACAAACATCTTTTTATTATCAACATGCTCCTAAATTAAAATTGTTACCACATGCTAAGTAAACTTTTTCAGATGTTCAACAAAGATCAAAAGAGATTTCATCATATATTTTTAGATCTTTGACCAGTCAAATGTATAGAAACACAGACATGTCAAAACATCAAGTAAGCAAAGGTACACCAATTTGGAAATTTTCAGTTCCATAAAATTTCCATGAAGAGGAGTTTAGTGTACTCTCATACTTTCTATACTGGCCTCTTAGAGTTGAGGTTATTCATGGCAACTTATTTAGTAATTATTTGGAGGTAACAGTCGATCAGGGACTAAAACGAAGAGTACAATATAGATAAATTGGGAAGCAAGGTTTAGCTTTCCAGATGGAAAGAAAATCATAAACAAAGAATGGAGGTAGGAAGAAAGATGTTATATTGGGGACCACGAGTAAACTGCTTAGATGGTTTTCTACGAGTTATCAAAGTAATGAAGTGACAGGCTAGTGTCATTTGGTGGGGTCTAATAACCATTCCTGGAATTCTTCTCTTTGTTACAAATTCTCATAGGTTTTTATAAACCCCTTTTGAAGGTAGGCAAAATATAATGGATGTCTGGGTCCATATTCTAGTGGACAATAGTCAAATTAATTTTATTTTTTCCATTCTTACCTTAAACATCCAGTACAGTATCTGAGGTTTGGTCTGCTTCTGTATCCAAGCCTATTTCCTCCATTTTAGAAACTGAATTATATTATTCTACCATCTTTTAATCCTTAGCTTGTTTTTCTGCCTAGTATCTACATTCTGGTCTTCTTTCTCTAACCTTCTGGGTTTCCTCCACCCTCAACATCTATGATTAGATTAATGTTCCCTGCTCTCAGGCTTCTCTTGTACCTGCCTGGATCCCCACATTTACTTCCCTGGATCTCCAACTGTTGCACTATGTCAGACGTGCCTGATGCCATGCAGCACTTAACCGCTAAATAAAACTTTAAGGAGTTACCCGGTCAGACACTCTTATTGTCTGGTTGAGAACACATCCTTATCATATTATTTGTCCTGATACATTTGTCTAGTTCTGAGTCATGGTCACCCTAGATTGATGCTAATTAACTCCTTCATCAAACATGATCTACCCTTTTGTAATTGATTCTAGACAAGATGCTCTGGACAGATGTTTTGCTAACCGAAGTGTGCATGCTCCAAAACGCATTTGTAATGGCATTCTAACATCTATCATTAATGGTTTCCATTTATTCTTGTATATTTTTCTATTAAAATACATTTAAAACCCTGAGATGTTTCTGGGTAAAAAGTAGAGTTAGAAGGTAACTCAGAACAAATAACAATAAAAAAAGGTCATTCACCATGATCTGATCAGTGGTATGCAATGGACTCAGGATAATCTTTGACCCCTTATTAAACATTTAAAAGATATTTGCTTACCTATGAAATAGAAGGATTATGAACAATTTTAATGGGTATGCTCAGTAAAGCTAGCTGTTACAATAGAAAGGAGCCCCAAAATTCATCGACCCTGAATCAAAGATGGGGTGATATCATCATCTGTAATACTATTATTATATTAATAGTATTATTAAATTAATAATAGTATTAAATAATATTAACCTTACTTTTTTAAGATGGCATAATGAAGGCTTTTAAAAATGATTTCAATCTAGAAAGTAAAAGTTGAAGGGACTCAAATCAAGGAAAAATAAATAATCATTGTAAATGTGTTATAAAAAATACAAATACAGAAGCAGCAGCTGGTTTCAGATTTCATTAAAAATCTAAAAGTAAGTTAAAGTATTGTAAATATAATGTGGGATAACTGTTATAAGTCACTTGCTTAACAAATGAGTGTCTTAATTAATTTATATTTCTCCATCCATTTGTAACAAATAGGAATTAAACTGGTTTGAAAATGAAATGCCTCTAAGGAAGAACGGATATATTCTATGAGTGGTACATTTACACATATGATATATATGACATGACAAAAAAAGGACAATGAAATGCTTTCTGTGAGTTTGTATTTTTTTGTGTGTTTGATGTCACTGTAGCAATCAATGAATTCACTTTTTAGTGTGATTATATTAAATCACATTTTAAAGGTATTTTTCCCAAGCTGATCTTTTCCCCTGAAGAGGTCTCATAAATGTCAAATCCATCCAAACAGAGGGCAGTTTTCTTTTCATTATTTCCGTTGCTTCCCAATTAAGATCAGATGATTCAACAGCCTGAGAAATCAAACGATGAAGAAATGTTCATGACAGACAGAGTGGTTTTACAGACGGTGATGGGTGTTATCAGCTGGATTCAAAGAATTTCTTTATTAGATAACCTTCCTGGTTAATTTTCTACAAAAGCATGTTTACTCTATCAGTTCCTTTTTACTATCTCTTTCTGAAGAATGCATGGTTTATGGGAGAATATCCCCATAGTGATACAAGACCTTGCCATTTGCAACACTCGTTGAAAGAACAGAAAGATAAAGAGCTTTTCCAGATATAACGACTCAAATTTTAAAAAAATATGCACACAACTAGACAAGATCCTCAGAACATGAAGAAGCATGTTGTAGAGTCCTTTCTTATTACTGGAGGGCAACACAAAATTGAAATATCTGGCTACTAAATTATGCCAACAATTCTACAAATATGAAACTAAGATGTTAAAAGTTACACAGGATCGTCAAATGATTTGGTTAAAAAAAAAAATCAGATTTCTATTCAGAGATATATCTGATTTTTTTTCTTCCTCTATGCTTTACTAGAAACACTAGTAAAAATTCTGTATAAACACTGCTTGAAATAAAAGCTATTTTCCTTCCAAATTAAAGGACTATTTATATTATAACTTTCTTGAGAAGAAACTAGTAATCTCTGATCTATGCAGTCTTTCATCTCTAAAGGAGAAAATAGGCCATTGTAAGAAAGAGTACGGGTTTGCGCAGACATACATGGGTTCAAATTCCCACTTCCCCACTTACTAGCTGTGCATCTTTAGTAAGCTAATCTCCTGCTTGACCTTAAGTTTCCTTTTCTGCAAACTGGGAATAATGCTTCCCATTCCCTCATCTCATAGGGTTACAACTTAAAGTAAATGAGGTACATATGACAAAGGCTTAGTCAATGCCTAGAACAACTTAATTGCACACACACATACATGTTTGCTCATTTCTCTTCTAAGTTATAACATTCTATATCATTTTTTTTTTTTTTTTAAAGATTTTATTTATTTATTCATTTATCCTCCCCTTGCTGCCCGTGCTCGCCGGGTCGGCCAACCACGCTGTGCGGGCGGGCTTGCCTTCACCAGGAGGCCCCAGGAACCGAACCTGGGGCCTCCCATATGGTAAACGGGAGCCCCACCGATTGAGCCACAGCCGCTTCCCAAACATTCTATATCATGTACGTAACCTATGCCTAGGAGAAAAATGGATATAGTCCCTGCTGTTGAGGAAATTCTCATCAGTGAGGAGAGAAAAAAATGAAATAGAAAGTAACATAATGAAAACATGATAGATTACAAAAATGTGAGGCACCAAAAATCTTATTATAGGATATCAGACTAGATTGAAAATAAAGCAGCCTAGATTAGTCACTTTCTGCTAGTAATTTTCTGCTAATAAACTTATTAGCAGAAATGTAGTTTCTGCTAGTAAGTAGTAACTAGTGTTTTAATCATCTACATTATTTTCTTTAAAGACCATTGTATCTGGCCTTCTTTTTGAGATGTTCCCATGAAACAACAGATTCATGATGACTTGTTCCTCATCTGTCCCTCTAAGCTACAAAAGGGCTGCTGTTGCCTGGATAAAGTGTGGCAGTAGAGGAATAGGTCAGTCATTGGACTCATCTCTGGCTTAGGAAACTAGCAACACAAAGTACAGCTTATACACAGAAAACCATAACAAATAAGAAAGGAAGAGGGTATTGGGTCTGGCAATCAAGGAATATCTTGGTATTTCTGAGCGTGATCAACTCTTAAATATGCATGCATCTTTCAAAAGATTTCAGATTGCAAAGAGTGACACCGTGTTGCAAATTTTTCTCTCTCCATAAGAACCATATGCACCTAACCCTGTGTCTCTGATGCTAAAAAGTATGCGGTCTTTAAGAGATCATGTTCTTCAAAGTTCATGTTCTTCATATTTAATTGAAGTCAATAGAGGAATCTCCACCCACTAGCACTTTGAAATAACCTCTCAAAAGTAATGGCACAAATATCTTTCCACACCAATGATGATTACATTTAGATTAGGTAAACATATTGGACTATTCTTTGAAGAGTTTTGTCTGATTCTTCCCCAGGATTTCTGCTATTAAACCTGTTCCAAATCTGAGAATTAAAAGAAATACAATATTACACAAAGCTGATTTCTCCCTCTACCACATAATAGTTTTTATTCCTATGTATTCTTATACTTAACCTAGTCTTATTGCTCAAAAATTTTAGCTTAGTTTTCTTCTTTCCTCCGCTAAAAAAAATTTTGTGTATACAACATAATTAAGGAAAACCAGAACAGTTTTTTTTTTTGCCAGTGGGAGTGTTTCAAAAACCATTACTTCAAAGTGGCTTCCTTTTTTTTCCTTCTTTTTTTAGCAAAGGAGTCTTTTATTAAATAAACCCACTGCACCTTTTAATCATTCCCTTTTTTTTCACTCTGAAAAAATAGTTCAGAGGAAAAAAATAATAGGTTCTGGGGAAGACATTTTCTTGTATTGATGAATGGTCTGGAATCTAGCATTTAGATGGGAAATTGGGTATCTGTTCCTTGACACTCAACTCATTGGAGAAAAAGCAAAAGCAAAAAAATATTAAAAAAAAAAAAAAGAAAGAAAGAAAAAGAAAAACCCAACACTCAGGGTTTGGCAAGAAACTTTTCCTCTGGACTTATTCCATTGGCACAATTGCTGTACATCTACTAAGAGATCCAGTGTCTATTGGTTGGTTCATCTGCTTCAGGCATTTCCTTTTTAACTTTGGCACATCTTGGGTTTTTAGGAGCTCCTCGAAGGTTCAGTTTCAAAACTCTTTTGGTCACAAAAGGCCCTTCTGACAGTTTCTTCCAGCTTCCTGTTTGTGCATGTTTATTAAATAACATCTTCCAAGTTACCATTGACTGTTGGAACTTTTACAGGATTCATAATGATTCATTTGATATTCAAATACTTGGAAGGAATTGATGTTGGTCCCATCCTCTTTCTACCACTTGAAAGTCTGTCAGTCCAATTAACACGTTCTCATTTGTGTGCTACTGGATACAGGTGCTTGTAGTGGGTAAGTTTCTACTAAAGGAAGAGAAATTTAGAATTTAAACATATTTTCAAGTATTTATACTTTCAAGTGTTGGAAAAAATATTTGCCAGAAGGTTTTTTGTGACTTATTTAGTCTCCCTCTGCTTTTTGTTTCTTAATGGAACGAACCATGTTAGACAGTCACTAAAATATGTGGAATTATAAATCTCTTCTTAAAGCTTATATTTAAATTACTTATACATAAATTATTGTCAGTTAAACATCTTTAAAACTACTCATAATTCTCTGATCTGCTTTAAATAACAAATGTCTCTTTTTTTCTAATTCTAAAGTTGGTCTTAAATTTAAAAATTCCCATTACTTGGTTCTTTTTATATTCACAATAATATCCAAATATGAATTCGGTTTAGGATTTGAGGATAGAATAATTTTAATAACATTTTTGAAAATGTCTTTTTTTTTTTTAAGAGTACCTGACTAGGTCTATTAGGGAAAAATATACCAATTAGATGATAATGAGTACACATCCATTAATATCACAATATTATTCTATTTTTAATCATAGCACGTTAGATATACACTATATATTAAATATACACTATAATATATAATATATACACTATATATATACACTATACACTATATATTAAAAATAAAATGCAGAACCTGTACTTATGTAGTATAGTGTAAGCACATTTTCTTTTAGCCATAGCGATACATTTGTGCTAAAATTTATAACCATCATAGAGCTTGAAACAATGTACTTATAAAGGATATTTTTTAATCTATTCATTTGATATCTCTAATTTTGGAGTTATTTGCAGCTAACCCTAATCTTAATCAACCCAACACCTGATTCAGACTTGAGGTATCAGGGGAAGGTTCCTAGGAAGAAGTAATATTTACATTGAAACCAAGAAGATAAGCAGAGCGGGTTGGCAAGAGAGGTGGTAAAAATGTTCATGATGAGGAAGTGGCGTGCATGAAGAGGGAGCATGCCATGCTTAGTAGAAAAGTATATTTGGGAAAGTAATGAGCGTTTCTGGAAGTGGGAAGAAAGATGTTAAGAGAGGAGTCTGTAGATATAAATAGACCCCTATCAAGTAGGACTTATAAGAATTGAACTTTATATTTTAGGACTAGAAAACCCCTGAAGGGTTTTCATTTTAAGCAGAGGAGTTACATAACCAGATCTGCATTACAGAAAGATTATTTTGGCAGAAGGTATCTAGAAAATCATTCCAATGACACTGATATTCTTATACCATGGAAAACTTGTGTCAACCCACAATGTGGAAGGATGAGTTTAAAATAACTTAAAAAATGTAGATTTAATTTCATAAATTTTGTATGATATTATCTTTTAACTAGTCACTTATATGTGTATGTTTTCTAAGATGGAATTCTCGTATACAGTAGTTTTACAGAGGGAAACAATATTAATTAATAATTGTTAATGTATGTAGGACAATGAAATTTACTAATTTACTAATGTGCTTTAGTTTGTGTAAAAATACCTTGCTGTTTTTCAATCATCTCTTAATCACACTATAATAGGATATTGCAAGCTATAAGGAGAAATGTCCTAACAGGGTTAGGATCAAGAATTTGGGGATGTAAAAAAGAAAAGGGAAATTATATTTGTTTAGTTATTAATTTTCTCAGGAAAAGAGTGTTTTACACTTTAAACAATTTCATAGAGAAACCAAGGGACATTTTTTCCTATCCTTTGACTTTCCATCCTTGTCATAACTTAAAGTATTTTCCAAATAAACTATAAAGCTGTATGTGATGGAGTAATAACATAGGAAACTGGCTTTCAAAGCAAAAGGAATTTCTCTCCCATAGGCAAAATGAGGCTTTGCTACTTTTTCCCTTTTGATGTAAAAAGTTACCATATTTCATCAAACCTAAAATACTATCAACTGCACAACTCACTCTGATTTCAGAGTTGTCAAACATGAATAAAAAGAAGGGCATTAAAAGTGATAAAATATACTATAGTGACAGAAAGAAAAAGTCAAGTTATTAGGGAACATTTTTACATTCCTGTAAGAACCAAAACAATAACATACTTTGTTGTATACAAGGAAAAGCTCATGAGAACATATGGTTGCACCCATTTAAGCTCTAATTTAAACATTTATATGCATACATATAGCATATGCATGTGTGTTTGTGTGTGTCTGTGTAATGTTTAAATCTCCAAAAGGTTTGGCAAAAATGTTAGGAAAAGGGGGAAAAAAGAAAAAGGCACAGAATAGTTGGTATGCCATACAACAAAATAAAAACAAGCCTTAGCATTCTTGTTTTACCCAACAAACATTTGCTAAAATACTGTTAGACACATTTAAAAGATTTGTGATTACAGTTCTCTGTCATATAACAGTGACAGGAAAGAAATGAATAGTGACACTTTCATGATGTAGAAAATAAAACTTGTCCACTTTCCTCATGAGAGTTTTATAAGAGTTTATGAGGTAAAACTAGATAAACATATATTATAAGAGGAAAAAGAGGATTTGTTGTACAAAAATTATTCTGTCCACAGGCTTCCATTATTTGGTTTTCAACTCTATTAAAATCAGAATTCCTTTTCTGATGATTAGGTTCAAAACATCCAAAATTAATACTGTAATGTGTATTTTAAATGTTATGCTTAGCTAAAAGCCAACATCACCGTAATAATGATGTGTAAAAAAAAAAAAAATCTCAAAGATTTTTACGTTAAATTGTAATAATTACCAAAGTAGAGAAATGCAAATGCCATTGACTCAGTGACGTAAAATATACTGTTTTTAAAAATCCTGGTTTTAAACTAGGTTTCATAATTCAACACTCATGTTACAAGCAACTGTCCCAGGTTGGAGTGAGATGCAGGAAAATTTGGACCTAAAAATGTTAGACATATGGTCTTGATTGCCTTTTGCAGCTACATTAAGAGTTCAGTATAAAGAAAAGCTTTCCAAACGCCAGCTTGCAAACTAGGATTTTATGTGAAACTCTAATAAAACAGCAGCAGATGTTTCTATGCTATTAATTTGTTTAGGACATTTTTGGCTGGTTCTTTCCAAATCAACTGTTATCCCTGGTCCAACAACTGCAGCATTCATTTCTTGTTTCACAGGGAGAAAGAGAAGGGAAGATTTTCCTTTGGAAGAGATATTGCATCAATTTTCTGTATTCATGGGAAAGGGAATGCTAACATTGCAGCATTTTTTCCTTCCTTGAATGCCTTAGAAACTGATAAAAGGTGCTGTTTACTATTGGGGAAAATTTTCAGCCAAAGAATTGCTGTAGCAAAAATGAAGTATGTTGTTGATCTTTGTAAACATACATTGAAAACAGATTTTATTTTAAAGATAAATGAAACAGTCCCTGCCTTAATTGTGTTCTAAGCCTGCTTATATTGATGTAGAATATTAATAGATTTATGCTGACACTAATTTACATGAGACAAAGATCATCAACTTGTTTTTGATACTATTAGAGTTCATTAATTTCCATCCCTCCTCTCCCACCATTGTCATCCATTCTTGCTGCCCCAAAGTTCTTAAGAAACCACCTTTCACTGGATATAAATATACCTCTTGATATGTATTAAAACAGTGAACATGTTTAATCTCCAGAAAGAAAACAAGTTAAAAAAGAAAATTCTATCATTAACTAAGTCATTTCCCCACTTTACGCTTTCATCTACCCTTCCCAGAGGAAGACAAAACTGGAGAAACAACAGAGCCAGTTTGATTCTTTCCAGTGAGGCCAAATGTACTCACTCCTAACCAGTTTTCCTTTATAACTGGACAGATTGCTTTATATGGAAATTGTGCTTTCATATGCTGGTAATACTGAGAATTCATTTTAAGGATCATTCTCAGTCCATACAGCTTATTAACATCTTTCAAGATTACATAGAAATCCTTAATGGGATTCAAATGGAAGCTTTAAAACCTATTACTCAAAGAAATTACTCTGGCTATTGGCTAAAGTGCCAAAATGATTTGGATTTCGTTTTGTTTCTAAAACAAATGTAATAAAGCATCATTAACCAATTCAACTAAAGTTGGTTCAAGTTCAGAAAGTCTGCACATTCTAGTGTAATTAGAGACAAGAAAGTTTTAAAGCCCTAATAGAATTTTCTATAATTCTACCTTTAATTGGAAAACGTTTGCTACCTAGAAGTATTTCCATGATATAAGAGCCAACTAACAAAGCAAAGTACCTTGTAAGACTCTTCTGTATGCATTTACTCGGATCTTTTGACATTGCAGCTGCTTTTTCAGGCCTGTGGAAACAGCTAAATCCTATATCTCCCAATTGCCCTGAGAACGGAACCCATGTTCTTGTTGATGAGCACCTTTATGACCTGTCTCCTCTCCTCCTGACCTTTCCACACCATTTCTTGCTACTCTTGACCTCATCCATCACTTCATGTTCCAGGTAGAATGAACGGTTTTCAAACTCCTAAACCAGTCACCATCTCTCTAGCCACTGGTCATATCACAGAGTCTTAACTAGTTAACTCCCATTTGTCTTCAAGTCTCAAATTAGGTCTTCTTTCTTTAACCTACAAATTTTTTCTAACTCCTTTCTTCCCAACACACCTACCTGCCCACCGCAGCCTCTCCACATAAGGTGGAGGAAATCATATTTTCATGTGCTTTGCAGGAATACTTGCCCATCTCACTCAAGCTCCTTAACAGTAGGAACTGTTCTACGTTACCATGAACTCAACCCTTCTTTTCCTACAAGTGCCTGAAATTAGAAGCCATTTAATAATAAGCTTGGAATTGAACAGTCTTTAGTACCTCTGCAACACCGGCATAAATTTTTGTTATGCCAAGGCCGTGGATCGAAATCAGCAACACTTTTCCTAAATTTAACTTGTCCCAAATTGAACCTCAGCTATGAACCCTAACCCCAACCCTCAGACTGAATCTTTTAATTACAGAAGTTATAGGTTTACAGAAAAATCCTGCAGAAAATATAGAGTTCCCATACACTATCACCCCCTCATTATTAACACCTTGCAATAATGTGGCACATTTGTTAAAATTGATGCAAGAATATGATTATAATTGTACTATTAACTAATAGTCCATGATTTACATTAGGGATGTCTGTATTGTGCAGTCCTATGGTTTTGTTTTTAAACTTTTATTCTAGTAATATATATAAAACCTAAATTTTCACCTTTTAACCACAAATATATAATTCAGTACTGTTAATTACATTCACAATGTTGGGCTACCATCACCACTACCCATTACCCCAAAGAGAAACTGTACAATTTAAGCATTGGCTTTCCATTCCCTACCCCCAACCCAGCCCCTGGTATCCTACATTCTAGATTCTTAGCGTGATTTGCTTAGTCTTATTATTTCATATCAGTGAGATCATACAATATATGTCATTTTGTATTTAGCTTATTTCACTCAACACTCTGTCTTCAAGTTTTATCCATGTTGTATGCATCAGAACTTAATTTCTTTTTATGGTTGAATAATATTCCATTGTGTGTGCACAACACACTTTATCCATTTATTGGTCAACGAACACTTGGGTTGCTTCTATCTTTTGACAATTGTGAATAATGCCACTATGAACATTGCTGGCAAACAGCTGTTCGAGTCCCTTCTTTCAATTCTTTGGGGGTATATACCTACTGGTGGGACTGCCAGGTCAGGTGGTAATTCTATATTTAATTTTTCAAGGAACTGCCGAACTGTATTTCACAGTGGCTACAACATTTTACATTTCCACGAATCTCAGACCAAATCTTGCTTCTCCCACACTTCTCCCTGAACTAAAAAGTCTCCAATTCTCCTATCTCAGAGTAAAAGACAAATTGGTACAATGGCCTACAGGGTTCTGTCTACATCTGCTCACCCCAGCACCTCTCTCACCTGTTCATGTACCTGATCACCTAACTGTTCCCAACCATTCCTTGAATACCTCAGGCACACATCTTCCCCCAGGGATCTTGCAGTCACTCTTCCCTCTGCATGCATGGTGGAGACCCACGAAGTCCCTCCTTCACCTCCTTCACATTCTTACTCAAATGCCAACCACTCAGAGAGGCCTTTCCTGACATCCTTTATTTAAAACCAAATGAATATCCTTGCACTTGGCTCTTCCTATCAGCTCTTCTTGCTTTATTTTTCTTCATTATCTAACATACCATACAGTTTACTTATTTATATTACGTGCTATATACCTATATTACCTACTGTAAGCTCTAGGAGCCCTGGGATTTTAATCTGTTTTGAGTCACCCTAGCACGTAGAACAGAGCCTGTCATGAAAGAGATACTAAATTAATATTTATTTAGTTGATTTGTATATGATAAATGTAATAAAACTGATTTATATATTTATTTTTATGTCTAAGCTTGGTGTCTAACTATGCTAAAATAAACTAAAATCCTGACCTTAATCATTATTATTAATTGCATTTTTCAATTTAACTATGCTAAAATAAACTAAAATCCTAAACTTAATCATTATTATTAATTGCATTTTGCAATTATTCTCATGGTAGAATTTAAAAACTGATGAGAATAAAATAGTAACAGCGTACACAAAACTTCTAAAAAACGTTTTTGCCTATTTTTATAATTTTTTAGAAATTGATAGATCAGAAGAGTTTCAGTATATTTTCTTTATACCTTAGACAAACATAAACTATGTAACTCTTCCAAATATAACTATTTTAGTGAATGGTAAACTGATTCTTTGACAAAAATAAAACACATACACAGTTATTCTGTCAACTATATTATTATCTAGTCTTTGGAAAAATAAATATTATTTAATCAACATTCAAATAATCAGGAAGAAAAGACAATTTATAGACTAAATATTACCTATCTAGAAACTTTAAACATAGATATTACACTGTGATAACATATTGAATATAGAAAGTCTTCAAAGTCATAAATCTTGAAATTCACATTTTGTTTCAGCTGAAAACTCATATTTGTAAAATTTCATGATTCTGCTGATATTTAAAAGGAATAAACATATGTAGAAAGCTATAAATATGGATGTGTCTTTATTGACCTGGACCTAAAATGAATATATATTGTCTTAACTTGTAATTATATTTATAATGGAATATTTTTTTAAAATAATCACTCTTTGTTTTTCAGAAATCATTTAAAGAGTATTCACAGAATCATTACATTTAACCAAAATCTATTTTTATGAACCATATTTTTATAAGTTATACATTATGCCATATACTTCTGTGCCTTTTTTCTCAAAGTTACATAGTTGGGTGGATCAGGGATTTCAATCCAGACACCTGACTCTAGAATCCATTCTCAACCTTTATTCTATGCTGCCTTCCTGTAGCACTGGCCTAAGGTTGATGGCATTCATTACTGCTCTCACCCCTTTTCGTAAGAGTAGCTATCATTTATTGAATATCTACTACAGACTACTTACTTGAATCCTAGCTCTAAATCTCAGTAACTTATTAATCACATAGATGTGTAATGCGTGCATGCGTTGATTCATTCTTAAGTAAATGCTCTACTTCTCCTAAATCCTAGATTCATTAGCTCACCAGGATATTCATTTAAGTACACATGCATTTTCTTCTTGGTAAATTGCAAAGGTGGGTTTCTGGCTAATCTTTAAAATAGGGTCCAGGGAGTTTTAAGCATAGCCCTTCCACTATGACTGACCTTTATTTTTTTTATCAGTTCGAAGCCAGGGTTCTGTGAGGTGAGTGTAGGAGTTGACCCAGGTTCACAAAGTCTAGCAGCAAATAGCTCAAGGGAAGGCATCATTCATCCAATGGGCCTCTGTGAGGCCTCTCCCAGCGCCAGCCTTCCCTAATCCCTTATGAGACTGTAATCGTACCCAACCCCCCAGGCAACCTGGGCTTAGACCTTGGGAGAGGGCTTGCTGCTTGGAGCATCTAGTGGTCATTACTGTGCCCATGTACCCATAACCAGTGGAAGTAGGGGCAGTCAGTGCCTGGAGGCCCAAGAAGTGGTGACAGACCCAGGATTCCGACAGCCATCTTGGAGTGTTTCTGCTTCGAGTTCACAAGCACTGCTGGGGTCAGTGTGGCTGGCAATGAGGACGAATGAGCTTGCGCTTCTTTGCTCCTGTTTCTTGATCATTTGGACCTCTGTTTTCATGAAGGGCCCGTTCAAGTTTTTTTTCTTTTTGATTGAATAGCCCTTTAATACAGTCTGGATACTAAATATATTGCCTGTGTTGTGACATGTATTGTGAAGACCTTGGTTAACGTTTTGCATTTTCAATCCCTTTATGGGTTGTTTTTTTGATGCAGTGAAAATCCTAATTGTAATTTTGTAATGTCAAATTTAGTGATCTTTTTCTATTTGATTAAATGCTGTTTGAATCATATTTTTCTAACATTACTGTAAGGTCCTAAAACTTTCCCCCATATATGTATAAACATTTTATAGTTTTCTTTTCAGATTTAGAGCTCTTTTCCACCTGGAATTCATTTCTTCTTAGAATGTGGAATAGGTATCCACTTTTTTCTTCCATATGGAGAGCCTACTGTTCCAGAACTTTTTACTCATCTTTTCTCCCCAACCTGTGATAGCTCTGTCATAAATCAAGTTTCATGTTTCTGTGGATCTGATTCTGGGTTCTCTATTCTGTTCACTGATCTAGTGTCCTAAACCCGTACCAATACCAGCTGTCTTCATTATTACAGCCTTATAGTAAGTTTTATTTAATCTAATAAAAGCAAGGGCTCCCACCTAATTCTGAGGCTTGTCTGATTCCTGCCTCTAATATAAATTTTTAAATCATCTTGTCAAGTGTCCTATCCATCCCACCCTCCCCCCAATATACCCTCCCCCCAATATACACTTACACCCCTCCCCACATACACATATAAAAGCCTGTTGACATTTTTATTGGAATTGAATGTAAGGAAAAGATAAGAAACAAAACAAAACCTTTATTCTCAATTAATGAGTGAAAAATGACTCCCAGCTAAGACACATCATAACTATTTATTGCCTAATGATATTGGACTTTTAACATTTTTTATTCAATCCATTATCCCATCTCTATAAACAGGTCTTTACAATGCACCCTGTTTTCTAGAACAGTATGGAAAGAGTATAATCTAATGAAAACATTAAGTGATCCAATTTGAGAGCTAAGGGATTTCATATTCAGCTCACACTAGGCAGTTTCTCTATCTTCTGTCAGGTTAGGTCTAGTGACATATTATTTTAGTGAATATGTTACCTGTTTGATTAGAGGCAACTTCATTTAAGACAGAACAATTTGTTCACCCCAATAAAACCCCTCAGTACATATTTATATTTTTCACTGTTCTAAGTGTTTGATGCTTTTCATTTTTTGAGCATGACATGACAGCAATGACTTACATATATTATGTTTTATAATTTTCAATCACAATAATCCTTTCAGATGGATATTATCTCTATTTTATAGCTGCAAAAACTGAATTTTAGAGAAATTAAGTAACTTGCCCAAAGACAAATGGCTAAAAAAATGGCAGGGCCTGAATTCAAATCCAGATTTTTCTAAATTCAAAGTAGGTTGAATAAGTGTTTATTAAATGTATTAAAAATGGTAACAAGCCTCAGATTAAGAAGAGTCTGATATGGATACATTGCATGTGATTAAAGTTTCATGCTCTTAACTGAGATTTTATCTAACTTAAATTTTTCATTATTGATAGGTTGAGTCGAGTCTGCACCAGATGGTGTGTTCCCCACCTTGGAAAGGTTCCACTCAGCTGTGGCTAGATCTAGTGTATTGCTTCTCTTGCCAACAATCTCAGCTAGTCCAGGAAGACTCCCATACTGGTCTGCAACTATATTACAACTACCACAAATAAATGCTGAACAGACTGTCTTTTACATTCAAACCAGAAGTTCAGTGGCAAAGTGCCACCACAACTTCTTTCTGATTTGGTAGCTATAAAATTTGCTCTAATATCTTTTCCTTTTGAGAGTATAAAAAAATATCTCTATACTCAGTCACTTTCTCTCACTCACACACGCAAGCATGCAATAAATTCCTTTGTAATCTTCCTTGATTTAAAATATGATTCTAATTATAGTGAATCTTCATCTATTTGGCTTACTATGAAAATAATTAGACTGGTTAGCTAGTTCCTCCCGACCACCCCACGCCTTTTTTTTTTTTTTTTTTTACAATTTATATAAAGTCAAACCTAATCCTTTAATTTGAAAATATCAGTTGATATCTTGTGGAAACTTCAATTTCTATTAAAGTGTAGATAACTACTTAGATCTCCATTTTATGGTTTTTCTGTTTTGTCCTATGACACCCATCTATAAAGTCACTTTTACCTGTTCAGATGTGCCTGTTCTTAACATTTTGATTTTCCCCCTTCCAAATCGGTTGCTTTTCATATGCAATAGGTTTTAGATACCGGATTACAAACTAGTTAATATTGTTTATAAATTAATTGTCAATGGCTTCTTAAAAAAGACGTGCCTCACACTTTCCTCTCCAGTCCCCTTAACAATACATGAGATCTGGATTTGGGCCAGGGAGATGAGGTTGCAGGATAATTTAATTTAATTCAGTTCCATCCAATTTCACGTAATTCAATTCCATTCAACAAACTGACAGACATCTGTGCTATTCTCATACTCAGAAACCTAGGACCCTGTTCCTTGCCCTAGAAATAAATCCTCAGATGAGCTTTTGTGCCATCACTTGCAAGGGTGTGGAAACATGAGACAGAGAGTGTGCGTTAATGAGCAGGTTAACACTGTGAACAATGGGTCAGTCCCACTGGGGTACTCTGGGGACACCCTTTAGAGTTATACCACCTTAGAGTTAAGAAATTTGAGGTATATTTATATATCACATCTCATCTGGCATTGCTTGAGAGCTAGTTCTGGAGATACTAATTTCCCAGCAATTTCAGCCTACCCCATGTGAAGGCCAAGCCTAGGCCAGAGAAAGAGTCACAGGTATCTGTAGAGGGAAGCCCTTGGTGTGTACAGAAACAGTGAGTGCAAAGGAGATGTGACTGGTGCACCAATAGAATATGCCACAACTCCCTTACACTGCACAAAGACAAAAACCTAGAGATTTTGCTTCTTTATTCCTGGTTATGTTAATTCTATCAGTTGTCTTGAACAAATCAAATAACTGCCAAGCACTCTCTACACAAAATGTGTATTAGACTCCAAGAGAAGGACAAATAAAACAAAGGTACAGTTCCTGTAAACTCAATAGTCTGGTGAATGAGCTTTTATAGTTCTAAAATCTAATCAATGACCTCTATCCAGACTCTATAAACTAAAAGAAGCTAGATTTTAGATGCTGCAAAAGGACCATGTGCAGACTGCATATTATATACTTCACAATATATATCACAATAAATGATTTTTCTAAGAATCAACAGTTTTTTTTTCAGTTTTTTTTTCCTTCCTCATTCTGGTCCAATTTAATAAATCTATTGAAAATTGAAATGGCAAAGGAGAAATGGAGGGGAGTTAAAATAATTGTTTATAATTTCATGAAACATGCAAAAATTTCCCAATGATTGAAAATTAATATTTACAAATTTAGTAGAATATATTTTGTCCATGCACAATAGTGCATTTGTTAACACTGACATATTTATCTGGCCTTTCCCAGTACTAGGAAAAAATTATGTCAATTTTCCTTCAGACTGCCTTCCTATTCTGTCACACAAATTATTTCATGAAACATGAATCCAAATGTTCTGTTCTTTTTCAATTTCCTTTCACCACAAATTCCAGAGTTCTGTACTTCATGGGTTTTCAGTAACAATTCAGTCTTTTTATTCTAATGGCAAAAATGCAATGCTCCTGTCTTTAATCAAACTACTTTTGACATGTCTTCAATAGTGAAGATTCAGCCTTTTGTGTTTAAGGGAAACTTTTAAGAGTAATTACAATGATTTCTTGCTGATGCAATTTCAGTACTTGGGATGCTCACTACTACATTTTCTCATCAGTTTCTACAACGTTTTTGCTCCTTATTTTTTTAATGCTAAACGCTCACCATTGATACAGAAAATGTCATGTTTTAAAGATATATCATTTGACAAGCAAATATTTATAACATATAAAAAATCTAGAAATTTAAGATAATTTATTATCCTATTTCTCTGACAAACCTAAGACCTAACAGAAAAATAAGGGGAAAAATACTGGAGAAATATCCAAATCAAAGCAAACAGACTAGCTAACCAACTGTAAAAATCATCCATATATAATTAAGTGACAGAAAGACATGTTACTTTGTTACCCAAGTGCTACAAACCTTAACATGGCCTATAAGGACTCTGAGGTCTACCTACATCTCCAACCTCAGCTCCCACCACTTTCCCCCATGGTCTTTGAACACACATAGCTCTTTCCTGACTTTTAAACATCTGCCTAGCACATTTATCCCCAACTCTTCATCTGCCTTGTCCATCCTTACCCTTTCTGTATGAGCTATGTGTCACCTCCTTAGAGATTCTTTCTCTAACTACCAAATTTAGTGTACACCCCTAACTATATTCTCTCTCAGAGTATTCCTTTTTTTCTCATAAACTGTTACAGTTTGTGTATTTGTGTGTGCAGGTGTATCTTATTTGTGGTATGCATGGTTCACAAATACAGAAAGCATTTCTGTTTCTTACACTACCAGGCACCCAGAATTTATCACACTCAATGACTATCCAATAAATTATTACTCAATTAAATGAATAGTTGTTAATTTCATCCAGAGCTTTGGTATATATCAAGATCTGTATATTTATTGTTCATTTACTTTAGACTTGGTGAACTCTGAGAACTTTGAAAAGCAGCTCTAGCTTCTCAAAAGCATGGGCTAGAAATCACTTGTCTTTGTTTCCTTATTCCTAGAACGGTGTCTGGCACATTATAGGAACATAATGTTCTATATTCAATCTGTTGCTAGATTGAATAAATCAATGTTCATGGTACGATAGTCTCTAATTTTAGCATTCGTTAGTAGAAAGGAGTATATTAATGTGTGACAAGAGAAATACATTATCAATGATCTTCATCTTCTGTCTCTAAAAACAGTACTTATTCTTGAAATGTTGTTTTGTTTTGTTTTTTAATGGTACTGGGGCCAGAGAATGAGCCCAGGACCTTTTATGTGGGAAGCCAGCACATAACCACTGAGCCACATAGACTCCCTTGAGTTGTTTTTTTCATTTGTTTGCTTGTTGTTTGTTTATTGTTTTAAGGAGGCACCAAAGATTGAACCTGGGACCTACCATGTGGGAAGCAGGTACACAACCGCTTGAGCCACATCCACTCCCTTTGAAATGCTTTTATTATTATTATTATTATTATTATTATTATTATTATTATTATATTTGATTAAAGAAATTCATCATGAAAAATCTAGATAGAAAAGATTTGTTGTGATTTTGCATCATTTAAAACTGATTGTAAAATTTTCCTTTTCTGAACAAAATTTATTTGGAAAGCTAAGTGGTAAATGTTGGCTTAAGAAACTATTTGGAACTACAGTTTATAATGCTGGAAGTCAGGACATAATAGAAGTTATGAGAAGATATGCTTTGAATTAAATAAACTTGGATTCAAGTGCTGGTTTTTCTAAGCAACAGATATATAACTTTGGGCAAATTATTTAGTCTCTCTAAAAGAAGACTCCTTTTCATCATCCATTTAATAGGGTTAATATTACCCCTCAGATTTTTTGTAATGGTAGGTAGAGCCTAAATTAAGCATATAATATAATGGTTACATGTACATGTAGCCTCTTAATAAAGGACAGCTATAATAATAACAATTATTATTATTTATTATTATTTTATTAGGCTATAGGTTTAAATTCCCTAATCCGTCATTTTTCTCCCTTTTGTTTCTGCTTCTTCACCTATTGCTTGTTACATTTGTTCCATCTCAAAATCATTTCTTTTCCCTCAAAACGTGGTTCCTTTCATCTAAACTCTGCCATCTCACTTTTTTTTCAGTCTCTCTTGAACTATCCTCTCTAAATAATCCATTCTTTCTATGAAGCACACGTTAAATCCCTTTTAAGACTATCATTCTAGCAAGAACAAGTTTTTTTAAAATACATGTAGCATGATTTGGGTTCAAATAATTGTCTGTGAATACAGACAAACCTTTTATATTTAAAAAGAGCAGACTCACATATTTCCCCTCCACACTTATAGGGCATTTCTAAAATGTAAAACCTGCTCGTCTGATAATAAGGACAAGGGTATACAAAGAAAGACAAATCAGTTTGATGTCAGCAGAAATTAGGTCCTGTAGCAAAATACTCTCTGGCCAGATGATCTTACATATTAGGCCCTGCTTTAGAGGCGCCGAACGCAAAAAGGAAATGAAAAATCCTGAAGAAAAACATGTAAAATGGATAACTGATAAGTTGACCAAAATCTTCCTAAGGAGCAGAGTTTAAAAATGCCCCAGTCTCAACAGGAGTCTATTCTAAGATAGCCAAATGTATCTTTCTCAGAGACTTGGACCACCAATCCTCTAAAAAAGCAAAGAGAGAAGCAATATACATTTTCTGAAGTTGCTTATTTTTTCTATCCCTTAAACGCTATCACCATGAAAAGAGAGAGAGGGTACATGTACTCCTAGAAGGTATCATTCTTCACATAAGATATTTAACAGAAGCCCTTCCTGACAAAATGCATTACCTAATGTCAGCCCTGTTTCAAATTCAAGAGACTGTAGCTTCATGAAAATCCGGTTTGGAGATCAACTGCAAAAGTGATATTCTCTCTGGGACAATCATCTCATATAAAATGTGCTGATACTGTTCAATCTCAGTGCCTTAATTAAATCAGTCATATCCCAAGGATTTTATTAAATAAAAGGAATGATGACTTCTGCTAAGATTTTAAAAGATCTCTTTGCTGTGGTTCCTATGAGAAGCAAGCATTCTATATTAAAAAAATAATGCCTGTCATCCAGGATATCCAAACTCTCTGATTCAGCACATTGCTCATGTTCTTATTTGTAGTATGGCCAGAGTGTGGCAACATTTTCTATTTTCTCTGTTATGCCCTAAGTCAACTGTAATTCATTAAAGAAGTTGTTAGAGCCAAATTAAATTTTCCAGAAACTGCATCATCTGACATAAAGGAATTCTGTTTTACTAAGAGATTCTGAAAAGACTCACTAGATTTTAAGCGTTACTCCTTTAATCTCATGTAATCCTGCAATGAATATTCAATGTGCATTATATTCTGCACAATAATCAGAGTGTGCCAGCACGTTGTGGCTTAAATGAACTTTTTGTTTATTAAACCATTACAGAAACATCTTTCTCAAAATTGGTTTAACTCAGTAATTTGCCTTATTTTAAAGTCATAATATACTACGATTTTGGAATGAAATTCATCATAGCAGAGAAAGGTCATTCTTTTTAAGGAGATTTCAACATCTGTGGAAAAATTTGAAGTTGCTAGAGATCAAAGAGGCATAAGCATGCACTTACTGCAAAAGATAAGAGGAAAGGTTAGTGGGTGTGGCGTAAGCAATTGAGCTCTGGCCTATAACATGGGAGGGCCTGAATTCAGTTCCCAGTGCCTCCTGGAGAAGGTGATCTGGTGTGACCGGCAGGCAGGGTGAGCTGATGCAACAAGATGATGCAACAAAGAGACAAAGAGGAAAGGCAATGAGAGACACAACAAACCATGGAGCTGAGGTGGCTCAAGTGATTGAGCATCTCTCTCCCACATGGAAGGTCCAGGTTTGGTTCCCAGTGCCACCTAAAAAGAAGACGAACAGACACAGAGAACACACAGCAAATGGACACAGAGAGTAGACAGCAACTGCAAACAACAAGAACGGGGTGGGAATAAATAAATAAAATAAATCTTAAAAAAAAAAAAAAAAAAAAAAGATAAGAGGAGGTTGTAAAAAATTATTTACTTCACCAAAAACCCCATTGTTTGAAAGTGACTACAGAGTCTTTTTAGAATCTGTATTCTCGAATACCAAATGTTCCACTGAATTGCTTCAAATGCTATGGAGGAAAACAGTAAAGGCATAATTATGCCCTAGTTTCCCCAACCCCTGCTTCAAATATATATTTCCCATACAATCTACACACTCGTATATGTATTATGAATTCAAATTTTGGGACCTCAGCGGGAGTGACTGTAAGGTGACAGTCTGGTAGTTGCCATTTCAATTTTGGCAGTTGCCATCTTTTTCTGGAAAGCAATATTTCTCTAATTTTTTTAGTATATGAATGGGCACATATGTATATATATACTGAAATTTTGCTTTTTATTTTATTAAAATAGAAATGAAGTGGAAAAGGGAAATACTGATACCAGTAATAAGCATAGTCCTCAAATATAATTATAAATCTAAGGTAGGTATTAGAAGTTAATTTTAATTTTAACTGAGTACTTCAACGATTACAAGTGGTCAGTTGGTATTGAAATGGGTAGGAAATGAGTAAAATAAAAGAAGTTGAACGAAAATGTGGAAGATGCTGTCAAATACTGTGTATAGACAGTAAAATATAATTAGAAAAAAATACATTTTAGCCTTGTAAGAAGGGAACTTCTTGTCTTACCATATATAAATATTATTCAATTTTTCCTTAGAAAATATACAGACTTATCTATTGTGCTACACAATTATATTTTATTTTCAAGACGTAAAAAAATATTGCAAATGACAGATCTATTCCAGTCTCCTCAGTCAATAAAGAAATATGTGGCCCAGAAAAGTTAGACTTATCCAAGTTCATATAGCAGTTAACTGGTCAGTGGCCATTCAAGACACTTTAGTTCTTGACAACCTATATTTATGGAATCATGTCTTCCTGTTACACAAATACTCAATTTAGGCAAAAAGCAAAACCGGACACTATCAACAAAATGTCCAAATTTTAAAATTAAGTCCAAATTCTGTGGCTAGGTTCTTTTGCTTTGTTTAGTCATAGAACATGCAATATGGAAAATTGGAAGGCACACAGCTTACCCAGCAGCTAAAAATGACTACAATATTAATTTTACTTAATTTTCTTCTCAGCATAAAATTCATTTTCTGCAAGTTGATTTCCACTGATAATGCATTTTTCAGTTTCATATTATGCATATTTAATCTTCCAGAATGTAGTTTTATGTTGTCTAAAGAGGCCAATTTTTGTAACAAGCTCTAGAGAATTTCCAATAGGGCAAAAGGTGGTCAGTGGAACAGATTGCACTGCTAGAATATATTAATTTATTACTGTAGTCTTCATTTAAAAATGTGTGCTTAATGGCCTAGGAAAACATTGCATGTATCCAAGCACAGGAACAATAATTTACTGGCAGGCAAGTTTCATGCTACCATACTAACTCTAAAACAAATGGTTCTGTCAGGTACCTGGAAAATATGATAGGTGGATATATTTAATTACAAAGAAATAAAAAAATTTATTTTGAATATTCAAAGTACACTACCTCGTGACTTTGATCATTGGGTATATAAGAATTGAACCTTAGAAATTTCTAATCTCTGCTCTTCATTTCCTAGGTGAGCAAATGAATGCCTCTGACAAAGATCAAAAAGCTTAGGCATAGAACCCTGTCAGAAATCTTGGTGTCTTCTGTTCTTTCCACTTTAACAAGTGGCTTCCCAGGGGGAAAGTTCTTGATTCAAAATTACATAAAGTCAAGTTTATATAAATATTACATAGTAAAAATCATACAATCTGACAGTTTACCAGCTAGATAACTGAAGAGAAAGAACTGCCATCTATTCTCATAATAAATGTCCTCATGAAGGAAATAGTGTGGAATGGTTTTCAGGAAACCACTTTGTAGATTGTGGAGCAACATCAAGGAAAGTTCAATATTCTAAGAGCACAGTGGTCTGGGACCAATGAAGTGTGAGGAACCACCTGCTGGGAAGAACACTAATACACTAGCATTTTTAGTAGTATAATGAAAACACACTATTTTGCTTCAATCTACAATATGTGGATAAAATTTTTGAATTTTATTTTATATTTCCCTTAATAAAATTAATAGCTAGTACAGTGCCTAAAATAGAGTGGCTCCTCAATAAATATTTGATGGAGGGAAAAATAATTTTTCCCTTTATCTAAGAATTACAGACTTCTGATATGACTGTCATTTTCAAGAAGCAAATATAATGCATAATACATCAGGAAAACCAAATAGTTAGCGAGGTACTTAAATCTCATTAATGTTTTCTCTCCGTACTAGTGGTTTCAATAACCTTGGTTTATCCTACCCCTTTTCCCCCTTTACTGAGAAAAGAGTTAACCTCATGAGCTACTTGTTCTCTTCCTCAGATTGTTAAATAGTGATGCTTAAGGACAACTCACTCACTCATTGTTTCATTCACTATTAAAAAAAAAAACAACTTTTGTTGAGTGTGAACTAAATGCCAACACTGTGTTAAAAGCAAGGTACACAAAGAAGAATAGGGTACAATTTGTAACTTTACTATACCATGCAAAATTGTGCAGCAACAGGGATGTTTCTCTTGCATTCTGGAAGCAGAGCTATTAAGATGAACTGGAAGGTTAGCTAGCTAGGGAAACCATCTTGAGAAAGCACTTCCTCAAGAGAGTAGTAAAAATTAAAAATGACTTCAAGGTGGGAGGAGACACTCTGGTATAGAGAGTATTCAGGGAACCACAAACAGTTCACTTTTAATAGAGCATGAAGTAAGAGTTAAGGATGACTAGAGATGAAGCCATAGATCTAGCAGAGGCTGTATAACAGAGGGTCTCACATCACAAGTTAAGGAGCTTAGACTTTATCCTGTTCATAATCAGAAACCAAATGTTTAAACAAGTAAATGGTGTGGTCAGATTTCCATTTTAGGTAAATCACAGCAGCACTCTGCAGGGATTTGATTTCAAAGAGATATCAGTTAAGGAGCTGTTACAATAATCCAGGTGAGAAATCATATAAGTTTAATGTGCAGCTCTGAAACTAAGGATGAAGGGAAGAGTGAAAAAATGTTAAATTATTAGTTCATAAATTAAGCAGTATTTAATATTTAATTAGATGTAGGAGTAGCACAGTAGCACAGTTAAAGAAAAGTAAAGGATTACTTCTAGTTTTTTCAGTTTAGTTGATGAGGTAATGGTTGTGCTAACAACTGATACAGAGAATATTAGAGGAGAAAGATGTTTAATTATATAGCGATAAGTTCAGTTAGGAATGTTTTGTGGAATAAATGAAGCAGGACATGAAGTACATAGCACTGTACCTAGTATACGGTAAATGTTCCATTCATGCTACCTATGATTTAGGTCCTTAGCATAAATAAAGTTGGAGATGACCAAAGGCAGTTGGCTGCAAATATTCTGACACTACATGGAAAGGTTGAAGGAAGACAGAAATTGGAAACTCAGCAACATATTTGACATTATGATGCTAAAAGGTTGAACCAGGGAGAGCATACATGAATAGATAAAACAAAACAAAATGATAACAACAAAACAATGGGCTAAATTCGGATCTCCGTCATATACCAATTCTGGAGTAAGCACAGAAGAGGCATTAAGCTTATATGGGAAGGAATTTCACAGCTTCTAAGGAAATAATATTATGAAATACGGAGTGATCAACAGGACAAAATAGAGTAGACAGTTCCAGTAAGGTAAGAACAAACAAACAAACAAAACTATTGCTTGTATACTACAAATAGAAGGACATTCGTGAACAAATTAAGAAGAGTTACAATGGAGTGATGATGATTGAAACTAGAATATAGCAGTTTTCACAGAGCTTGGAAGGATAATAACTATTACTAATTAGGATAGACTAAACTTTCCAAA
The DNA here is from genome assembly GCA_026826555.1 of Tolypeutes matacus. Classification (NCBI taxonomy): domain Eukaryota; kingdom Metazoa; phylum Chordata; class Mammalia; order Cingulata; family Chlamyphoridae; genus Tolypeutes; species Tolypeutes matacus. The sequence goes on along the minus strand of JAKSZT010054524.1, from coordinate 3,629,424 downwards.
AGTCCCAATCAAATTAAAATACCATATATAATATATAAAAAATAAAGGAGAGAGAAATGAGAGATCTAGGGAGTACTTTGTTGTTAAGGTAATTAGTCTGGATGACGAAGACTTGAGTTTATTTACAGAAGGAAGTCAACAGGAAATGAGAGTTTGAATGGGCAAAAGGAAGGGATAATTTGATGAAGTGAGGGCCTGAGGGGGAAGGTAAGCGGATGTAGAAAAGGACACACATGATAAAGTGAGTTTTCTACATTTGATTTTTTTTTTAATATCTTCACTGCCCCCACAGCCATATCATAACCTCCAAATTGCATCCATCTCATCATCAAAGTTCTTAAACTATTTAATGATTAAAACTGTCATTAATATGAAGAAAGCTAATTTCTTTGAAAAACACAAATCAAGTTTCAAAAGGCAAAAATTGCTAATTATAGCCACGATCATCCCTGTTTGGCCTTGAATGGCTATCAATAAACTGTGAAATTGAGCTAACCTAAAGAAGTTGCCTGGTCTTCAACAGCCGGAGCCAAATTCTTTGAAGGTATTGTTGGACTTTATTTTTCAAATCTGCCCCCCAAAATATTTTAATTAAAGAATTTTATTTCCAGAACTTAATAATCACTTTGCAGTCATTATTAGTACAAAACAATTTTCCCTCTCCCATACAAATTATGGAAATAAGTATTTTTTCCTAAAATAGTACATTTTTGTGTCAAAAGTGATATTAAATAATCCCCACTAAATTTAAAAACAATATATTAAAATTGTAGTATTAGAAGGCTTTATCACTTTTCAGGCTATTGTAACAGTTTACTAAGGAAAAAGTGAAGCCAAAAGAAGAATCAACGCCCATTCTATATTAAACAGATGTTTCTTCCATTAGATTTTCATTACTCAGACCAGAAGCCTCTATTAGAATCATCTCATCCAACCCCACACTGCAAAGAACTGAAATATTTTTCTTCCATGTGTAATGTCATCGCAAATTATGTATTTAATAATATTCTCCAAATGTCTTATTTTGCTTTCTGGATGGAGCAATCGGTAATCAATAGAAAAGTAAATTACCCCAAGAAAACACCAAAATGAACATTTGCTAGTAAAGACACAAAAAAAGCACTTAGAAATGATATTTACAACTTGGCAGACAAGCACCTGAATATGACATTTTTAAAAGACAGTGATTTAGTACCACAGGTTTATAAGCAACATTATTAATGCCTCCAAATGAAAAGAAATAAGACACTGTTATGACACAGTGGCCTATATTCTCCACATTACAAAACTGTCTGCTAAATTTTCTACAGAGAGTGCTTCGAATTGCATTATGAAACAGTCATATGTGGGTAAAAATCCTCCTGGGATATGATACACCCAAAGTGTTATGTAGACAATATGTCTAAGAAATTATATTAACTTACAAATTATAAATTCCCATATTAAATCGACCGGGAAATACACATTTCATTGTATTTCCAACTGCTGTATTAATCTTGTACATTTCAATGTAGTAAGACAGCCAAATTAAACATTTTTAAAGCAATAGTCACATATTCAAGTTTTAAACTAAAATTATCACCATCTTAGGAAAGCAAGAGTAATTAATTACAATCCTAGGGATGAAATTTTCCATACTGTGTCTTAATACATTTTTAAAGCACTTACAAGAAAAATGAAAATTACTTCACTTCTTTTTTTTTGGTCATAGAATTGAGTCGTTCTAATTGGATACAAACAAATTTATTTTAGACAAACTAGTGATGTTGAATTCTAATAAGGATGAAAAAATAAAATACATAATTGGACAAACAATTGTTGCCTCAACCCATCGATTCCTTTTACTCTGTTGAATATAGAGGTATCACATTTTATGGTAGTTTTTTTTTAATGCCTCCAATTCCCTCTTTCACTGGTAAGGAAGAAGTCTGGTTCTCTTTCAGAACTTTCCCCAAAAACTTTATGCAATTTACCATTTAGGCAATCCCTTTGAAAAACATGAAGAACACTCTAACAGTTTCAATTGAAAAGTATAATGCAGACACTATTGACAATAAATTAAAAAAATAAATAAATAAATAAATAAATAAATAAATAAATAAATAAATAATAAAAGTAACTGTTGCCAGGGTTAAGCTGAAAAAAATCACTGTAAAATATCCATTTGATAATTAAAATTGTAAATTAAGTTATATTAGGGGGATGAATTGTCCTGTACAATAAAGGAAATATTATACTCTTCCAAATTTTTCCTCCCATAAAATTGAGTTGTAAACAGTTTCTTGTTGATGTGAAAATGAAACAGAAATATCCTGAAATAACAATTTTAAGATTCAGTTCTAAACAACTTCTTCAATTATTTCTATTCCAAAAGAAACAGAGCAAAAGTACAAAAAGAAGTCATTGTGACATCATACAACGTTTTGTTATTCTATTAAAGAATATAGCCCTCCCCTGTTAGGGCCTACACCTAAAATTTCTGTTATTGTTACTTGTCAAAAAGTGTGAACTAAAACAATATAAAATATATATTACAAAGGAATTATAATTAATTCACAAATAAAATAACACAAACTTTAATAAATTACATAGAACCATTAGTTCAAACAATAAATGTGCATATCTTAAAGCTTTTCACAATTAAAAAACATTTAAGGGGAGTGGGTGTAGCTCATTGGTTGAGGGCCTGCTTCGCATGTACGAGGTCCCGGTTTCAATCCCCAGTACCTCCTAAAACAAACAAAAAACATTTACACTTACTCAGAATAATTTGATATATATTGTCTACAATGTTGGCCATATTCAGTTTCTAATTTGAACACAGTAGCTCATTAAAGAAAAAGAATTGGTAGTTTTATTGAATTAACAAATATATCAAGTATTCTAAAACAAACTAGAATCTGTCTTTAAAAATATCTTATATGATGCTATGATACAATGGGATGTTTTGTTGAATATATATTCTGGTAATAGAATATTGCTAATAGAAGCAAAATATAATTGGTTATGATTTAAAATTGATAATTATCTATTAAATCAATGGCTAATTAGCTAACATACTTAACAGTGAGGCAATGTCATTATTAAGAAAAGAAATGCTATTGCAATTATTACTATATGTCCTTCTGAATGTGTCACCCAATGCAATTACAAAAGAACATAATATCTCAAATGTAGATATTGGAAAAAAATATTTTTGGTTATATGAATTCTTATGTGGCAACCTAAAACATTAGCTGAAAATCTATTAGAATATTTTTAGAAGTATTCAAATTAAATAATGAAAATATTTTCCATTTCTATTATTTCTAAGAAACATAAAGAAAAATCATTCAATAAAGCAATAAAAACATAAAATATGAAAAAATAAAATTTTAAAATGTGCAGGACCAATATAAAGGAACATACACACACACGTATGTGCCTGCATGTGTACACACATGCACATCATTGAAAGCAACATCAGAGGAGCAGATGTAGCACAAGTGGTTGAGTGCCTGCTTCCCATGCATGAGGTCCCAGTTTCGATCCCCAGTACCTCCTAAAAGCAAACAAACAAATGAACAAATCAACTCCCACTGGGGAGTGGACGTAGCTCAGTAGTTGAGTGCCTGATTCCCATGTGTGAGGTTCTGGTTCAATGACCTGTACCTCCGGGAAAAAAAAATTAAAGAGCAATATCAAATGCCAGCTAAGTGGATGTGGAATACACATGCCACGAGATAACTCCTGATTATAAAGATGGCAAATCTTAACCTGTTACCTAATGTTATCCAATTAAATCCCCTAATTTTAAATACACCTTAAAATTATCAGCATTTTACTTTTATCCTTAAAAACTGCATTAAAACTCCCAGTGACTTCAAGTTTATTAATAGTACTCAACACAATTATACACAAAAGGAAGCCTACTGTGATCATAAATTCAGATTTGATAAGAATTTTCAAGTTAACCTTTCTATGCCCCCTTTCCCTTGATTCTATATATGGCCCTAAGAAAGAAACTACAATAAAGAGCTGTCCATCATAATTACAGGTTACACTGACAGTGATCACAAACTATGTTTCCTTAAAGATCATTATATAACTTGGCCTAGCTCTCCTCCTTGTGGATTGTTAGTTGAGTTGATTACTTGCAAAGTCCATGATTATTTTTCACTCTTCCACTGAGACATCAGGTTTTGCTCAAAATGAGAAGGGGATTATCAACCTTACTCCCTGTCCCATACTCCCCAACAAGGACATTTCTGGTACTCCTTGACCAAACCTAGATTTTAAATGTTGCTTACTATGGACTAGTGCAATGTTTTCAACTATTTGGCCTCATTTATCAAATGGCTTCATTTGATAAACAAACAAGCAACAAAATTAAAAACATTTTCTCCAGAAGAAACTGATAGATTTTCTTTGCAGAGTTATCTTTTTCTAACCTCACCCTTAGCTGAGAATCACTAAAAAAGGTCTACTGATCTACCCGAGTTGCTAAATTCTCCAGAAGATATTGAAGAGTTAAAAGCTAAGATTCATTGCATTGCATTCCTAAAGGTGTCTAATATTCAGTCAATGTTTGGTTACCAGCATTTTGCTCATGTGCTCTTATCTCTATTAATTAAAATTAAAATGCACACACATTTGCATATTATGTACATGTGTGTACATATGTACATACAGAGTTGGTGGCCTTTCATAGTGCAGGAACTTGTGTTGGTTTGCACTGGACAGTCTTCATTGTCAGTAACCAACATCTGTCAGTAACATTAATGGAATATCACAATAAATCAGCTAAACATGTGTATTAGGATAGAAAAAGACAAACAGTAATAAGTGTTAAGAAACTAAATATTTTCTGAACTAACTTTTCTAAAATTTTAATGATGCTCCTTCATTAGTAACAAGTCCGTGTTCATCCTGGCAACAGCATAACTTAATTAACAACTTCATGATATCCATTTCAAACCAAATCTCTACAGACCAAAAATGCTGGATTTATCACTATGAAAGTAAAGAAAAACTTATTCTTTGCCTTAACCACTTCAGTTTGCTCTCATTTTAACTATCTCTACCCCTTAGATCATAAGCATCAGCCACAGAATCACAAAAGGCCACCTTTCTGCTGTCTCTCAGGCCATCTGCAGCTAAAATGGCTGTGAAAGAATCACCCCCATGAATCACCTGTTTACATTTATTTTGATAACAGAGAACAAATGATTACAAAAAAAGTGTATTATCTATATGATTAATATACTACCAGAAGCCACACAAGTTATCAATGAAATGTCAGGAAGGCAATATGGGACCATGTCTTACCTGTCAGAAATTTCCAGAATAAATGGACCTTAGGCACCATGGCCAATGCTTTCATTTTAACTGTCTTAATGATCAAAGCAAATCAGTGAATGATGGATTCAGCTGTTTCAATCACAATGAGAGTCAAAATGAATGGATTAGATGTTCAGCTGTCCTGATCATCCAAAGGAAATAGATAGGGTCTCAGAGCATAAAAAAGGGGAGGAGGGCAAAAACAGTCACTGTAATCTGATGATATCCTAAAGTGACTAAAATTGTATCTTCATTTGGAACAAATATCCCATAGATTACAACCAGTCTACCACCCATATTCACCCTCTAACAAATCATCTGAATCTGAATGTCTTAATTGGAATAATTGGAATAACAGTAATAATACAAAAACTGATCACTAACATTTACTGAGGCTCCAGTGTATACATGCAGTAGTCTAAGCACTTTAGAGGTCTTAACCCATTCATTCCTCACAGCATATCTCTGCAGTGGGTACTGTTTTTGCCCACATTTTATAGAGAAGAGTAAAAAGTTACAGGGAGTCAAATAACTTGTACAAGGTCAAATAGTTATTAATTATGCAATTTACAAATCTAGTGATTGACTCACTCCACTGTCAAACTTCAATTCCTTTATAGTGATATGATTGCCTTAGTCTCTATTCTATTAAAATACTTAGTTGAGATGAATATTAAACCACAAATTAATGTAAAAAGTCAATTTCTATTTATACGGATGTGAATATGACACATAAGCTTTTTAATTCTAATACTGAAATTATCAAAAGTGAATTAAATATAACATATATTATAGTTCATTATTTATAATGCCAATAGGGAACTGTTATATTTTAATAAAGTAACACAGATTCATAACACAAATCAACCAGATTATCTGTGATAGTCAGGAGTAAGAATCATTATAAACCCAAATCACACATAAAACTAAACTACATTCAATTATCGACTAACAGAGCATAGATAACCATGGATAAAGCATCAAGGAGACCTGGGAGTCACTCATTTCCCCATCTGGACTTGTAACCAGACAGCTTTCTTAATGTTGGACATTTTGGGCTTCAAAGAAGTTCAATCCAGTTTTAGGGCTGGATCCATTGGGAATGAGATAGGAGTACCTTCCTTCCTCAATTAGAGGAACTACAAGGTCTCTGAATTGTGCTGGTCATGATTAATCCGCAAAGCAGTTACTTTTCCCAATTTTGATAGTTGACTCTACCCAATTGCCTGATTTAGACAATAAATGGAGTGGAAGTAATTAGGTAATTAGGGTAGTATTAATGTATACTTTGGAGTGGGGAAGGCCTTTCTAACAATGATGCAAACGCCAGAGCCATAAAAGAAAGTAAGATAGAGTCAAATACTAAAACCCCAATTTTCTGCACTACAAAAACCACCATAAACAAAACTGGCGAAAATATTTGCAATTTCTGACATATTACAGACAAGAAATAATTTTCTTAATATATAAAAAATTCACACAAATCATTAAAAGACTAACGAGAAACATCAGAAAGTATATGATAAAATAGATTACATGCACAAAAATAAAATATAAATGGCTCTTAAATACATGAAATAATACTCCACATCACTAATAAGATGAGGAAAGTAAATTAAAACTCTACTTGTAAATAATTTTCTACCTATCAGATAAGCAAAAATGCAAACAAAAAAATTTGATTTTACATTGTATGTGTGAAGGGTTTGGAGAAACAGGAACTCTCTTGCATTGCGTTAGGACAATAATTTGTATAAATCCTGGGTAGAACAATTTGGCAATATCTAACAAAACTATACATGCATATACTTCTTGACCCAGCCATTTAATTTTAGGAATTTATCTGACTGATAATTTTGCAAACATGCAAATGACATTTGTACAGGATTGTTCACTGCAGTCCTGTTTGCCATAGTAAAGGACTGGAAACCATTTAAATGCTTATCAAGAAGGAAATCAATAAAGTATACAACACTCACAAAATGGAATAATATCCAGCTATATCAAAGAATGAGAAAACTCCTTGTGTGTACTGATATCAGTATATATAATATGCTACCATTTCTATGATATACATGCATTTGATTTTATATGTTTAAAATTATCTCTGAAAAGATATCCAAAAAACCTACTAATATTGGATTTCCTGTGGAGGAGAACTAGAAGGCTGGGAGACTTTTACTGTATATTCTTCTTAAAGTGTTTAATAATGAACTATGTGAATGTTTTAGCTATTTGAAAATTGAATTAAAAATAAAAATCTATTTTGAGATTCAAAATCAGTGCCTAATCCATTCACTGATTAGGAGCCTGAGAACTCTATTTCCATGAGACAGAATTTAAATTCATGATTCTCTTTCCAGCTGTGTTGTAGATCTTAGCAAAGAATTGTAAGGAAAAGTGAAATATGTTTTTAATATGCCTGACAACATTTCTTAATATACTTGAATTCTCTAAAATCACTCTGATGTTCCATTATTTATTTATACCTGCACAGAAAACAGCAGTTTAACATCACCCAGTACAAACAGGTGCCAGATAAACTTTTCTCAGAGAAAGTATGATTCGATAATGATATATTTCTCCAAAAACTTTAACGAGAAATATGTCATGATCTGGAAACAAATGGCACAATATAAAACACAAAGCTAGTTTTCATTCGCTTTCATAGGAAGATCTGTAACAAAAAGTAATTACAGAAACTAAAGTCCAAGAAGAATCCCTTTGCAGGGAATAAAGTATATATGTAGCAAAGGGAATATATATATTGTCATAGGGAAGCCTACATAATAAATTAAACTCCAGAGAATTGCAAACACATTGTCTGACACAAACTAATTCTAAATAAGTTGAATGAAATAATTTTTATTTAAAATCTTAACTTCACTTTTATCTCATTAAGATTCAGGCTACTAAAACTATCTTTAGTTTATCTATACATCAGAGATTGAAGGTTTATTTAGGTGTATGTTGTGACAAATGGCACCAAGAAGAAAATCACTTTATGGTCATATAAGCATTTTGGGAAATAAGTTGTGCTCATTTCACTTAGATGCATTACACTTGTTTAAATTGGTGGGTTTATTTGTATTCCTTTTACAATGCTTAGAAGCAGTTACCTTTTTAGGTTCAGTTTGCCCCATATGAGGGAAATGCAGATTTGATATACTTTACTAAGAAACTCAAAGTGAATTTATTAAATCAAACTAAATCAGATCTCCTTTTCAGTCCTTTCCTCTCAAGAGATTTTGTTTTCAGACTCAAAGATTTCCTGACCTTTAGCTCTCTTGCAATTATTTTTTATAACCTTTTTCTGAATTATCCAACTGTTTAATATATTCCCACAGAGTCTCTTGGCCTTTCAAAGTTTAAAGGACCTATTAGAGAAGAAGTTTGTGATATACCATAATTTTACAGGAACAAATAAAAGGTCAGAAGACCTGAGCACAGAGATGACAAGATGGTTCACCGGTAAATCAATACTAGGCTTTGTGTTGACCACAGCGAAAGATTTATGAGCAAAGGGCAAATCATTTAGAGTGTTCAGGGAAACCTTGTACTTAGGCACTACCACCCTTCCTGCTCTTTTATCTCACCTGAAAATTCACCTGTCTTGCATCACAGTTCCTCAACATCAGTATAACAAAATGCATGTTTAAAGTCAGGTTCTAACATTTAAAATATTTTAAATACAAGTTGTTCCACATATTTTCTATTAAGTCAAGAAAACATACATTCAGTGAAGAAGATAGAAGTTAGGATGGCCTCATGGTTTAAAAATTAATGAATTCAGTTTCCACTTGGGTATGGCTAACACCTTGAAATTCCTCTAAATCTAAATAGAGGGTGTAGGGTATAGTATTTGTACTACCTTAATGGATCAATGCTATTTGAAAAGAATAGTAATTTTGTTAAAATCAAAGATCATTTTATTAAATATAAGTTATGCTTGAGATTAATGAAAAAAATTTTGGTCAAAATTTGATTTGGTTAGAATTCTTGAGAGGATATGTAAGGATTTATTTCAAAATAGTGTTTTAGTACATATGTGTCCTTGCATTGCCTAATACAGTAGCTGCTAATTAAATTGGTTAGCTTGAATTAAGATGTGCTGTAGATGTGAAATTTACACGGATTTTGAAGAGTTATTATGAAAAATATGTAAAATATCTAATTAATGATTTTTATATTGATTATAACTTAAAATGCTAATGGTTTGACTATATTGAGCTAAATAAAACATACTATTAAAAGTAATTTTAATTTTTACATTTGTCATTTTTAATATGGCTCCAGAAAATAAAAAATTACACATGTGGCTCACATTTTATTTCTACTGTGCTTTATGTGTACATGGTTTAGCGTGATATTTGCGTGTGTATCATAATGAAAAGAAAAAATGTTTATTAGAGAAGAATTGGCTAAATCATAAAAAATAATTTAATGTAGTGTGTAGAATTTTTTTTAAAAGGCCACTCTAAATACTCCACAAACAAATGCTGCCTTTGAATGGCACAAGTTCAAGAATAGGTCACCAAAAGCTAACATAATATCCATAATGTCTGAGAAAAGTGTTCACATGTCTACATGTTTTAATCCCCTGTATCATAGGCCGTCGCTCTGGAGGACTGCAAAAAGCTGCCATTCCAGATAAGGTAATACAAGTGATTACGAAGAAAGGCTTTAAAATCCGTGCAGTAAATCATTTTAAAAAAACAATGTTTGCAGGATTTTTGAAGCAAGTAAATCATTTTTTCTCTATTGTGGTGGTGTACCCTACTTTGTTAGTTTGTAAAGATGGCCCTTGAGCACAATGAAGAATTGGAATCTGGTTTATTTTTATATCACAGCAATTAGACACTTAAATTAGCCCCAAAGATTTCTTTTCTTCTGCCAATACCCTAAGATGAGACTGCTTCCTGCCACTAAACACTAGGGAGATGGCAAGAAAGATATAAATGTAAAATCTAATGTGTAATCTTTTTTGTAATTACAAACAAAGCTGCACCAAGGAATCCTCCTTCAGTTAGGTCACCACGTGGCCAAGAACAACTGATGTCTGAGTGGCAGTTTCCTCGAAGAAGGCCACACAAATATAAAAACAAAAAACTTTTCTTCTTGTCAAGACTTGAAGGGAAATGGCAAATTTCACTAAAATGGCCTTTATTCTTATAAGCCATCACTCATGTTTTATTTCATTGATGGTTTGATATAACAAATTTATATTAAAATATATGCAAATATGATTCTTCCTGCACCCCAAGTAAACTGAAGTCCAATCTGAAATGATTCCCTTTGGGCCAAGCTTTCTTACTAATTAAAGCAAGCAATATCATATTTTCATATTTCATGACACCCTTTTTTTCACATTGTCTTTTAAATCAGAAAAGTCATTAATTCTATCGAAAATGCCATTTTATAAATAGACTTTTTGAAAATATAATCTTTGATTTATAGATTCCACAACTATGAGATCATTGTAAAGATTCCAGTTCTCAGCTTTGGTGTTTCTTTTTTCTTTTCTTTTTTTAAATTGGTCTATATAGACAAGTCTACACTATGTTCATAGTGTAGTTAAATACCATCCATTGACTCTTGACATTATGCTGTTATTACCTTAAAATGGAAACATTCATTTTAAGTATATAAGTGGTGTAGTTTTAAAGAACCTTTCTGTGGTTTTCCAAAAGCATTCCAGAGAGGTTACTTACGTTGCTTTGAAACTGCTTTGAGTTATGGGAAGGCCATAGCCTCAGACCAGCAGCTGAGGCAGCAAAGGAGATGAAAGTTTTCAGCTTTGAGATCCAAGGGGAAACACAGCTGCTACAGCTGGCCTGCTCAGATCTCAACACTTAGTACAATGATCAAGAAGGTGATAATGCTGTGTCTCGGCTTGAAAAGTGCATTAATAAAAACAATCCTTAAATAGAACAAGGAAATCAATTAATCAAATCTAGGCTCCAGGCTCCTAAATAAAATGATTTTTTAAAAAGGCAAGGGAAGGGGAAATCCTCTTAGATTCTTGAAGATATCCATTCCTGAGACATTACTGTAACAAAAAAAAATCATACAGAAGATAGAGTACAACCTCTTAGGAACTAAGTTTACCTTGGACAGGTTCTTCTAAAGAGATTCAAATTACTGTAATAGAAAATGGAAGTTTGGTAAATGTGTGTCTTCAATAATAGGTGCCAGAAATATCTTAGGACAGTTGTTTCTTCTTAATAGTGATATTTCAGAATACATGTGCAAAGTTGATGCATCTTAGAGATGAACTGTGCCAGCATGCAGATTACTTGACGCTGTACCCTGAAACAGTTGTTTAAGGGCGCATTCATGCCTCCATGAATCTGCCAGGGAAGTAATGACAAAATACCTGGATGAAGCACCTTTCCAAAATAAACATAAATATCAGAACATATAGGAGTTCTCTCATCCTAGTAATAACACCTTCCTTTCAAGGACTTCAAAGTTCTAAACAGCCATTATCTTATTAACCTTAACAACCCAGTTAGGCAGGTAAGAACGTAGTATTATTACACCTATTATTATACCTATTTTAAAGATAAGGGCACTGACTTGGTAAGAGCAGGTAACTTCTCCAAGGCCACACAGTGAGTTAAAGGGAAAATAAAACCAGTCTGGCTCTTCTTGCTCTAGAAATTCTTCACTGTTCATTTTCAGTGAATTGTGTTTCAAGTAAGCAGAAAAGTTAAGATAATTAAATGTATTACACTTAATATATCATGTTTTTTATTTGTGTAGCAATAATTCATTTGGGGAAGGAGGAAACTGACAATAGATTTAAAAAATTATCTGGCAACTAATTTTTAACCAAAATTCTGACATTTTTCTTCTATTAATTCTTGTCAAAAAGCAACATAAACTAACGTGTACATTTTCAATATTATAAACTGTGTTATTTTTCTGAAAACCGACTACTGCACCATGGGAGACATAGTCTTGTGTACTTTACGGTTTCTCAACAACCAAAGAAATGTGTTAGTTCAAGCTGTCCTATTAGCTGTTTTAAAAGGATAAGACTTACTGGCTTTACTTCTTTATCCCGTCTTATTTCAAACAATACAAGTAGAATTTTGTTAGGAGTTATATCATAATTTCAACAGGAAATATTTTAATTCACTCAGTTGTTCATTCAACTAAATTTGTTCTAGACCTTGAGAATAAAAAAGTGAATAAACAAGTCAGAGTCCCTGATCTCATGATGGTAAGTGTTAAGTAGAAAAACTAAAGCCAGGTAAGGAGTTAGACAGTGTAAGAGGGAGAGTTTAGGTTGCTTTGTTAATATGGGAAATCAGGGAAATCCTGCCTTAGTGACTTTTCTGTGCAGCACAGAGCTCAAGGAAGTCAAGGATCTAACCAAGTGGACATCAGGGATAGAATTATCCAGGGCTGAAGGAGTCTGGTAAAGCTGGGGAAAAGTGACCTCCTTAGGAGGGGAAAGTGAGGTCAGAAGGGGTTGAGAGGGAGGAAGAGATGAAACAGATCAAGTCACATTCCTAGAGAAATTTGCTTTCACCCAAGGTGAGATAGAAAATCTCCAAGAGTTTAGGGCAAAGAATAAACTGTATTACCTTTTTTTTTTTTTTTTTTTTTTTACCGGGAGGTCCCAGGGATAGAACCTGAGTCCCTCCATATGGGAGATGGATGCCCAACCATTTGAGCCACATCCATCCTCCTGTCTTACATTTTAAAAGGATCACTCTGGGGGCGGATGTGGCTCAAATGGTTGGGCGTCCGTCTGCCATATGGAGGGACCTGGGTTCGATCCCCGGGACCTCCCGGTAAAATAAAAAATATATAGAGAGAAGGCGCATGGGCTGCCAGGCTCTGTGTGCCGCTGAGCCGTTGGGCCCCGGGAGCCAGGCAGCAGGATGATGACGTAACAGGGGAGAGACAAGACGAGATGCTCAGAAAGCTCCAGAAGCCAGGGGCTGAGGTGGTGCAGGCAGCAGAATACCTCTCTCCTATATCGGAGGTCTCCAGGATCAAATCCTGGTGAAGACTGGAGGAGGAGGATGAGAAGAGGTGGCAGGAAACAAACACGGAGAATTGCGCAGCAAATGGACACAAAACAGCAAATGGGGAAGGGGGGTTTAAAATGGATAAAGTAAATAAATAAATCTTTAAAAATAAATAAATAAAATAAAAATAAAAGGATCACTCTAACTGCCTTGGGAAGAAAGTAGGGGTAGGGAATGGGGTGGGCCACGGTGGAAGCAAGGAGACAATTTAGGAGGCTACTGCAGTAATTCAAGAAAAGAAAAGATTGGCTTGGTCTGCCATATTAGTGGTCAGGAAAAACTAAGAGTCTGGATATATGATGAAGATAGTGATGACAGGATTTGCTGATGCATTAGATGAGGGGTAAGGAGTAAAAGGAGCCATTGGTTTAACTCTAGCAACAAGAAGATGGAATTCCTATTTACTGAGCTGGGAAAGCCTGTTAGTGGGGCAGTCTTTAGATATTTGTTTTGGATACATTAAACTTGAGAATTCTTTTAGACCTTCACGTATAGATGTTGGGTTGGCAGCAGTGGAGATCAGTGAAGCAGTGCTTGGAAATTATGGAGGTTTAAATAATCTTAACCAGAGCCCTCTACTTACTTGTGAAGAAACCAATATAATGTTCTCACAAACGCATTTCCACTAAAGAGCTTTGTCAGGAACCAGGATCTTCCAAATACCAGTTAATCTCCCATTTAATTATATCATATTATAATTATATATGGAAAAGGGCAAGTTTAAAGGACCTTTTGTTTAAGAGTATACAGTAAAGCAATGATTATCTGTGATAGTCATAATTTACCCCTATGAGGACTGCACTTTGAAAATTCCAAGTGAAACTGATTTTAGTTATCCCCATTTTGAGAGTGCACAAAGCAAAATTTAGCCTTTTTTGGTGGTTCAGACTCAATATTGGGAATATTAACTAGTGCATACAAACAGAAATAAATTCCCCAGATTGCTGTCCTGGTATGATTTTTAAATTATTTACATCTATCCTATCTTCTGTCTTTTCTAGCCCTTGTCAGTATGTCTTCCAGGAGCAGGTACATAATATGTAAGAATACAAAGGCTTTGAAAGGAAATTCACAGCATCCTTCTAAGAGTGAGACCTAACCTTCATTGTTTAATTACTGTTTGCAAATGCCTTTCACACAGATGAGGCCCGGGAGGGCCTGCTTATGGTCTTGTTCTCAATCTCAATCTCTTTTTCTCTCTCAATATATATACTGTTTATATTCCCATTGTGGTATCATTGTTTTTGGCTTCAAAATTGTATTTTCAATTATAATTTAATAAGCTTTATTCCTGAGTAGTTAAATTACAACGATATTTTTACAAATAAAAGAGAAAGATCAATCTATATTTTTCATTTACTGAGAAATTTTAATATTCAATTTGAAAACAGATAATGAATTTAATGAGAAAGTAATGAAGCAGTCACACTGAAAGTAGTGGCTATAAAACAAGAAAAGAGAAAGCAAAATAACAGTTCATTCTCTTTCATCCCATTCTACTGCACAGTAATACAACCCATAGGTAGAAAATGTACAAATACGTGGTACAGAATAAAATAAAATCTTGCATGGATATCAGGGAACAAAAAAGACCATCAGGATATCTTTAATGGAGAAGAGCTATGAGAACTAGGAACAGTCCAGGTAGCAAGAAAGGAGCAAAGTAGGAAAGTACAATCAACGATGCGTAGCAGAGCACAAATGCTTCCAGAAGAAGTGCTGTTTCGTAGATTGGGGTACCATCTATTGCAGTGAATTACATCTGCTATTTTCTCAGTGGAATTCTTTATTTTTTGCCCTGTTTATCAGTCCACACAAACTATTAGGGAGAGAACACAATTGCAAAAGATTCTAGAAAATAAACATGGTGTTAGTACTTCCATCTCTGATAAGCCAATTTCTGGTCTTGGAAACACCTTCCTGGAGGATAAGAACTTTTATTGCCTTTTACTCTTTAGTATACATCTTTTAAATAATTTAAACATGCAAGATTACATTTAATATATATATATATATCCCTTAACTTACTTATTAATATCATTTTTAAAAATGTAACTGATATGTGCTCTAGAAATAAAGAGAATGTGGTCATTTAACAGTAGCATGGAATTTCGGTATGTTAGGAACTTTATCAGCTCTCACTTTCCTTATCACAGGGTAGTTGTGCAGATTACATATCTCCACAAGGAGCACATAGTGCAGTTTCTGGCATGCAGAGAGCATTCAATAATTGTCAACTTTTTAAATTATATGATTATCTATAAAACATAAAAGGCTAATAATCTTCACAAAGTATAAAAAATTTATTCAGAAAGGGCATCTGACAGCACTTGAGAATATATAAATCAGTTTTACAAAATGTACATCAATATCATAAACCATTATTATTTTTATCCATGTAAAATATGAAAAATATAAACTAAATTAATAGAAATCTTTTAAAAAATAACCAGCAAAAAAGCATGAATGGCATTTTTTTAAGATAAAGCAGCCTTCATTGTTGAAATTTTTATTTTTATTTTTTTCAAAATTAAATCTCATTTATTACAAAATATAGACTGTCAACCAACACATTGCTTTTCCTATTAAAAAACTGAACACAAATTCAATAAATTTTCTGAGTCTAATATACTACAAACATTATAAAGAAACATTTAGGGGGAGTTTATGCTAGTTATCAATCAGGTTATATAAAATGATTTCTCCATAGATTATAAATATAAGCAACACATTAAAAAATGTGTGTAGGTATTCCTAGAAATTTAAACCATGTTTAAATTTAGAATAAATTCCCAGGAAAAGAAACATACTTTCTAGTACGCATTTATTTTTCATGGTTTCTATCAATCCCTAAAGCCATTTAAGGATCTCATTTAGGATTACAGGATATTTATAATTGAGGAAAGCAATTTAATACATCTTAAGTAGGAGAGCAAAGATGATTTGTGGGAAGAAGTACTTTAAACCTCTGAAACATATCTGATTCCAATTAAGCAAGAATCTTTATCATTATAACAGATATCTTTCTTTCGCCAGATACAATCAGTTCTACTTACTGTAGTATGTTATAATTATTCTTACAAAATATACTTTCAGTAACAAAACTCCTTCTTAAAAAGAGACTGGCAATTCAGACAATATTAAGAAGTTGCCAATCAAGAATTGGGAAACAAATATGGTTGGCATTATGATTTAATTCTTCCTCATAGTAATTTTCCATGAAAACACTTAATGATTGCCCGTTGTTCAATTCTTTGTCATCACTATCTTACGCCCTGTTTTTCTAGCAATGAGAAGGAAAGTGCCTATAAGTGAGACAAGGGAGATAGGCAGTGATTAAATCATGAATGACTGGGTAACAAGCTATGGAATTGTGATTTACCATAAAGGCAACTGGACACTTTGAGAGATTTTAAGGAAAGATATGGTGAGATTGGATTCATATATCAAATAAATTTTAATAATGGCAGTGAGGAAAGTAGTTTCAAGGGGTTGGAGAATACAGGTAGAACACCTAGTTAAGAAATGAGAAGTGGTGATGTATATAATAGATTGTCAGCTATTTGGTCAACAGATTCCACTCCTGGTGGCCAATGAATGGAGAGTGGGTGATTAATATACAGGAAAGAAGAAGGTGACATTAAAGGTGAAATATTAAGTTGTATATATGGTAATAGAATTAAAAAATTAAAATCCATGAAACTGCACTACACACAGTGAACTCTAAGTTAAGCCATGGATGATAGTTAATAGTACAATTATAAAAATGGACTTTCATCAATTGTAACAAATGTACCACATCAAGGTAAGATGTTAATAATAGGGTAGTCTATGGGAACCCTGCATTTTATGTATGACTGATCTGTAAAGCCACAAGTTCTCTAAAAAATAAAAATAATAATAATTTTAAAAAGGCCTGGCCCACTTATATTCATTGAGACAAGAAAGAAAGGAGATTTGAAGAGATGATAAATTCAGTTTCAGATATTCTTTTTGAGATGCCTGTGGAATATTCAAGTGGAACTGATATAAGCATTTGGCACTAATGAGTTTACAGTCTAGGAAAGAGTTCCAGAGTCATCAGTTACATGAGTGGTTGGAAGAGCAGGGGAATGGAAGAGAAGGTATCAGGATGGGAGGGGAGGAAAGGACATCAAGGTGGGGACCCAAAAGGAGGTGGCTGGTGGAGAAAAGACAGGAGATGAAAGGAATGTAAGCAGAAGTTGCTCACAAAGGAGACAAGACTAGCGAGCAATGCACACACACAAACTGACATACAAACAGGGCTGAAAAGTATCTTAGTTTTCCTGAGCTCATAAGACAAATAGCATACAATGGGTTGATTTAACAACAGGAATTTATTAGCTCACAGTTTCAGAGGCTAGAAGCCTAGGCTGTTGGCATTTTGGCTGGACTGCAATTCTTGGGTTTGTATAGTGATGTCCTCCTCTCCTTTCTCTTCCAGGTTCCCTTGACTTCCAGGTTTCCTTGACTTGCAGCTTGCAACAGCTCGTGGCTTTCTCTTATGGAATTTCTGTTATTTATAAAGACTACAGTAAACAGATTAAAACCCACTGTAGCAGTTTGATATTGCTTATGAATTCAAAAAATAGATACTGGATGATTGTAAACTGGCCTTTTCCTCTGGGCATATTAGAGTGTATTGGATTCAGAGGTTTTACTTTTACTTGACTAAATTATAATTAGGGCTTTGATTGGGCCGGTCAGTAGGGTGTTGAGTCCCTGCCCCTTGGTGGGTGGGGACTCACAGATAAAAGACATAGCAAATGACAGAGTTGAAGTTTTGATGCTGGAGTTTTTGAGCTCGAGCCCCGGGAAGTAAGCACACCGAGGAGCCTGATTGTGAGAAAGGAGAGAAGACCCCGGGAAAAGAGCCATTCGCCTGATAGTCTACAGTTGGTCTTGTGGAGAAAACAAGCAGCTGAGCCCAGACACAATCAAGCCCTGGGGAGAGAGACAAAGCCTAGAGAGCCTGACCATGAAGCCTTAAGAGAAAGACGAAGGCTGAACATCGGCAGCCATCTTGCTCCAACACGTGGCAATAGACTGGCAAGGGAAGTAACTTTGCTTTATGGCCTGGTAACTGTAAGCTTCTACCCCAAATAAATACCCTTTATAAAAACCAATTTATTTCTAGTATTTTGCATCAGCACTCCCTTTGGCTGACTAATACACCCACCTTCATTCTTGGGCCACACCCTAACTAAGATATCTTCCAGAGATCCCATTTACAATGGGGCTCACACCCATAGGAATGTAGACTAAGACCAAGAATATGTGTTTTGGTGGGTATCTAGTTCAACCTAGCCCTAATAGAGCCCCCTCAAAGTTCATGCCCACCCAGAACCTATGGATGTGACCTTATTTGGAAATAGGGTCTTTGCAGATGTAATCAAATTAAAATGAGGTCATACTGGAATAGGGTGGGCCTGAATCCAATGACTAATATTCTTTTAAGAAGAAAGAAATTTGGACACAGAGACAGGGAAAACATCATGTGATGGCAGAAGCAGACACTGGAGTGATTTATCTACAAGGCAAGGAACACCAAGAATTGCCAGAAACCACTCTAAGCTAGGAGAGAGGCATGGGACAGATTCCTCCTCAGAGCCTCCAGAAGGAATCAAACTTGCTGACACCTTGGTTCTGGACTTCTAGCCTCTGGAACTGTGAAAGATGATTTTCTGTTGTTTTAAGCCATTCAAGTTTGTGTTACTTGCTATGGCAGCCCGAGGAAACTAATATAAAAATGTGTATGTGCGTATATATTTGGTTGTGTGTACATTATATAAGATCACTTACTAGTCATGAAATTATATTTATGTGTTAAAAATCAAATGCAGCAAAAATATTTAGAGGGGCTTTCACTATGTGGCAGGATTATGGATAAATTTCACATTCTTCTTTACTTCTTTCTATATTTCACGATTTTTCATAAAAGAACATGTGTTAGTTTTACTTTTTAAGTAAGAAATAAGAACATGGGGTCAGATGTGGCTCAACTGGTTGGGCGTCTGTCTCCCATATGGAGGGACCCGGGTTCGATCCCTGGGACCTCCCGTTAAAAAAAAAAAAAAAAAAAGAAATAAGAACAAACTATTTTAAATGAAAATAAGAATTAGAAATTTACATTAAAACTCCCACATAAATCTCCTTCATGACAACTATTAAAATTTTTCCAAGATTGTATACATGTTGGCAATTGTATACATGTTGGCAATTGTATACAATTTTAATATAGAAGCTTGTCTAATAAAAATTCAATGAAAATTATAGGTCCTTTTTACATATTTCAACTAACTTCTATAGTTTCCCAAAATATTAAACAAAATATTCTTCTATTGTTGTTGACATACAGATAAAGTAAAGAGTACAGATACAGTAAAGAAGTGAGGCTACCTCCACAATTTAAAAATTGTCTTCCAGGATTAACTTTCTAAAATACACATTATGGATCAGAAGAATATATATATAAAGTCATTTTAAATGGACAGGTGCTTCCCAGCCTACCAAAATTTCCTATGCTTTGATAGAATGATTTAATATATTTTAAATGAAAGTTTTAATAGGAAGGGATGGAAGTTGATCAGCCAAAGAACAGACAAAAAGAGGATCATAAAACAGAAGTTTGGTTGGCAGTAACCATTCAACCATTGGCCATTGAAGGTGATGTAAAACATGAAAATGTGATTTATGTGGTCCTGACAGTACAGAGAGTTGTCTAGGTTGAAGATTATATCATTAGATTCACTGAGCCTGACACCACTAAACATTTGAATCATACCCTGATCAGTTATTCAGATTTCATGCTCACCCAGCAGCATCGCAAAGGGAGGATGTCTTTATAGTATGGTAATGGAGAAATAATTGATGGTTGGAGAACACAGGTGTCCACACTGGCATTCTGGTTTATATACTAATAAGTCTCCTTGAGTTTGATTAATGTGAGAAAACAGAGCTATTCTTGGAGTGCTGACAAGCCAGATTTCTTAGTCTGCAAAGTCAGACAGAATCTAGACAATGGTAAATTTGCAAAGGTAAATTTGCAAAGGTAAATTCACCAGTGCTATCCTGTGACAATTACCTGGGTGGATAATTTGACTTAAACAAGTGGCACACCTCTGCATCGCCACTTAACATAGATTTTTCCATTAATACTTTACACCATAATTATTCAAATTAGTGGTCCTTGGAAGTTAAAATGGCTCGAATAACCTGACTAAACTACACTTTACATATTATTATAGGTCTTTAAGCACCTCTGCCCAGGCTTCATGTACTTTTGCCACTTATACAACTAGCATTACTTTAAGCTTAATATTTAAAACTAGGTCACAGACAAGAGTACAATCCGGAGGAATATCTATTTTAAATATAATTAAACAGGAAATATTGATTTAAGCAAACAACCTAATATGAACAAAGAACCACTGAAGAAGAAACTCCAAGTATCACAAACAGCTCATTCAATATAAGATGATGAAAACTTAGCAGAACATTTTTCCCTTTTTAAATAATAAAGGAAACGAAACTAGGAAGCTTCAGGATCAAAAATTGCTTTTACATATTGTTCTTATTATACTAAGAAGAGAAAACACTTAAAAGTTTAGTTACTACCAAGAGGATATTCATAAATGGTACACTACTAGAATTTTCCATTTTTAAAAAAAAAGCTTAAGGGGTTAACAAATTTCATTCTAAAAAGAAGATCTGTTTTCTAAGTAATCTACATAATGGCTGTAATTTCTCAATGGCTTTGAACTTAAGCAATTGGTTTTGAACAGGAAATCTGGATTGCTGTTGCTAGGACTCGCTGTAAATTTTTATGAGAAACTCAAAAACTCCAGCTAAACTTAAGAAGTGTATTTAACCTACAGAAAATACCATACCCTAGCAAAAACCAATGTAAAAAAAAAAAAAAAAAACAGGGGAAAAGGCCAAGAACAAGCACATAAACAAAGTGAATAAACATGTCACCAGAAGAACATAGAAGCTATCTGTAGCCGAACAACTTTCCTATGCTTATTACAACGATGTCATCTTGGGAGATAAAATATTTTATCATAAATTTAAAGGTCACTGAATTTTTCAAGGTAACCCAAACATTGTAAGGACATACAATTAATTCTCCCCAACAGTTATTGTATAACCAGTAATTGCAAGAGCCCCAGCTAAATCAGCTACAGTTTATGTATACTTATGTGCCCTGACCTTTAGGAGTAGTCCAGCCTAACAAAAATGAACTAAATTATTCAATCTCCTTCCATATATTTTATGTTTTAGTGCATACTGAAATAACCCATTCTCTTAATAAATTATATTTCACACAATAGATGAATAATCCATATTTGATCAGAATATATCTGATAGCCAATGCAATCTTTTAAGAGATTACATACATTTCAAAATTATCCCCATTATTTTCTTTAATATTAAAGATCCACTGCTAAATTCAAACTTTAATCTTTTTAAAAACCCATTCAAAATATGCTTTGGACTTTTTCCAACAATGTTTATAGCATTAACTAAAAGCCAATTATATTTCATAAATGTGTTTTGGAACAATTTTATTCATACATATATCTACTCAAAAAATCACCAGAGTTCAGATGATAAATATTATTGATGACATTAATTTACAAAGGGTTCATGCTTTTTAATGCTGTTTTTCAAGGCGCTCATTAGTTGGTTTAATCATTAGGTAAAGAATATGTCTGTAGGGGAAGCGGCTGTGGCTCAATCAGTAGGGCTCCCGTTTACCATATGGGAGGCCCCGGGTTCGGTTTCCGGGGCCTCCTGGTGAAGGCAAGCCCGCCCGCACGGCGTGGTTAGCTGACCCAACGAGCACAAGCAGCAAGGGGGGGATAAATGAATAAATAAATAAAATCTTTTTTTAAAAAAAGAATATGTCTGTGGAAACAAGTGAATATGTTAAGTAATGAGAATGTGAACAAACAGAAGATTGTGATCTCACAGGCCAGCTTCATTTTTTCTCTGTTTGGCATGAGTGCATATTAAATGAAGAATTGTGTTTTGCACCTATAGTAGATTAATCAGCAAACAAAAAAAACTCAAAATTTGGAAAATTCAAATTTTTATGCTTTAGGCAATTAACCATAAAGGGTTAACTTAAGAGTTAGCATCTATTGAGTCATAATTATAAGCTTGATGCTTTGAATTGTGACTATTCTCACAATAATGCGAAATAAATCAGCTCTAGATATTCCTATGAGAAAACTTAAAGAGGTTAAGGCAGTGGTTTTCAAAATGCCTTTCCAGAACCAGCCTCATCAGCATCATCTGGGAACATGTTAGGAATACATACTCTCAGACCCCACCCAGACTTACTGATTCAGAAACTCTGGGGATGTGGCCAACAAATTGCATTGTATCAAGCACTCCAGGGCATGCTGACGCACTAAAGTTTAGAAACCCTCGGTTGAGTTAAATTCCCTAAGGTCATAAATCTAATAATTGGTATAACCTAGATGTGAACCCAGGACTGCTCCCCTCTTTAAACCAGAAAGTCATATGGCCTTCAGTTCAAGGCCACTCTTTTTGTTTCAAATCCATATTTCTTTCTAAACTGAATTGCTTTTGGTAAAGAGAGTGTACTGAACATAATGGAAACGTTGATGTTACAGAATCTTACAGTGCCTCAAGGTCATCATTCTGACAAATGTTTCACTGTCATGTACAATGCAGGAAACACTCTTGATATACATTGTCCGTGAGACTGAAATATCTGATGCCTCCAGTTCCCACCTGTTGATCTGGTAGGGCTAACTCTCCACTCCACCTTTCTCAGCGTACAGGAAGGCCTTCTTTATTAAACAGGGAGGGACAGCGTTTTAAGACAGATGCTCTGCTAAGGAGAGGGTTATTTAAAGTCAGAAGGCAAGCAGAACTGGGACTATTCATTCTTACAGGACACACCAGATGAAATCAGAGCAAACACATTGAGCCCCACACCTCCAAAACTACCCTCTCATTCACCTCTTCCACCATCACAAACCCCCCATTCACCATGATCCAAAGGAGACTGTTAATGAGCTAAGCTGTCCCCTAAGCTATTACCACGAGCAGGAGCAGCTCTGACAATTTAACCATTCGATGCCACCCAGAGTCTCAGCAGCTGCAGATCCTTAGAAAGTAGGAACCTGGAATGAGAGTAGCTGAGGGTCCATAGCATTTGTTTAAAGGAATAAATATGAGTGGCCAAGTCTCAAAGTCAGGTTTTCTACAACTTAAATAGTAATGAAGAAAGTGTCAAAGTTGAACCATCATTACCTCTGGACATATCCTGGGAATTTGTTTTTCCACATTTGTAAAGCACTTATTCATTCAACAACTATCTGTTGAACTCCTACTCTATGCCAGATGGTATTCTAGGTGTATGATAGGCAGGCAGGGGTGAAAGAAGGAGATCAAATGAGAAACCCCCTCAGTAGGGCAGGAGAAAGTACTTCACACTAGGACGGTGACAGTGGAGATGGAGAGAAGTTTTATGGATGGATATTGGGGTGTGTTTGCACTAGAGCCTTGCTGATGGAGTAAATGTAAGGAAAGATATTTTGAAGCTTAGGTTTTATAGGAAGTAAAAGTGTTGATAAGGTCTAGAATATGACCATGGGAATGTGGAGGAAAAGATTATTTTAGGTAAGAAGATCAAGGAACTGAAAGTCCAAAGTGTTGAATGGATCATCAGATGTTTAACATTACCATATGATGACAGACTAGGATTAGAAAGGAAAACAAGTAGCAAGATGTTAAATTTATTAATGAACGAGGGAGAGGAACTTGGGGTGGGTGTCAGTATATGACAGCAATAGAAAGGACATTGGATAGTTGAATCTGCTTGAATCAACTTAGAAGGAATGGATTTTTTAAAAAAAGAAGGAAGAAAATATATGTATATATTTTTTTTACCTCATGAGGTGTGTTAAGTGGAAAAAATGTGGAGAAACACTGCTTCAAGAATACACCGTTGTCCCTAATTATTCTGGCCTAAGTGAGGTTAAAGACTTTTCTCTTGGTTCAGAGAAAACAATGATGGAATTTTCCCAAAAGGCTCTTTACCAGGAAACTAAAGAGGATGGACAAAACAAAATAATAGTAATATGTGTAGAAATAAATGATCTTACAGAAGACAGATTCTGTTCTAACCACAGATTAACATGGCTCGAACCAGTACTGGATAGTCAGCTCTGATTCATTTTTCTTGCTCATGTGGCTTGCATGTCGAATCAAGAGATCTGGAATCCACCAGAGGTAGATTTTTAGCCCCTGCTAGAACCTTCCAGGTATCAGCCACGGAAGTTCTTTTTGGTAGTCCTTTACTATTCACAGTTTCCCTCACTCCAGCAAATGCTTCCTATCTTTCTGAAAAAAAGCACTTTCCCACCTTGCCCCAATCTCCTCCCTTAGCTACCCTGCTGGGAGATCTTCTCAGACACTCTCAGGGATTCTATCTGAACTGCCTTTACCATTTAAATGCTTTCCACTTCCTCCTCATAGGCTGATTATTCTTAGTCTCAGAAAGGAGCCTGTAGACTTTTTGTTCTTTACGCATCCACTGAATGACCATTCCACTCTTCTGCCTCAACTTCCGTATTTGTGCTGATTAATTTCCTATCGATATCTCTGGTCTGCAACCCTCCTAATTTCCTTCTCAAATTTCTACTTTTCAGACACTACATGAGCATATCAAATGCGCAAATCCACGCTCATTATCTTCTCACTCATCTTGGAAACTCATAGTTTCCTGGACTAGATAGTGTCATATTTGGACCCTCCCTTTACATAGTTTCTCATCCAATCAATCACCCTGAAAGTATTCCATGACATCATTGCCTCCTTCCATTTCCGTTACCACTTTTCTAACTTCTGATCCCCTTCTCCACAAGAGTTTGCCAACTAGGACCCTGCTTCCAATACATCCTCCACACTGACACCAAACTTTAATTTTTAAAAACTTGGCTCTTATCCTATTATTTCCTAGCGTCTAAAAGGTTCAATGACTCCCATTATAGAATAAAATCCTAAATACTTAGCATGGTTATAACTGGGTCCCATTTTCATTACTTATTGCCATGAACCTAGACTGAAACCACATCCTTTATACACCTTTACACTTATTGTCCATATGATGAAAAATACCTTTTCCTTACTTACCCTTCAGGATTTACTTTAAAAGCTTTCCTGATTTGTTTTCTCCCCATTAGAAATAATTGTAATTTCATTTGTCTCCCCAAATGCCTTGTTTGTAGCTCCCTTGAACCCTCGTGTATAGGAGTATATAGATCCTCATTTTCCAAATAGACAGTACATTTCTTAGACATCTCAGGATGTTAAATACAAGCTATTTGAACAAGTGAAAGGGCAAATGTGGAAAGGTTGCCTATGGCTTTCCTATTTAGAATATTTCAACTGAGAACAAGGCAAGTGTAGCAGGTAAAACAGGCCTCCCAAAATGTCTATGCCCTAATCCTACCATCTATAAATGTCTTACCTTACATGGCAAAAGGAACTTTGCAGATGTAATAAAGTTTACAGGTCTTAAAATAGGGAAAGTATACTTGATTATCCAGGTGAGACCAATCTAATTGCAGGAGTCCTTAAAGTAGAGAACTTTTCTGGTTAGAGTCAGAGAGATGGAACAGAATAACTCAGAGATTTGAAACATGAGGTCTCAGCCCACTCTAGCTAGACAGGGCCATGTGGAAACCATAAGAAGAAATAAATGCAACGTCTTGGAGTAAAGACCTGGTCATGACTGACGATCAGTAAAAACAAACAAACAACAACAAACAGGGACATCAGTCCTACAACCACGTGAATTCAGTCAACAATCTGAAGGAGCTTAGAACTGGATTATTCTCCAAAGTCTCTAATAAGGTATGCAGCTCTGCCATGCCTTGATTCTAGCCTCGTGACTAAGCAAAGGACTAAACTGAGCCCCATCAGACTTCTGAGCTGTATAAATTATGAGATAAGTTTGCATTGTTTCAAGCTGTTAAATTTGTGGTAATTTGTTAAGACAGCAATAGAAAACTAATACAAAAACTGTAATGTAGTAGTTTTTGTCAGAGCTTTGAGAATGTTTGTGAGGGCCATAAGATTATTCCTTGAAAAGTCTCTCAAGTACAGGGGAAATCTGACTAAATTTTAGTAAATAAAATATTTTAAATGGTTTGTAAATATGAACCTCAGCTTCTTTCCTACTCTGAGTATTATTGAGGCACAGGAGAGAAATCGCTCACTAATTATCAGAGGGTAGTGTGTGGGCAGGGTTATCTATATCAGAATTTGAACAGGGCATATGGTGAAAAATACCATTCCTTTACTTATCTTTCAGGATTTACTTCAAAACTACATCTCCAGGGAGCTTTTCTTAATTTAATTTTCTCCCCATTAGAAATTCTGATATACCTCTTCCCCAAATCCCCCTCACACCTCTTCTATTCCAGGTAGTTAAGAGACAATGGTTTAGAAATATCAAGAACGAACTCGGCACTTTAAAGATAACGAAGCTTAAGCTAATATTAGCCCTATAAGATCAGGGTTCAAAAGAAATAGTTGAGCCTGCCTATACAAGTTTCATATTAATAACAACAATAATGATTATGGAAAGCACTAATTTACACTTGGTTTACCCTCAGCCAAGTAGTGCTCTATATGGCATAGCTCATTTAATTTTTTCAATGAACCTATAGGATAATGTGATGGTTTGAGGCTGTACGGACCCCATAAAAGTTTGTTTCCATTCCTGTGTGTGTAAACCTATTGTAAGTAGGGCCTTTTGATTAGGTTATTTCAGTTAAGGTGTGGCTCAGGGTGGGACTTAATCTTCTTAATGGTGTCTTATATACGAGGATGTAATTCAGAGAGAGAAAAAAGAGAAAACCATGAAAGACAGAAGCTGAAAGCAAAGAGAAGGGAGAGAACAGCAGATACTGACAGTGCCTTGCCATGAGACAGAGGAGTCCATGATCGCCAGCAACTAGTCTTAGGGGAGAAAGCATCAACTGATGATGCCTTGATTTGGACGTTTTCATGGCCTCAGATCCGTAAGCTTGTAAGCTAATAAATTCTCATTGTAAAAGCCAAATCATATCTGTATATTGCATTTCGGCAGCCTAGCAGATTAAAACAGATAAAGTATCTATAATTCTGTATTGTTCAGATGAGGAAACTGTGTGAAAAAAATGCTAATTTGCCTTGTGCATCACACCTATTTAGCAGTAGAGCCCATTATCAATTTAGGGCCCTAGTATTTGCGACTGCTTATCTGTTTGGAACCATAAGAGCATCTAACATCCACTGAAACCCTCTCATATGTTATGTGGACCATACGTAAATTTTTCACTACAAACTTTCAGATTTTTAGGAATAAGTGCAAAGAACAACAGCACATCAGGAAATATGCAAACTGTATGTAAGGAAGCAGTGCAGATGCAGAAACTGAGCCAGTGGCAATTCAGCAGGAGAGGATATTGCAAAGGGATTCCTTACTGAAGCCTGGTGTCATTCACTGGTGGACAATTGGAAGACTGGTGGGGGAGGGTATGTAGGAAGGTGAGAGAAGAGGGATGGGGAGGGAGGAAGTAGGTGGGGGAAGTAGTCTTCCTACCACTGAGCCAACAGTTTCTCTAGTATCTTCAGGAGTAAAGCCAAAAACTACATTTGTCTTAGAGTTTCTTCATTTCAGGGGATTCCTTGAACCTGAAATTTCATATGCTTGGTTTCAGTCCACCAAGTTCTTCCAGTTAAATTTCAGCTGCTTTCACTTAGTAGACTAGGGAAATATGCCAAAATATACCCAACAAATGCGGTCACCATTGCACTGCATGCTTTATCTGGTCCAACTACTGGGAGTTAAGAGTGAGGGATGGGAAGGTCTTTCAACCGCCAAGATCATTTTTGGCAAATGCGTGATAGAAACATGTCTCATCTGGGATAGAGCAGAAGAATTCATGGCACACTGATTCTGCTGAGAATAACATAATGTTTTATGCTCTGTAATTAAAATTTACTGTTATGGCAACCTGTTGCCTCTAGAGTGCTAAGAAATTACTGCCATCATATGGAATAAGGTCCTTCAGCTAATTTGCTACATTCTATGTTACTTACGTGGTTCACAATTCATTGACTACATCTTTCCCATCTTATTAGCATCAAATTTTGATTTACTCCTTCCTCATTAGGAGGAATATTCTTACTTATTAACTTCCAAACTACACTAACTAATCTTATTAATTACCTCTTCCCACTTAAAACAAGCAAACAAAACAACAACAACAACAACAAAACTACCTTATGACTTATGAAGGAATGTTATTTAGCTTTTCCCAAACACTTTTTTTTTTTTTGCTTTGGGTGATTAGTTTGCTAGCTCTTAGCAAAAAGAAATAATCCTGGCATCCACAATATTTATGAAAGTAAAAATAAATTAATTGCTTAGGATAAGCATGTAATTTGAGGGTATTTAAATACAAATCAATAATATATTCCCTGGGAGACCAATAAGTGAAGATCCTCTACCTGAGTAATTTTTTTTTTTTTCTTACAAAAATGTTGTTTATATATATATATACATATATTTTAAGAGGTGCTTAGATTACCCAAAATATTACACAGAACCCACTGGGATTCCCATGTTGCCCACCTCCCACACCTCCCATCACATCCCACACAAACATCTCCCACAGTGTGGCCCACCACCCTCAATGAACTTACACATCCTGGAGGCTTGCCACCAACCATAGACCACAGTTCACACTGTAGACCACACTCTCTCCCACTCAGTTCTGAGTGGTGTGTGCTGATTTAAAATGGCCTATATCCGTTGCCACAACAGTACTCAGGACAACCTCCAACTCCCAAAGAAGCCACTGTATTTCAACTGCTCGTCCCCTCCCTACCCCAAAAGTGTCAAGTGGCCACTGGCTCCACCTCAGTGTTATAATTTCTTGCATTGCTAGAATCACCATATGTGAACAAGAGAATACCATCAAGTCCACTCTAGTCCATAGTTCTTCTCCCAATCCTGAGGGGACTGGGATGGTGATGTCCACTCCAACTCCAAGTGAGAGAGGGCTTATATCTCATGGATATGGTGGGTGGGATGATCCTGCCTGCAGATGCAGGCCCTCTCCATTCCCTGGGATGGCCATTTCCCATCGTTGTCTCCTCACCAGGTGACTTGGATGAGTCCATTGAGCTGTAGGGTAGGAGTTGCAGCTCCACCTAGATTTCATGCACACCTGGCACATATCTACCTGAGTAATTTTAAGAACACTTTACAAGAAATATAGATAGATAGATGATAGATAGATAGATAGATAGACAGACAGACAGACAGACAGACAACAGACAGACAGACAGAATGACAGACAGACAAAACTTTCAGGGACATAAAAGGGAATAGGGAAATATTACTTTTTATATAGCAATATATAATGCTTTAAAGTTTATGAATTCCTGAATTCCTAAATTAATTACATTCAAGCTAAATTATTTTAATCTCAAAATTAATTTCCAATGGCTTAGTTTAAGTAGGTATATTTTGAATTAAGTGTAACTATTTTAGAATCTAATGTTAATTAGCAAAAGGATCTTACATTTCTCATGTCTATGATAAAAATCCCTCTTCCTTAGTAGAAGCAACAGTTAACTATCTGAGTTTTATAGTTATATTCCAGGGGAGACAAAGGACAAAAAAAAAAAAAGTCTCTCCCATGCAGCATTGTTTATTTATAAGACCTTTATGGTTACAAATGGTAAAAGAATAAAAGAATATGACTTTTGTCTTTTTTTTTTTTAATTTAATAGATATTCATACTTGAACTCTACTTTTTTGTAATGACACAGTACTTTTACTAAAATAAATTTCTAATTTTATGCATTACCATTTATTTTTGTGTGTGATGTATTACCAGAGTTGTACACAAGATATTACACTACTGTTTAGTCTGGCATATGAGAAACTGGCTTGATCAATATGTGTCTCTGGATATTTTATTTATTAATTTGAACTGGGTTAATTGGATACAGCTCACTTTGTACAATACTTAGGGGGAAAAAAATAATTAGAACAAAATGTACAAACACTGCAAAATAAATAACAAATTGCTATCAAAATTGCCATAAGTATCATAGGAACAACTCTGTATTGAAAATGCTACATTAACAATGTTTCAGTTTTTACCACAACAGGAAATTCATTATGAGACCAAAATGGCAAAATATTTTCTCACAATCATGTGCTTTTCTTGCTTGGAGTTTAAGAAACCTAATTTTCCATTTTCAACCTAAAAATATAACACTGAAACTTAATTGCCTGATGAACCAAAATTTTTATATTGTACACAGGTCAGGGACCTTCAATGTCAGGGACAATGTCTTATACTCATATGCTGTATCTAGCACAGTGCTTTGCACAAAGCAGAAATTCTGAGAATATGTATTGGATTTATCAATATTTTCTAAGATTATGTAAATGGAAGTTCATATTTTCTGAACAGTAGAAAGTAAAACAGCATATTTTCAGCTGAATTTTATTATGCTTTTAGAGACAGTAATTAGCTACTGTTAGATCTACTACAATCTTGATGACTAAAAGAGGTAATAGCAATTAGCCAGAACAATTCTGTTTTCTTAATAAGACCTCAATTATTTTCAGTGATCTCACATCTATATATGCTTTGTTAGGTCTCTATAACAACTCCCACACTCCAGAATAGGGTTGTTTCTTTGACAAAGAACTCTATTTCTATCTGATGTTCCTTCTTTTACCAGTCCCTCTCTAGCCTCACAATTTCCCACATCAGATCGCAGATTTACTCATTATATTTATGCTCATATTCCTTGTTCTGCTGGTCATTTATCCTGGTCAGTATTTTAAAATCAACAGAAAAGCTCATGGGGCTGCCCATCATCCCCATTAGAGTGATTTCCTAAATTCCATGGCTCAAACAAGACAAGGTGTAACAAAAGTTGCCAGCAGAAAAGAATCATTCACTATGACATACAAATAATATTATCGCAGGTTAATGTTACCACAGACTTACAGGCATTTCGTCAGATGAGGAGGTGCATGAGTAAATGCATTTGTGCAAGTATATAACATTAAGTTTGAATTTCCTAGTTTAATAAAAGCTATCCAATTCCAATTTACTCTGAAGTTCATTATATGAAGATTCTTTGATAGAAGATTATTTTGAGGACACGATTTTTAGGAAATGGCTTTACTGGTGGGAAAAACTCAACATTAAATAATAAAAAAGTATAAAAAAGTAAATAAATAAATAGAGGTTATCAGTTAAGAGATAGGGATTATGAAAAAGAACCAAATACAAATTGTGAAGCTGCAAAATACAATAATTGAAATTAAAATTTCACTAGAGTGGTTCAAAAGAAAATTAAGGGAGAGAATATGTGGCTTGAGCCACAGATGTGCCTGCTTCACACATGGGAGGTCCCAAGTTCTGTCCCAGTGCCTCCTAAACAAAATAACAGACAATGAGCAGACAACGAGCAAAAACAACAAGCAAAAAAAATGAGCAAACAGACAAGGGAGTCATCTCGGGGTGGGGGTGGAAGAAAACTTAAAAAGACACCCCAAATTTCATTTACTTGTGTTTTGACATTAAAAATATGTTAACTAATTAGGGCAAACATCCTCGTTTGGCAATCCAACATTCCAAGATAAAATATATAAAACTTTACATTCAAATACTGGATATAATTCTAAATGAGAAGATATAGAAAAAGATCTTAAAATCTATATCAATAGATCACATATGACTTCAGCCAAATTTCACTAACAAAAATACTTCTTGAAAGTTCTAGCTCATGCTCACCAAACACAAAATATTGCACATTCTGGAAAATAAACACATTTCAACTTTATTTTCCTTGTACTATTATTACAAGGACAATATTTGTATACTTATTAAAAATTACTGCTCTTCCTTTGATTAAGAGGAAATGAAAGGGAATAAAGGACAGGAAATTATTACAAATTACTATAAAAGAATACACACATTTGCCAAACAAAAACAAAAGAAATATTTTAGAAAGCTATTTTCTGTTTACTAATAAAGTTAAATTGGCATGTGTGAAAAAAGAAGAAAAAGATAAGTAGAGGGCAGCATTTCCCATTTGTGTTCCTTGGAACACCATTGCTGGTAGACATACTTAGTTTAAAAAGAGGGGCATGTGGAGTGGGTAGGGGGTAGTAGGGTCTATTAAATGCAACTACTTTTGCCCCTATTTACCAAATGTATGAATTATAGAACCCTGCTTCCCACCTTCATCCGCCCGTTCCATTTTCCTGGATATGAACATATTTTCTTAAATTAAAAAAAATCTATATTATATAGACCTATAACCAAAACTATATTTTTAATAACATATTGCTGTGGCATGAACTCACACAGGTGACTAATCCAGGTGACTAAGATAAGATATATTTGGGAATCTGAGAATGTTTAATATTGTTTAGTAAGTATTTATCCACAAAATCCCTGTTTTGCATTGCCCATTAACTACATGGTTTTAAAATTATGATACATGATGATAGTTCATAAAGATACTTGTCTATACTGTATTTATCTTTTGAGAAAAGGGGAGCAGGAATGGAAAGGAAAATAGGCTTATTCTATAATACCACACCATGAACGATCTCCACTTGTATCAAACCATGGTACTACATGTAGCATCAATTTACATAGGAGAGTTTTAGATTGAAATGGATCCTTCTATGATTCAGTTACCACTAAAGAATGTGATTAGAATAAGACAAAAATATCTTAGGTTTGCTGTTCTTATTTGAAAGATTTAGTCTATCATTAATTTTGAACAAATTGAGACATTATTTCCATTGAAGTTTCTGTTTATCCTGGAGAGCCATTCAATACCTCATTAAGAAAATTCCTTTGCTCTTAACTGGAATATTTCAAGGGATGGTTCCTTTACCACAAACACAGGCAATCAATTCCATTCCTTTGCATTCTTTTCCTTTCCTCAGATTATTGTTCCACGAAGCTACCTTGTCAGGAAACTGGAAAATTGTCTTCTTCATTTATATTACCTTAGAAGCATTTGTAGTCTTATGATTATATCTTTCTCTTCATTCCCATGGGTTAGGAACAAAATGCTAGCAGTCTAACGATACAGGAAATTGAAATTTTGTCACCTGCAGAGGACTGAAAAAAGTGTTTGATTTTTTTTTTTCCTTCCATGTTAAGAAAGGATCTCTTGTGCGTGAAAGAAAATTACCTTCCCTTTGGTAAGACACATCTGGAAATATTCTTAACTATAGTCTTGCTGAATGACTAAGAAAGCTGATACCAATGTTTTTGTGATTTATTACAAGAATGCAGCAGAGTCTTTAAGGGATGTTTTCTTTTACTCAGCTATTTGCTTGGGAATCATGATACAACTGATAGCAAGAAACAGAAATTATTCTTCACTGAAGGGCATTTTGCTCCGGATATCTATACAATGCATGAAAATGAAGTTGAAACCAAATAACCCAGTGGGTTCTTCAGACATCCAGAAATGCCTTCTAGCTTGTTTTAAAAGCCAAGCCAGCTACAAATTCTCTTCAAGTGGCCCACAATAGAAGCCTTATCTTGTTATTCATGAAGTCTTCATCAGAAAATTTTTCTGTCATCTCCTAAGATCTCATGCTGTGCAGGCAGAAAATGCAACTACAGCAGAGTAACCCAATTTGCCTTAGAATTGAGACTAATAGCAGCATCTCTCTGTCTATTCTTGTCTTAAAGTCTTGTTAGAGTCTCGATGGGGAGGAAAGTCTCCCTGCTGATAGAGTTGTAGCGTATCAAAAATGAATCACAAGTACAAAGAAAGATTATTTTGTTCAATGAGACATTTCTTATCCCTTGCTCAGGCGACAGCATTGCTGGTTAATTACCCAATTACCACTGATATAAGGTATGTGGAGAGAATTAAAGGCTTGAGGAAAAGGAACATATTGAGCCACCAAGACTAGATCATACTACATCCCTAGTTCAGTAATGAATCAGAAGGACCAGAGCACAGAAGAAAACGAGTACAATAAACATTGCACCATACTCAGTAATAAGATTATTATCAAATTCTATAAATGATGTGACTGCAAACTTGGGAGATTTTAAAAACAAAAAATTTCAAGTACTGAATTGGAATTGAAAAACAAAAAAATAAGTATTCAAAAAGTTAGCAATATCATCCAGCACCATATCCAAACAGAAATCGGAATGACTTTAATGTGTGATTTAAAATTGTATTGTCCTTTCTTTAAACATTGGGATCATTTCTTAAATACACAGAACAATTACTATCTTACCCCCTCCTCCCAAAAATCCCAAAGATCTAACAATCACTTTAATCCAAATTTTAGACATTATCTAAAAGTTGCAGAAAAGTCTAATTGATATTGATTGTTAAAATCCTCACACTAAAATTTCAGGATAAAATAAACATAGGAAAATTGAGCCTTATATAACACTGAAGCAGGAAGGGAATTATGCACTCAAGCACAAGATAAAAAGAGGAAAAATACACTTGGTACATCACAGCTGTCTTCCATTACATATAATTATCCATTCTCAGACTGAGCTAGGGAACAAAAGCTTAGAAAGAACAATGGGTTTGTAGATGTCAAAAGGCAATACTTCTCTTCAACTAAGTAGCCCCGCCCCCCTTTTTTAAGTGTAGGTAGAATAAGAACAACCTGTTTCATGTTACAAACTTTGTTTTATTTTGCAAACTTGCATAAAATGATGTTAAAAATATTGACCAAGAATTAATTTTGGCTATCAGACAGTAAATTATTAAGTTATTCCTGCTTTATTTTAAATAAATGATGAAGTTGGAAACCAAATACAAATAAACATCATAGATTTTTTTTTAAAGAAACCTTTCTGTTGCAACAAATGATTCAATAAAACTGAAGTATATCAACTATTACCTTAACCAATGATAGTCTTCTATCAAAATTATAATCCCAATACTTTTTAGAAGTTTCAAAATTTGAATTCATCTACCACTTAATTGTTCAACTTAACCCAATAAGTAGGCCCATATGAAATGTTTTTTATGGGTTGACTCTCCATTTAAAACTGTCTTTTGTGAGAAATTATTCAAAATTTATATTAATTAATAAGCTTTAACCAAGAAAGTTGGTGTTCCATGTATGAAATATATGAGTATGCACTGATGCTGTAGTTAAATAATATAATGAGGACTAACTTCAATATATAGTTCATCAACACAGGTCATCCTTTGCAAGATTAAGATGGTTTTGTTAGCTATTTAAAATAAGTTGTTACCATGCAGGTGAAAACAAAAAGGTGTAAATATTGATTGTGGCAGTGTGATATTGTTTATGAATTCCAAAAATAGATAATGGATTGTGTTTGTAAACTGGTCTGTTCCTCTGGGTGTATGAGATTGTATTAGACTCAGAGGTTTCACTTTTACTTTATTAAATCAAGATTAGGGCTTTTGTTTGACCAGTCTTTAGGGTAACTCAGTTTGAGTCCCCGCCTATAGCTGTGTGGGCTATATAAACGATGCTCAATCAAAGACAGGGAAGAAAATACAGAGAGAAGGGGAACAGAGAAGCAGATATGCAGGAAGAGAGAGTGCTCCATAGACATGGAACCAGCAAGAGAGATGAGCCTAGTAGTCTACACCTTACCTAGTGGAGAGGACAGAGCAGCTGAGCCCGGAGAGGAACGAGCCCTGGGGAGAGTGACGAGCCTTATCCCAGCCTATAGTTGATATCAGAAGAAGCTGGGACCACAGAGCCTTAACAGGGAAAGAGGAAGGCTGAACCCTCATAGACATTGTCTCCCATCTTGAGTCAACATATGGCAACAGACTTTGGGTGAGAAAGTACCTCTTATGGTACCTCGAGTTGGACTCTTTAGGGCCTTGTGACTATAAGCTTCTACCCCAAATAAATACCCTTTATAAAAGCCAACAGATTTCTGGTATTTTGCATCAGCACACACTGCTCCTGAATTTAAAGCAAAGAAAATTTGTATTTTTTAACCGGTATTCTTGATCTTTCATTTTTATTCACAGTTTAGTTCTTATTTTTCATCTGTACCAATTCTGTGTGCCACCTTTGCTCTGTTATGGTTTGTTCACTTGAATTGCCTTAAGGAGAATGGCAGACTCCATCCAGTTGGCTACAAGTTACAGAACACTGTTGTAAAAGTAAGTTAACCATAAGTCCAGAGGTTGCTAATCTCTAAGGATCCTTCAGATGCTGAATGGTGTCTTCAAAGTTCCAGACTCTTACTTTATAGCTCTAAGTATAAGTGTGCTTGCCATATTTCTCCTTGTAATCAAAGATGACTGTTGCAGGTCTAAGCATCTCATTCTCACATGATGATGTCTTCAGAAGGACAGAAGGGGTAGGTATAAAAAGGCTTTCCCTTGTGCTTGCCTTACTGTAAAGAAATTATTCTCATAAAATAAGGTCCTCTGAAGGATGGAAAGAAAGAAGTAAGGGTTAGAACAATTTCTCTTGTACTTCCTTACAGGGAAGATATGTTTCCCAAGAGCCCGACAGCAAACTTCCGTTTTTAAAACTCTATGGTCATGGCTGAGCCCATCATTAATGGCAAACGGATTGCCAAAAAGGGCACATCCTCTTGAACTGGGCACATGACTTCCCAGGTAACATCAAGATGCTGGTAGCAAGGAAAAATACAGGGCAGAGGGGAGTGTTAAGTGTAACAAAAAAGACTGTCCACCAGTCTTGGGTAGCATTTGTGACTTTGAGGGTTTCCATTCCTTTCTAAACCTCAGTTTCCGTGTCTATAAATAGGAATAAAAATAATAGCATATGCCTCATAAGATTATTTTAACGGTTTAAGTAACATAATATGTATAAAGCATTAGGCATAATGCCTGGTACATAAAAAGCACCCAATAAATGACATTTTTTTCCTTAGCTGTAATGGTATAATCAAAAATATGAGATTAAC
The DNA here is from genome assembly GCA_026826555.1 of Tolypeutes matacus. Classification (NCBI taxonomy): domain Eukaryota; kingdom Metazoa; phylum Chordata; class Mammalia; order Cingulata; family Chlamyphoridae; genus Tolypeutes; species Tolypeutes matacus. The sequence continues at coordinate 3,592,028 of JAKSZT010054524.1, read as the reverse complement.
ATTGCCTGTGTTAAGAAAGGCTGCATTTCCGTGCTATGTTCTCAGAGCAACATTCTGAAAGGGGAAAAATAAAGCCATATAAAGATACTGGTGCCCATATGAACATAAAACTTGGAGTGAAGGGGAGTGAATGAAAGTCAGTGCTTTACTTTTGTGACATTAAATATGAAGAGTTGATGAGGAAGTTTTTTCATGTGAGTCAGTTTTATTTTTATTACGTAGTTTAAAATATATTAGTTTCAGATTTTCACATTTTCTTATGCCCATATAGTTTATCAAATTCTCTTTAGGGGTAAAATGTTTGCTGTCTTAGCTCTAAGTTCATAGAGCATGATTGGATTTCATTAAAATATGATTTTTTTCATTCACAGGACTAATTTATCACCACAAAGTTATATATATTTCACTGTGCATCTGATAATAAATAAGTTGCTATTTCTCTACTATTTTCCTCCTTCGTATAAGTCAGCCTTATTTTTTTTTTTTTTCTAATTGTGTTTTTACAATGTGTGAAAGACAAGCAAATAAATTTGGGAATCTCCTGTCCTTTTATAGAGCCTAGTACTAGGAACGACATTACTCATAATATATCGTTTACAGCAGAGGAATTTGTAAAGTTAGGTTTCATTTTAAATAATAAAAAGTAACAGACTATTTAATTCTTGAGTCTGAAATGGACCTATTTAAGAATTACTATATCCATCAACCTGAAAGTGGAATGATATCATGCCATAATATCATGCTCCTGGTGCTTGGCTGTATTAAAATCAGAATAAGAATGAAAGAAAACCATCCCCCTTTACTTTAAATTCATGACCTATCAATATTGGACACAAGAGCTTCTCTTCATCACTTGCTATGCTCTCAACTGTATGAGACTTTAGGCTGAGTCTAGGTCTCTATGGACCATATTTTATTGCATCTATTTTGTAGAAGATATGGGCATAAGTCTCCAAACATCTCACGGTTTTCTGAGATGTATGACTCAGAAATATATACTCCAGTCTGGGGGATTTTTCTGACTTTCAACAAATACTCTTTTCTATGACTCCTTGTCCTGATCAACTCCCTCAGCTCCCCCTTCCCCCTAACCCACCAAACCTGACTGATGTTATGGTAAGTAGAACCACTCCTGGGGGACACAGACAACCTTCCCAGAACTGCCTGTGTGCTTTGATAAGGAAGTGACTCCAAACTATGCTGAGTTTGGGGGGAGTTACCATGTCTGGTTTGATAAATCTTGTCTGGACTTTCCAACTCCGCTCTTGTTTCAACTTCCTCTGCTGCAATCTGAATCTATTCTGGAATCCTACAGGACTGCAACAGGACAAAAGAAATTTCTTTTATTGTTATAAGGTTTATGGCCTTCCTTTTGATGTTTGACAGTAGGGAAGGACTTTTCCTAACAATCAGTAACTGCTTTCAAGACCCCAGTATTATACTAAACAAACACCCTGAAGGACAAATTCTGCTTAGTTAGAAATCCAAAATTAAATAAATGGGGGTGTGGTTTGTGGGGATTGTCTGGGCATTTAAAAACAGGCTCGTTTCTAGGTTATAACACTCCCATTATCAGTATGCTTCCCAAACACATTGAGGCATTTGTCCTTCCAAAAGTTTTGTTTAATTCAGCAGCTTGAGTTTAAAAATCAGAAATTCCCATGTAACTGCTGTTCCAAAAACATTGTTTTTCTCTTCAGAAACTCTTAAGAAATATTTATATCTGAAGTCATGAAGACTGTTCTGAGAGAATGTTTATAAGCTTTACAAATTTTAATTTAGGATTCACTTTAAAATTAGGAAAAATCACATTGAAAATCTATTTACATTTCTCACCTCTAGAGAAATATAGACTCTTTTTTGTTGTTGTTGAAGAGGATTGGGTAAAACCTAACCTGATGTTGTTTCCTTTATTAAATAAATATACTAATATCCTATTATATTTATTTAAAATTATTTCCTCTCCACAAAATAATCTAACAGGAAATATAAAAATTCTCCTTTCCTCTATATTAAAGGGCTATGTCTGAGTTCCTAAATCAGTCAGTCTCTCTCTTTGTACCCTTCCCTCCCCCTCCTGCTCCTTCAGCTCTCCAATGGAACTCAGGTAGCTCTTGTCAGTGGAAGGGGATTTATTGTGCCCCTATACTTAGCTCTCCCTCTGGAGATATCCAGTTTTGCCCTATCTCTTCCTTCGAAAGGAAAATAGATGAACTGGTTAAACTGTTAGATCTTACTTCTGGATTTTCCACAGATTTCTGTCCATGAATTGAAACCCTAGCTGAAACAACATCAGACATGAATTCCATTCCACCCCCGCCCCCAGATTTAGAGTGTATGCAAGTGAGTATTTTATTACTTTTCATATATCTGGGTCTAAGGAAGCCTCTTTTTACACATGAGCAAATTAAAAATAAGAAATCAATTTGGAAAATATTTTTACAGAATAGTTGTTGCTAATTTTTGAATCATGTAAAAGATCCACTACAAATTTTAACTAAAAGAATGCTTCTATAAAAATCTACACTTACTATCAGTTATATTTCTGAGAGAAGATTAAGGAGTTTTTCATGAATGCTTTCCAGAACTGAAGGAGAAAAGTTAAAGGTTTAATAAGTATCCTTTTATGTGGTTCATTTGCTTGTTTTCAGGTGACTTCCTTCACTCCTTATGTTGAATATTTTAGACTTCAATTTTCTCCCTAAATATATAATAAATACCAACATTGTGTCCTATATATATATATATATATATATATATTTTTTTTTTTTTCACTTTCGTTTAACAGATGAGGATACTCACTCATCCTTTGAAAATCAAGTAACTTTTCTAAGGTTTTATAGCTTGGATTCAAACCCAATTTCAGTGTCTCTGGAACCCAGACTCCATTATATCATCATTTGCCCCTTTGAAAATTGAGAGAGAAAGTATTCTCTCCTGTATATGATTTCACTTACTAACTTTACGGTACAAGCAATAGGTGTGAGCAAAATTTTTTCCACTTTGCATTTTCAAATAAACATGAGTTGAAATAATAATTAAATAAGAATAGGTATTAAAATATACTCATTTGCTGCATTAACTCACAGCACTTTTAAGAAAAATTGCTTACTCTAAAAATACACTTTGTGCCTGTCACACAGTAGGAATTAAATAAATGTTTGCTCAGTCATATCTATTTTAAAAACACCTGTTTCTTCTCATTAATATACCATATAATTTTATATCTATAAAACTGTGATTTGAAAGATATATATAAGCCTGAAATACCTTTTTAAAAGCCAGTTTAAAACTAACTTTAAAATACCATGTGTAAACCTTTTCATAATTTTCATTGAAATACACACGTAATAGATATTAATCATAATATATACACCATACATATGCATTATAAAATACAATACATATGCATTATAATAATAAATATATTATTATAATAAAATGCATTCACAACTAATACTAGAGAGGCAATGAGTATAGGGGCAAAGAAATCTTGGAAAAATCTCAATCATGTGCTTCCAAGTACTCAATATTCCCTGGCCTTTTATTGCTTTATTTCTAATTATACAGTAGTGCTAAAAATAAATAAATAAAAATAAATTTTAAAAACTCCATACACATTTATTTAGAAAAAATTTGAAATGAATAATTTCATATTATAAGAAATTAAACTCAAAAAAAAAACCAGTTAATTTTACTATCAGACAGCATCAGCCATTATTATAACTGATTATATCACAATGGATCAGGTTTCAACTAAAATTCATAAGCAACAGTAGTAATGTCAAATTATTGTTACTTTAACAATATGAGATATTGTTACCTCAACAGCTATTTTAAATTAATACATCTGGTCTGTTGAAAAGAAATAATTCTACCTCCTAATTCTACATCTATCCTACTTGATTTTCAGAATGGACAAATTATTAAATCTAATCATAGATTAAATCCTGAATGAATAGTAAGAAATAATCTAAAATATGAGGTATGTAGAAGTACACAACTACAGTAGCAAGACAAAATACCATACAACCTCCTGAAAAGTTATGAGAAAATAAAAGAATGACAAAACTTGGATATCAAAATTTTAAATTTCAAGTTTTAAAAAACAGTTAGGGAAGCAGATGTGGCTCAAGTGATTGGACTCCCATCTACCATATGGGAGGCCCCAAGCCCGATTTCCAGGGCCTCCTGGTGAAGGCAAGCTGGCCCACACGGCGCGGAGAGCTAGCACAGCAAGGTGATGCAACAAGGGAGACAAGCAGACACAGAAAAACACACAGCAAATGGACACAGCAAGCACAAGCGGCAAGGGGGAGATAAATAAATAAATAAATAATAAATCTTTCCAAAAAAAAAACAGTTAGTTGAGTCTTCAGTTTGCACACAAATGATCTTGGCAGCAATTCCAGAATTATTCTGAAGTGATTTATTTAAGAATAAATGCATTATGAATGATGAGGAAGAGAAAAAGATAATCATTAGAATTAGCATGGGTTCACTAAAAATAAGTCATACCCCCTTCCAGTTTTCTGGACTGCTAGAACAGGAAAATGTGATAGAAATCACAGGGCATGACAGTCTTTATGAAAAAGACTAGGATGAAAATTAGTAAGCCTTAAAGCAAACTAAACACAATTAAAATAAAGTAAAGAAATAAACTTGAAAGACATTTGGACTGTGAGGTTATGTAAGTGATATATATATATATATATATATAAAGTTGAAAAAAAAATCAACCCTAACAGTCAAAGTAACTTTGGTTTTGCTGATTGCTAACTTATAAGAAAGCCAGGAGAGGAAAAAAAAAAATCAATATGCATGCACTCAAGGAGATTTTTGCAAAGTGTCCACCAGTCCAAGAGACTAAAGAGAGGGGTATGTTACCAATTGAAAAACTATCAGATTCAGGCCAAGTGTTCTGGCAGTCTCCAAACATCAGAACATTCAATTTCGTTTTAGAAAGACAAAACGTTAGAGATAGAATCATGAAAATCTGTCCCACATGGAGATTAAAAAGAGGAATCAAAGCAAAAAATATCAAGCCCTTACCTGTCAAATGTTAAGCACTAACAACTCAGAGCAGAAAGAAATGCTTCACATATATCATCTTTACAATTTAAACTCAACTTTTCTTTAGTGACAGGTTTTGTTACCTGAAATCAACCACCATTTAACAAAAAAACACATTATATCAAAATACTAAATATAGACCAGAGCATGGTTAATGAAGATTTATCAATAAAGAATTCAGGAGTGGCATACAAGACTTATTTATTTTATAAGAACAGTGAAATATCAGAAAGTACAAAGTGACTAGAATGAAAAGAAAAGGTTACTCAAAATTAAGTAATCAATAAAAAGAGTAATAATAAATTGCAAGGATGAGGGGTGTTAATTTTTGAGAGTTCAAAACTCACTAGTTCCATATTTTTTTAAGTATCATATAGTAAGTTAAATGGTAAGATATGTAAAATTTTCTTTAGGAAAGATATATTTTCTATCATTCAAAATAGGTCTATTTAGAGTAATCAAATATAAAATAGACCAAGAAATCAAAGAGAAATCTAGCTGAAGAAATAAAAGTTAAATAACCTATATGACCTTAGCCATAATTATATCTTATTCTTATGAGGACCCAATTACCTTATTACATTATAATGTTTGTTGTGCTTCTTTAGACTATCATACATACTATAGCTAAGTTCAAATAATTACCTGTTAATAGACACAATAATGTTATTAAGGAAACTAGCATTTGGTTTTCAAGTACTTGTGTTATACATATAATTTATTACAACTTATATATACACAATCAAGATTGTTGGGCAATCTTCATGTATTCCAACTGAGGCCCCAGACATTAGGGAGCAGAGATAAGCCACTCCCACTGTGCTCTGTCTTAGTTCATGATTCACAGAAACAATGAGAAAATAAATGATAATCTTTAAAAAAAAAAAAAGTTCGTTGGGAATAATGTACTCATTTGATCCAATATGAGTAAATGCAAAACCATGCAAAAAAAATTCATAAAAATTACACATTTAAACAATTAGAAAGTCAAGGTATTCTGAAATAAGACAAACACTAATCCAAATGTCTATTTATCTCCATTCAAGATCAACAAGAGAAACATGGTAAAGGACCTACTAGAATGTAGTCTTAAGATACATGTACTATGAAAGCTCTGCTATGTTACATTTAAAATCTATTTGGTCAAGCCATTTACAGCAATAGATACATGAAGAGTCTGACCCAAAGGGATAACTTTTAAAATTTCGGTGATTACAGTGTCTGGTCTTGATGGGTATGGCATAGAATCTTGTGAACTAAGTATTCCATCACTTTTTTTTTTTTCTCCTGTTTGAACTATTGGGAACCATTATTGATAGAGTATATAATATCATTCAGACTTCCCTTGGTATGATTGCATCACTTTATATATTAAATCCACTGAATACCACTACATTGTGCCAAAGCCAATCCCCACCCCTCTCATAGGATGGAAGCTCCATGAGGACAAAGATTTTTATTCATTTGGTTCACTCTTTGATCCCAGGGCCTAAAACAGTGTCTTACACATAGCAGCTACTGAATACTATTTACTGAATGAATAAATGAATGCAAATGATAGACAAGAAAGCAATGTTACTGACATTTAATGATACTAAAGTTGATAACTCAAGAGTATACTTATATTATCTATATTTTAAATTATAATAAACATAGAAGGGAAGAAACTCTCATAGAGAACTTTAAGACCTCCAAGAATACATCTTTGCAAATTGATGTAAAACTAACATTTTTATGTGAAACAGAAGGATAAGGATGACAGAACAACAACATAAAGTCAACAAAACTATGCTATTCATTAGACAAATACACACATCTGAAATACTAAAAAAAATTAACAATCACTAAAATAAATCTAACTGAAAGAAAGTTAAATAACACATTGGTTTAGGCTGTATTTGAAAAAGAAAAATTCAAATATATATTCAAATGTCTCATTAAAGACTTAAGAAAAATAGTCCTGTTATTCTGAGAAAATATTTTAGGTCTAACTTTTAAATAGTTTGAGATGAAGTGATTATTTTTGTCCATTTGTAACTAGCTTCTTAATTTCAAAATCCCTCAAATGGTTCATTAATTATTTTTGTAATCAGAGTTAAAATATGCCTTTGAATATAAGGTAAAACTACCACGTTTTTATTCATACAGTGGAATATCAAACAACCATTAAAGTAATTCACTTACAGATGAACCTTAAATAGGCATTTTTTTTTTAAATAGTAAGGTTAAAAAACAGGGTGTATAAAAAGGTAAACTTTTTTGTCTTTTTTTTCATTATTTTAAAAGGTAAACTTTAAATAAAGTTGTCTGGATACTTTGTGAATGTTGTGCAACAGTGAAAAAATTACATATTTTCAGAACTGAAAATGCATTTCAATGAAGGTATCCAAATTTGAGATTTTATATATATGCAGGCTTCTAGTAATTCTTGAATCATGTACCTGTTTAATTACATGTTTCTTGTGCCTATCCTCACACAACTTAATCAACTTTCACTAAATACTTATCTTTTGCTTGAGGGCCATTGTTCTCAATGAAAATCATTTTCACTTTAGGAATGTTCTTGCTTTAAACACCAAAAAGTAAACAGTACAATGATGCTAAGCAATCCAGAATTAGTCATAATCTTAAAATTTATTCCCAAAGCCATCTTCCTATCATCTTCCTGCCCAGGATTCAAACCCAAGCCTCAGCAAAACTCCAATGTCTACATACCATGGACCTTTGAAGATATTCCAACTGTGAAATGTATAATTTGAAACTATTGCATAATGGGCACTTGCATTTTAAACTGCTTTGGAAATAACCAGCCAAAAGAAAATGGACAAGTTACTTTCTCAATGGTAAAATGGTAACAGTATTTTATTTAAACTAAATAGAACAGCGAGAGTCAAAATGTATCTATCTATCTACATACTTACCTACTAATTTGCATATTTATTTACTTTTAAAAGCCCAAGACAATACAATAGAAAATTCTTAAGGAATTTTATAATTTGAAAGTTGAATATCACCTTTTATAATCCAGCTTAGAAACACCTGATTTCATCTATAGTTATCAGATGACAATGAAATAAAAATACTGTTATTACAAAACCAAACATTTTAGAGCCGATAGTTGGACTTTTCATGGTGGAAATTATTCTTTTAACATGGAAAAAAATTGGTCACTGTATGTGCATCACAAGACTATTGTTCCTACTTGATGCCTCTACAATTGTTCACTATTTTCTTAATTCACTATGCTCTATTATAGCTCTGCCCAAAACATTTTAAACTAAACTAAAAAGCATGTGTACCATAGTTCTTCTTTATGTTGTTATATTTAATTTAAAAAAAATTAAAGAATTTAACCAAAGCAGTTGGCTCAAACATTTTTAGGACCTTATAATATTACTGGCAGGATAGAAGATATAAAGGAAAAATTCTCATTTTTCCCTACCAAAATATCCAAACTTTTTAATGGCATATACTTGATCTATATTGGCACATGTATAAGAGGAATTATGTCTACACATGTATCATTCCTAAAAACCAACTGGGTTAAATAGTATCATCTATTTAGTTTTCATTTCTCATATCTTTCTACCCATGGTCTGACCTATACAGGAGTTTAGGCAAATATAAGCAAAATTGAAGTAGCATTTTTTTATCTTATAAAAATTCATGAACATCATTACCACATGCTTTCATTCATTAAAAAAAAATAGACCTAAATACCATCTGTGCACAATAGTCTAATTAGAGGATTAGAATCACAGACACTCTTCTGGCTCACATGCTCAAGCACATGCCCCCTTGACCATTTCAGAAAAAAAAGCAAAAAGAACAATAAAAAAGTAGCCAGAAGCATCCCTTTGGATTCAACATTGACTACTAGAGTTAACTAACCCTACAGACTTGAGCTGTCTAGCTAAATCCCTTTGGGAATTGGCTCTTCTTTTTCCTTGATGTGCATACCTTCCTCAGTACAAGCCTTGGGATAAACTTGGCATCACAAGAATCAGGTTTTAATAAGTTCAAACAATATTTTACAGAAGACTTGTATGAAGTCTGCTACATACTCTAGGGGACTTTTTTCCCCTGAATTTGGTACCCACAATAGAAAAATCAAATATTAAACTTACTAAATATATATGAAAGAAAATAAGTGAGCTATAACCATTATTCAATAATGATGCTCAAATATATAATGAGCCCTATATTATCTACTGAGGCTTCATGTTAATTTTAGGGTTATAAATTATAGATAGAAGCTCAATCGATAAAACTGAGTTCATATAGAAAAGTTAAGATACAACATATTATTAGCCAGGACTAATCTTAAATCTTCCTTATAATAAATGCTAGTAAAGTATTTGCACTCAGAACATTTTAAACTATAACAATCATACATCTAATATGATGTAAATCCTAACAGTCCTATTAGATCAAAGATGGAATCCTACACAGCTATTTAAGATGTCAACAATTAAGTAGATTCTGCGAAATAAGAGCAGTAAAATTTTGCTTAATTTCATTACCAGAAAGAAACGTACACTTTGTAGATTAAAAAGGTTTTCATATTAGAAAATGAGGGTAATGGATAAGCACAAAACCATCTTAACTTAATGAAAAGGGTAAATTTTGTCCTCTCCACAGAGCACAAAGCTAAAAAATATTTAACTGAGATTTTTAAAAATGATAATCTCAACTCACTATTGAAGGAAAGAGGTGAATCAGTTATGCCACCTAAACGGTTTCAAACCTAAAAGAAGAAAATCATTTTAGATGAAAAGAAAATGTGATATCAATAAAAATACAAATTAAATGACAGCACAACAAGGTCCCTGCTCATTCAACTATCATGCATCTTAGGGCCCAAATCTTTACCTATTCTTCTCTTTCTATTCCAATCATAAGCATTCTATGACAGGAGTGACCAGTTTACTAAATAGCAGCTATTTATGCCATGGTTTCATAAGACATATCCATGTCCAGCTGGAAATAACTTAGGGCATCTTAAGCCCAAACCAGCTCCACAACTAGGTCTCTTCGAGTAAAATTAGGTCTCCACAGATTCTCCACATTGTGATCCAAAGAGAAAAAGCCCCAATTTAAATATAGCTTATAAAATTTGGAATTATATGCTATTCTTTCGGTGGTCAGACCCTGGTAGTTATTGACTAGTGTATGCTCTTTGGATTCTGGAGGCAGACTCTTATGCATATTGGCTGCTGCAACATTTTCATATTGTCAACAGATGCTGGGATGCTGCTTATTCAGCTCAGGAATGGTTGCCAGTGGAGGTTCATAGCTTCAGGCTGTCGCAAATTAATCCCAGCACAGATGAATTTTATTTGTTTCTCTAATAGAAGAAAATATGGATGAGGGGATTCTCAGCTGTACTAAGGACAAGAGACCGCTGGAGATCACACATATTCATATTAGTATCTCCAAGTTGGTGGGAATATGTTAGGGATCCCCTCATAGCCTATTTCTCTTAGGGTATTCACCTCCAGGAATCTTCTTTTGACAACAAACATAATGCTCTTTGTTCTCCCTCTATTTACCAAGGAAAGGGTTAGTCTTATGTATGTATGAATTTATAGCTGGCACTTAAAAAATTGAAGATAATTAAAATGCCACTAAAAATTGCAAACAGCAACAACTAAAGGCATTTTTCTTTCATTATCTAATTTTAAAAGAAGTGATCATTTTTAGACACTCAGCATTTTATATAAGTACTTTATTTCCCAGAATTCAGCCAGAATGAAATAATTTTCTAACTGGAACCACTATTTTCCATATCCCTTTCTCTTACTTCCTGGTGAGAATTCTTCCTTCCCAGGAATAAAAACTGAATCCTGTGGTGGAAGATGGATTGTGGTTAATGGAACAAATATGAGAATGTTCTCTCATGAACTATAACAAATATATAATACTAATACAGGGTGTTAATAATGGGGTGGGTTGGAGGGAAAAATACACCAAAAGTAAGATATGGGCTATAATTAGTAGTATTTTGGCAATGTTCTTTCATAGTTTGTAACAAATGTTTCACAACAATGCAAGGTGTTGGTGGTGGGGTGATATATGGTAGCCCTGTATGATGACAGGCATGTTTGTTCTGTAAGTTCACAACTCTTACTATAGACTTATTATTTGTGTATATATGTATGAATGGTATACTTCAATAAAAATTTTTAAATGAAAACAAAAAAGCAAAATGAGAACACTATGTACATTTAGAAAACAATATATAAAGATGTATGTGTGTGTGCATATGTGTTTTAACTCTAAAGAAGTAAAAATAAATAATTCTTACATTTGGGAAAACAAACCGGGCAGGTTTTATAAACAACTGTGTCAGAGTTACAGCCGCATGCAGCAAACACTCACAATCAAGGGGAGGCAAGGATGGAAAGACCTTCCAGTTGTTTAAGTAGGAATTCCTTTTAAATTTAGCACATGGGTCTCCAATATGAGTACAGTTATTCAATTTTTTAATGATTTACCAATTTAATACTACAGTTTAAAAAAAGGGGGCATGGCTTCAATAGATCAAATAGAAATAAACACACAAACACAGGTTAAGAATTTTAACTCTGCAATTACTGTTACATAAATAGCAAATCAGTAACGTGGATTTGGGGGTAAATATCAAGTTGCTAGATTTGATGTTTATCTATGTGCATATGAGCCTTATTTTTCCCATCTCTTTAAAAAACAATGGCGTATGAAAAAGTGAATATGAAGCATCTTCTCTTATCCTTGATTTTAGTTTGAGTTATTATCCTAAATATTAAAATATAAATTTAGGACAGTTTTTTAAATTTAAAAAATATTATAGATACAGGAACATATTTGAGGAAGTATGTGTTACAAATAGTGGCCAGTTGAGTCTAGTATGAGTCCTAAGTTTTATGCTCAGTTTCTTGATTTATAAAGGCCAAAACAGCAGAGAAACTGAGATGGGAAAAATGGTCACCACGAAACTAAAACACATAAATAATTTTTGACTAAAACAATAGAATTGGGCCCACATATTCATCTGCTTTTCAAACAAAGTTCATGTGGACATCCTGCACATTCAAAAAGCCATTGTGTACTGCCTTCCCTTATGGTTCTGTTCTCATCTTCTAAATCTCACCCGTTTTTACTTTAAAATACAACAAGCTGTTTGTAGCTGACATTTTCAGCATACGGCCATCATAGTAAAATGCCTTCCAAATGTTTCTTCTCCAATGCATCTTTCTGTCACTTTAGGGAATCCACACACTATCCTCTTTCCATGTTTCCCATTTTTTAGCACTCAATTGCCAATTTATATGTCCTTAGGTTCTCTTCCTCCATCTTTTCCTCTTCTCAAAGAATCTTTTTATCTGTAACTTCTATTTATATATATAATTTACTCATTCATATTTGCCAAAGACTTGGAGAAAATATTTCTGTCTACCCTTCGAAGTAACACCCTCTGTTGTTCTCAGCCTTTCCTCTTACCTGTTCCCCTTTCCACAGTAAAAGCACTGAACCAAGCCATTGTGTTCAGTTGGGAATGATTTTTTTCCTTGGACATTTGTACTCAAGGTTTTAATTTTCTACTTTCTGTTAATAAAAAACAGTACCTGGGAGGATAATAGAATTTAGCATATCAAGAAAATGTCATGATATACAGGAGCTCCCTTACAGCAATCTTCAAGCATAAGGTATTTAAATAGTTACAATTCTTACTGCATGTATTCTTAGAAATTTATTTATTATACAGTATGTTTTGTAGGTTTTTGTGGGTTTACCCAAGAATCCAGCCCCCATTTAAAACCCTCTGTCTCTCTCATCAAATATCTGAAGGTTCTTAGATTCATAGCCCTCAAAGAATAGAGCCCTTTTATGATATGAATGAAGGGCCTGCAAACCAAAGAGTGAAATGGTTGGCCCAATATCACACATCAAAGCTAGGACAGGGAGATTACATTGTATGTGCAAAATCATACACCTGATGCAGGTCTAGCTGATGGCCAGAGTACATCTTGTAATTTAGGATTTTAAGTGGAGGAAGTAGGAAAGATGAAGATTAAAAGAAAGTCCAGTCAGATCAATATGTAACTTTCCTCTATATGGCTGGCACATGGTGACCACTCAATACATACTTTTCTACTGAACATTTAGATGCCAAACAAAGAAGCACGGATATTATTATATAGCTGACAGGGACTGTTTTAGTTTTCCTAGGCTTCTCAAGCAAATACCATGCAAAGGGGTGGCTTAAACAATGAAAATTTTTTAGCTCAGGGTTTTGAGGCTGAGATAGAAGTAGTCCAAATCAAAGCATTATCAAGGCAATGCTTTCTAGCAGAAGACTATGGCTTTCTGGGGTTGGCTGCCAGTGATCCTTGGTCCTTAGCTTGTCACAGGGCAGGACACATGGCAGCATCCTCTGGTCTCTCCCTTCTCTTCTGGGATCAGTTAATGTTCAGCTTCTGGTTGCTCTTTCTGTGGCTTTTTCTCTCTATGCCTGAATTTCACTCTGCTTATAAAGGACTCCAGTAATAGGATTAAGACCCACCTTGACTGAGGTTGGGCCACACCTTAACTGAAGTAACCTCATCAAAAGGCCCTACTTACAAGGGGTTCACATCCACAGGGATAGATTCAGTTTAAGAACCTTCTTATTTTCCTTGTGTACATACAACTCCAAACCATCACAAGTTGTTACTGTAGGATTATAAAAATGGGAGTAGCAATAAATGATCTACATTTTAGAAATCAAGGTTTAGAAATTATACAAGCAATGCTTTGAAAAATTGCATTTGTGTGAGATGTTACTGAAAGCAAAAAAGCCAGTAAAGAAATTACAATAATTCAGATAAGACATGATAAGGTCCTGGATTGAGATAAGGCCAAGAGGAAAAAGAAGGGATGGATTTATAGTGTGTATGTGGGTTTCTCTTCTATAGGTTCCCACCAAGGAACTCAATATGTTTCTTTGTATGAAGTCTGCATCTTTGGACTCCCCATTTATGACATAGTAACCTGATCTAATCTATGAGATGCTCTCTGAGATAATCCTCATAAAGATTTAGAAAATTACATGAAAGCTGTGAGCATTCTCAAAAATGTTTCTCCTTCAGATAAAAGTTCTCCAAATTCCACTTGCCAAGGTGAGTATTTTCCTTTTGCAAATTAAAGTAATGAAATAATTATACTGACAAATTAATACTACTATAATAATAACACAACACATTAAGATTGCGCATGTGCCAGACAGTATTCTAAGTACTTTACATGATTTAACTCAGTTAATCTCACTGCAACTCTATGAAGAAGGTACTATCATTATCTTAATTCATTGATTACTAAAATGAGAAATGTGTTTTCTAGCTGATATCAACAAAGAAATGAGATTTGAACATTGAAGTTGGGCCATAGATTCAGGACAAAAATGATCACACAACTGTGCATTTTACAGAGTAATAAAATGAACTAAAATGACAAGTTCAAGGTCACATCACTGATAGCAAAAGAATATATATTCTACACAGCTCAATATTTATTTGAAGAATAACATTATATAAGAATGAACAAGTTTTTATTTTTGTGAAATATCTTTGAACATTTGATATAGATTTTTCCACCTTGTTTCATTTTTTTACAAAACTTCAAATCTTTTTGTCAAATATTTTATCAGTCAAGTTCTACAATTAGGAATAAATCTTACTAATCAGACTGGTAGAAATTTAGCACATGTGTCTTTTAGGGGAAAAGACACAAATAATAATTTTTAAAAGCTCATTATAAGAATAAAATTATGGGAAGCGGATGTGGCTCAAGTGATTGGGCTCCTGTCTACCAATATAGGAGGTCCAGGATTTGATTCCCAGGACCTCCTGGTGAAGGCAAGCTGGCCCACACAGAGTGCTGGCCCACGCAGGAGTGCTGGCCTGCTCAGGACTGCTGGCCTGCGTGGAGTACTGGCCTGAGCAGAGAGCTGGTGCAGCAAGATGACGCAACAAAAAGAGACACAGAGGAGAGACAATAAGAGACACAGCAGACCAGGGAGCTGAGGTGGCACAAGAGACTGAGCACCTCTCTTCCACTCCAGAAGGTCCCAGGATCAGTTCCTGGTGCTGCCTAAAGAGAAGACAAGCAGACACAGAAGAACAGAAAGAGAGCAGACAGTGAGCACAAAAACAACGGGTGGGGGGGTGGTGGAAATAAATAAATAAATCTTAAAAAAAAAAGAAAGAATAAAATTATACTTAAAGGCTCATCAGCCTGATTTCATATACACCTACATTTTCAGTCAGTGTGCACTACTAAAGAATTGTACTGTAAAACACGCAAATTATATCTTCCTTACCAAAGTAAAAAAAGAGGATGCCTTTCAAAAGCATTCATTCAACAATTAACTATTGCCATATACACTTATATACATATGAAACCATAAAAGATAATGTACAGAAAGTATAGGAGTTTGGGATGCCATATACAAAATAATACATTTTATATTATTCTATTTGTATAAAGATCAAATGCCATCAAAACTTATATAACTTTTTTTTTTCTGAGTATAAAAATTCTTTATTAAATAAAATAAGACCCACATAATTGTTGCATATCTTCCTCCAATTGAAGGTGAAGCCTTTTTAAATTATTTATTCACAAAATTGATAAATTGTAATTCAATTTACATTAAACTAATATACTATTCAAGGAGTATGTTTACATTCATAAATACACACATATATATGTTATAGGTTTAAACTTTAGTAAATTAATCAGTAGTTATTTGAGGATGAGCTCAATTTCCAGTAGCCCCTCACTTATATAACTAATATATAATGTTAGAAGTCAAAATAGTATCATTGTTAGAGAGAATGAGGAGGTATGATGGGAGAGGGCAACATGGAGACTGTAGGTTGCTGGTAAGGTCCTTTTTATTGAACTGGGTAGTGGTTACACATGTGTGCTTCATTTATTATAACTTATCTGCTATGCACTTATGGTTGTACAATTTTCTGTATGTATATTTCAATTAAACTTGGAAATTTAAAAACAATAATTACTATTAATTTAGTAAGCATCTTGACTACCTTCTTAGTTCAATGCATTGTTCTTAGTATTGAAGAAAGAAATTAATATGAATACAATAAAATTGAAATCAGATTTACTAGAGTAGGAGAAAGGGTAGAAAAATGGAAAAAAAAAAAACGTGGCATAGTGGCTATAGGCTGGTTTAGGAATCTTTGTGGATTCTGGTGACAAACAGCCCTCCATCACTTCTTCTTTGGGGCTCATTTGTCAAAATGGGCTGTTGAGAGAACTGACTGAAGTTCATAACTGGTCTTCAACCAACATTAGTTTACTTGTCCCTACAAGGGTCTATAAAGTTCTATCCAAACACAAAAAGAATAGTTAACTTTAGCTATAAGGATGGAAAACAGTTAAATAGTTTAAGAATTAATCCCTCGTTGCCAGGGAGGCTCATCCCTGGGAGTCATGTCCCACGTTGGGGGGAAGGTAATGCAATCATATGCTGAGTTTGGCTTAGAGAGAGGCCACATTTGAGCAACAAGGAGGCTCACATATGGTGATTCTTGCAATGCAAGAAATTATAACAATGAGGTGGAGCCAGTGGCCACTTGACAGTTTTTGGGTAGGGAGGGGATGAGCAGTTGAAATACAGGG